>CM041781.1:290574578-291111004 GCA_023374045.1 Limonium bicolor
CAATACAGTGACCGGTATGAGTTAACCCAAAAACCGCCTATACCGCGCACTTGCTATGGCAAGTGCAGTAATAGCGGGAAAGCGACAAGTATTTAGCAAGATACCAGGATGGCGAATGAAGCCAATATAGCAACACAGATCCTAAGAATTTTGAAACAAAATGTTGAAAAGGCCTAACAGCCTGACCACTGTATTAAAGAACACACCAGTCAACGAGAAGCTAGACCTGGTAAGAAACAACCGGCATTGAAATGCCGTGAAGATTTTATTTTCAAAACCTAATTTTTTCTTTATAACATAAAATTATCCAAAAAACCCCCAATTTTAAAACCAAACCAGAGAACCATTATCATAGGACGATATAAGAGAGTTGACAACAAAATACTTCACCAGACGTGTGACCGCACTACAAGTGTACACAAACGAGACATGGGACGGACCACACTCTGAAGGAGCTTGCGGGCCTGACAGACTAGTTATGAGTTGTCGGGTAAGTGGTTGGTAACATATCAATAAGATACTCCATGTATGTATACAAGTAGAGTACAGAACAGGGGAGTAGTCGACTCCACACTACGGACCATAAGATAAGTTCAACCCACAACAATTGGATACCTCGGATGATCGAAGAACTCAGAGAAGCTTACAAAGCGAAAGAAGTCAAGAACCCAGTCCAAGAGGATGAATAAAGAGTCGAAAGTGCGAGAAGCACTAAATATTAAGTATAGACATTGGATATGTCTCAGGATTCCTGAAGGAAACACATGATAACTGGAATGAATACCCAGTGTAAATGATTCGGCGAAGGCCTGAAATAAACATTTCAATATTTGATGAATGGGATAGAATTCCCACAGCATACCTCATTGAAGAGATTAATAACCTGACCAAGAAGGTAAAGGAAAAAGAATTAAAGGTCTACCCAAGAATGGGAGACATTACATCCCTAAACGGGATAGTTCGAGATATATGTAACCGCAAGGCGGAGTAAAGAAACTGAACATACCCAAGAGTTCAAGCTAGATGTAATGGCGCAACTCAGTAACACCCAGGAGCAATCCATGAAGGGTGATGGAGTCAACAATGGTTGAACGAGATATCGTGTTGAGAACACAAGTGTAGAGCGAACAATCGGGTAGAACCCGAAGGGATCCCACGTAACACGGGATACCCTAAATTGCCAGAGGGCACGAATCAATATCAAGATACTAAAAGGGCCTTCCATGCACGGAAGTGTGATGAGACAACCATATCAAAAAGTCTAGTAATACCTCCAAACCATTTAATGGCATACGGAGAAGAGAAACCTGTATAAATAGCCCGCATAGAGCATGGCGAGGAAATGTGGCTTGTAAGCCGGTAACCCAACTACCATTCATAGATTTAAACGTTACAAAACCTATGCATAAAGGCATAAGAGGAATCGTGGAGAATGAACCACTACCTTACAGTGGGGATACCCCTCGTTATTGTGGGGCCTAGGGAGTGGCAATTGCGTGAATCCTCCAGAGAAAGGCTACCACCTAAGTATTTAATGTGAAACCGCTAGAGCGGTGTAGGGAAACTTGAGCATGTGTTTATTGCCAAGGAGTAATTTTAACAGAGATAGGGTGTAAAGAAGAACTTGATAGCAGTAGTTCTAAACCGAAAAAGTAATCAGTTAAGAGGTAAACACAACATGTGTGCAATGTGAATTGTAGAGTAAACAATGCACAAGAAGCGCAGAGAGATTTAAAAGAGTAGTATATTCTATTGAGCCAAGTGATTGGCAAGCCATAGTATAATGGCGGGAATACATGAGCGGAAGCTAAAGTAGTAGCGGATGCCATGTAAACAAGCGTTGTTTAACGAGTAAGAACATGGTACGCAGCAAGCAACCATTGTAAGAGTATAGCCAGACAGTGATATGAAGTTGATGAATAAGGATAGTAGACAGACCGGACAACAAGGAAACGATGTTTATTCCTATTGCGATCACATAAGAGATTTACTGCCAAGGGCTTACACCTCTGCACTCTGTAGGACTGAGTGTTTTGGTATTGCACTTGGACAATAATGATCTAGTGGGTGAGCTAGGAATTTAGGAAATGTCAACGAACAGGGCGCAAGCCTGTTGAGCAAAAATCTAGAGAAAGAACCGTGCGGCCGTTGGCCAAAGATGCACGAAGAACGTGGGCCATAACCCACAGGCCCCAGGACTAATGCATAATAGACACATGATAGTACGAATGAAAGAGTTCTTGTACAGAAACAAGTAAACAAACATAATTCAGAAGCCACTATTAATCGAGGAAGCACTACATACTAAGTAGTAGCTTGACCTCAACCGACAATAAGTCAGAAAAAGTAAGTGAATAATCACGAAGGTATACAGTGCTATACAAAATATATTTCCAGAGAACTGGAGGGAAAATCTATAACTCATCGAATTCGCATACGGTAAGAGATACCACGCGACGATTGAGAAACCTTTATTCCCAAGACAAAAAGGGATAAAAAGGGAGTGGATAATACATTGAGAATACCAAAAGGGCGAATTAAGCTCTAGTTATCAGGTCACGCAATAGAAGCTAGTGGGCCGTAATTCAAAGGTTAAGTATACCTGGCAAATGTGAGTAATTGGCTAAGCATAAACGCCTTGATGCCTTAGAGGCTAGAACGGAACCCGGTTATGAGTTAATTAACCGCACCGAAGTTAAAGCACTTCATGATGCCCGAGTTAGTGAACCAATGTTCAGCGATAACATATGGTCGATTACACGGCCGTAACCCCTTTTAAGGGGGGTAGGGCGAGAAACCGCTTAGAGTATGTTTTACGTATAGGTGTGTAAACTACTATGTGCATAGCACAAAAGAAATTGTTTTGATGATTGGAACTTATGTTACATAAACATATGTACCCATTCATTGTGTAATGATGGTTATTGCACATGAGAGATGCGAGTAACGTGTATAGAATATTTATGAAAAGAGGAGTAGAGAAACTCCTGGGGAATGAGAATCCCTATAGTATATGTCTATTGAGATTAGACATGAGATGTGATGAGTATGAATCGGTATGAAACCGATGTATAACCTAGCAGGAAGTGAGTTTCCTAGGTGATTTTAACTGAGAATGATTGATGAAGTGAGTTCCATCCCTTGGAGTTGTATGATGAATGTTTTAAATCGAGTAACAATTTGACTAATGAGGCCATAAGTATGAGATGCCTAGGTAAAGTAGTGAAGCAACAATATTGACAGATGACCCAAGTTCTAGGAATTAGAGTTAAATTAAAATGGATTGTTTTATGAATTTTACTAGAAAGAGTAAAAGATAGAAAACGAAAATGTTTGACTATCTGATTGTTTGAAACTAACGTGGGAGGTGGAACTTGATCTGCTAGCGATCAAGGGAAACCGAACACAAATTGGGGTGGAAGGGTAGTTCAACACTGATGCTGATCACATCAGGGTTGGATAATTCTTGAAGCTCCCTATAAGTGGTCACAAGTAATCACGCTAAGAAAGTTGTAACTACCATAAACCGGATTTGGAGTTGTGTGATGTTTTTAAAAAGAATTTTCAAATAGAATTTGAAAAAGAATTTTCCTTCGAGTATGAAGGCAAAAACTGGTTTTGAAACCATTGCACCGTACGTGCGGTGGTCCTAAGTGACCGGTTGGGTCGGTGACAGTGTCTGATTTTTCCAAAGGCAGCGGGACGGGGAAAGTACCCTGAGAATGTCCTGTGTTGAATGAGGCAACCAGAGTGCCTGAGGATATGTATATGTGTAACGTTTTGATCAGAACCGAAGGGACCGTAGGCCAGAGGTAAGTGCCCATTTGTCATGAAATGGCCGTGAACCAGAAAGTGTAAGTGTTCAACGTGACCGGTACCTGAGGGATCAGTAGTGTATTACTCAATATGGATTCGAGGACTGTAGTGCCTTCTTGTCTTCGGACCGATTCCATGGAGAGAATGCAAAGAGTATTCTTGATTGCTTCTGTGATATGTGTGTGGTATGTGTAGCGTGTACTGAGACAAACCTATGAGTCTGTAAGGTCGTATAGAGATTACGACCTTGGCATAGAGCATCTATGTGAGTAACAATATTAGATTCACCAACTTTGAGGGCAAAGTTCCTTAAGGGGGTAGATTTTACTATCCCAGACTTATAAATGGTGACTTAAAAACTCTAATATGATTATTTAAGGCCTAATGGTGCCTAGAGAGTGCCGGTAAAGAGAATAAAACCAAAAGAAAAGAGAAAATGCGTAAAACGCGAAAAACGCTAAAACGGCGGCATTAAATGAGTATTGGAGGTATATGACCTCGTTAGGGTCCAAGATGGATTCCTAAGGCTTAGTTAGGCCTAATTAGTATACAAGAATGATTTCCGAAGAAAACGGATCCAAATAATGGATTAAAACGCTAAATTAAGCTTTAAAGCACGTTTTTCAAGGAAACCCGAAAACGTGACTTTAAGTGGTCAAATAGACCCGTAAAAATTATAGTTGATGATATAACTATAATTAAGTATTAATGGAAGCTTAGTAACCATTAAAAATAAAGAAACAAGAAAAATCCGAAAAACGGGCCCGGTTAGTGAATAGTGCCAAACGGGTAAATTAACGAGCATTTTCTGTAAAAGATGAAAAACGCTCCAGCATGTGTATGATGGGGCCGGTTTTATTAGACAAGTCAGCCCCCTCTCTAATAACTAAATCACAAAGAAAAAGAAGGGTTGAAAAGTCAAAAAGCGGAATAGTGAAAAAGTACTTAATTACCTTTCTTTCTTCTCTTTCCTCATTTCCTTTCTTCCCATTTGAAATCCCTCACCTCTCTCATCCATTTTCTCCCCTCCTCCTTCATCCTTGGGTGATTTTGAGCTGCAACAAGAGCTCCCATGGCAACTCCACTTCCACCTCATTTCCAAGCTTCATTTAAGCTCCAAAGGTAAAATAAATTATATATTTGAACTCCTCTCATCAAGCCCTATCATCCCCTCTTTTAGAAATTTCAAATGGAGGAGTTTCCTCTTCATAGGTTTTGGGCATTTGAAGAGTAAACCACATCTTCTTGAAGCTTGGAGTCTCCTTATTGGTTTAAGGTAAGAAAAACCATAAAATTTCATTCTTTCCTTCATTCCTTGGTGGCCGGTTTTTGACTCCCCAGTTTCCCTTGTTTTTCCTTCCTTGAATGAGCCATATTCAAGCTTCAAAATCTCATGGGGAGTCATCCTTTGATTCATGACCAAAAGGCCATCCTAAAGTTTCAAGGTAAATCTCCATTTTTGTGCTCTAAGCACTTTCTTTTTCTCCTAGATTAATTAATAAGCATAGGTGTATTGATTGGTGTCTAATTCTCCCTTTGGGTATTGACTTGGAGGTTGACAAGTGTGTTGACCAACTTGACCAAAAATCAAGAGAGGAGAAGGAAGGGGAGCAAAGGAGAAATATGTAAAATTTAAGGTAAGAAACTTACCTTAGTGTTATCCTACATGTTTTAGGATTTGGGAAGGGTTAAATTAAATAATGAACCCAAGAAATGTGTTTGGTGGAAATGAGAGAGAATTTATGGACTTGTTAATTGAGTTGTGAATTAAGAGCTGTGCATTTTATGATTTATGCATTGTGTTGTATTTTTGAAATACCCCAAACCTAAGTATTCTAAGTAAACATCAATTTATGATGTAGTAAGGCTAAAATATGCCTTAGAAAGATTGGTAGACAATTTAAACCAAGGAAAACACAAGAAAATGCCTTAAGGGCAATTAGGGCAAAAATGTGCTCTAAGCTTGGAGAGACTTGGGTGAGTACCCAAATATCATGCTAAGACCTTAGTAATATCCTAATGGTCATTTTAAACCAATTACCAAAGAAAACCAAGCTTGAAAACAAGTTAAAACACAAAATGTGCTTTAAGAAGTCTTAAAGCACATTTTTGAAAAATTGTCTTGTAAATGGGTTTTGAGTGGCTAAATGTCCATAATTACTCTTTAATTAACATGTGTACTACTTAGTATCACATTAGGAAGTCTAAATCAATGGGAAATCAAAAATTTCACAATTATGTGCACTAGTTTATGAATAGTAATCAAATAGTGCCTAGCTTAGTCTTTAATCAACTAAGTCTAATTAATTGGTCAAACAAGACCATGACCAGCCTAAATCAATAAGGGGGCCGGTTTCTAAGAGGATGAGTCACCATAGACTTCATTAAATAAGAAAGGAAAAGAAGAGTAAAGTAAAAGAAGTTACTATTTACTTTTATAAAGCAAAATATCTATATTAGCCTACCTTTCTTCTTCTCTCTCTTCATTTCTCTTCTTCCCACGGTTTTCTTCACCTCCTCTCTTCTCCATTCACGTAAGAGCAGCCTCCATTGTTGCCTCACCTTGCTTTGTCCATAACTTGCTCATTTTAGCTCCAAATCAAAAACTAAACACATATTATTCTTAGTTAGCTCAAGCTCTAGCTTTCTATCTTTTCAAATCCTTCAAAGCTCCATTTCGGTGCCAAAGGAAACCTCCATTGATGGAGGAAAATCAAGTTTGAAGAGCCCATTTGGTTCTCCATTCTCTTAAGGTAAAGAATATGTAAGAAAAACCATCTTTCCATCACTTCTTCACATGTCTGAAAGTTACACTCATGGGGCTTCATTTTTATGCCTTGTTCTAGCTTATTTTCTATTCTCTAAGGGCTAGAGGAGGTCTTCTTGATTCATATCCAAGCCTACCTTAAGACTCCAAGGTAAAACATTCGATTTAATACCTTAAAACACATTTTTAACCTAGGTTTTATTCCTTAAGGTTAGTGTGTTGTTTAGTACTCATTGGAGTCATTGAATATTGATTAGAACATTGGCAAAGGAAATTTAATGGTGGCCGAGATTCATCCAAGAAGAAGGTCTAAGGAGGAAGTTAAGATAAGCTTAGGAAAACAAGGTAAAATGCTTACCTAAGGGTGGTTTAAGTTTTAAGGGGTGGTATTTAAATAAGTACTAATGTGGCTTAGAGCTTACATTGTGTAATGGGTTATATAACCTAGGAAAAAGAATGTAAACAAGCTTGTGAACTTGTGACTAAGGAGCCAATGGAATGAGTTAGTAAGATAAGTTTAAGATGGATTTTAAGAGCATTATAACTACTATGAGATTGATGGGTGTATTTGCAGGTTGAAAGCTTTTATATGTGAGAAATCCAGTGTTTAAGTTTAAGTCATTTAAGGGGCTAAGAGCCATGTTGTTTAGAGCCTTAGTGCTATGCACTTTAAGATTATTGCACAATATTAAGTTTATTATGAATGAGTTGATTTGGGTGAGGAAACAAGATGAGAAAGGACTTGAGGTGTGTGAGTTGGTTAGATGAGGAAAACAATGCATTTGGGCATGATAAAATACTAGAGAAGCTATGGCGAAATTTGAATAGAAAACAAAGAGTTTAAGTGGAGGCAGTGAGTTAATATACCCTAGGATTCACTAGGGATCATTCTGAGGAATTTGAGTGGAAATGAGTTAACTAAGGAGTTCTGGAGGTTTAGAACGACCTAGAATTGTCTATGAGGAAATTAGAGTTTAGATGGGTGTATTGAACACACCAAAGTCATGGTATGAGGAATGGTAAGACTTGTGCAAAATTTGGAGGAAATGGGTACAATGTTTTAAGATGATTTAGGTATGAAATAGGGAATACAACAATGAGAAGTTTTGATATCTGTGTAAGTGGTGAAGATGCTAGTAGTGGATTAATAAGGTCATAGTTGGATGGTAATGAGTGGACTTGGGTGATGGAAGTGAAGATTGAAGGAGAATGTTGTCAAATGTCAAGGAAAATGACTAGGAATGTAAAAGAGCGTGTGATCATGAGAATGGTGAGTAAGTTGAGTAAAAGGAGATGGAAATGTCTAAGGAGGGTGTAGGGTAGTCAAGGTAAAGAAGAACAAGGTTAAGGTGCTAAGAAGATGGGGCGAAATGCAAAGGTAAGTTCATGAGTTTAGGTTGATGAGTAGCAAAAAGGAAAAGAAAGGAATTGTGCATGGACATGCAAGATAACCTTGGAAGGTTTAGCAAGCAAAGATGGGATGTAATAATGCTTAGGGAGAAGTCATATTGATTGGAAAGGAAGCACTTTGGATAGTTAGGGTTTTAGACAAAAATTACATGTTGGACAAATAAGGAAATGAGTAACAAGTGTTAGGAATTCTTGTAAGGATTGAGAAAATGGTTAAGGAGGTTTTAGAGGATGTTCTAAGGTGAGTTTAAGTGCCTATATGGTATTAAGACATAATGGGACACTTGTGGAAGAGTTGGGCATTTTGGCAAGAAATGAGATAAGTGTTTAAGGGTATATAAGATGAGTTTTCTGGCACGTCCGAACTTCCGTCCGAATTTGGAAGCTCGGACATGCCCTGTTGCGTTTAAATTTTCCGAGTCTCGACCAGAGTCCGAACTTCAGTCCGGACTTAGATGTTCGGACACTTGCAATTTTTCCTGTGATTTTTCCTCGACCTATGTCCGAACTTTGGAAGCTCGGACACATGTTCGGACATACGTCTGGTTGCACCCTTTTGAGTCTCGGCTTGCGTCCGAACTTCGGAAGCTTGGACACAAGTTCGGACATGGTGCTGTTTTGACCAAAAACTTTGTTTAAGGTTAGGAAATGATATCTAATGGTAGGGATTGATGGATATTGATGTTATAAAGTTATTAAGGGCATGCTTGGAGGGTGGAATGACTACTGAGTGGGTGAATAAGTATAAAGTATGAGGGGAAGTGATTCACTTAAGATTAAGGTTGTAAGAACTTAAGTGGTGTTAGGTGGGGATCATTAGTGACTAAGTGAGTTAAGTAAGTTAGCTTTATTGGAAAAGTAATTAACAACCTAAAATTGAATGAATGTTTTAGGGTTTGAGAATTTGGACTTCGGAGGAGAGTAAGCGACCGAACGACCAACGGTGAACGGTACAGTTCTTCTTGTGACTGCTTGCTAACGAGGTGTCCCTCGGCTTGTGTGCTATTTGTTTTTGTGTGCTCACTAAACAAGATAAAGCATGCAACCGGAACATTATGTTTATTGTATTGTTGTGTGATGTTTGAAAACTAACACAACTTACCGTGAGAACCTACTAACTAACGTTTAGTAAGGAATCGTGTGAGACTAAGGAACACTCCCTAATATTAGTTTGTTAATAACCGAAAGAGGTTTAACCAACAAACATCGTCTTGAGACTTCTACTAACTGGAACTTAAGGGGGGAGTGAGAAACCCAGGACTGACTCCGGTCATGCATGCTAAGGAAAAGGGGGTCGGTATCTATAGCAGATCTGACTTCCGCTTAAGGACTTGTCTACGGACTTGTTGCCTAGGGTCGGTTGCCGGCTCAGCTACATTGGACATACAGTCCAAGGTAGGTGGCATTAAGATGGTGCGGTAGAATCACCTAAATCCTAAATTATAAGATAAGTTGTTTATTCAACCAATGGAGTTAATAGCTCATTGGCTAGGGTTGCTTTTGACCCGACAAAAATAAACATTGAGGTAAGATACAATCATTTCTATTTAAAGAGTGGTTTGTATTCTAAGATTAAGATAAGGTTTGAGATAAGTTGCAACCATTCCTTTTTGAAGGATGGTTTGTATTCTAAGACTGAGATAAGCTACATCCATTTCCCTTTAAAGAATGGTTTGTTTTCTAAGACTAAGATAAGGACTAAGATTAAGGTAAGATAAGGTTGGACTGAGATTAAGAGGAAACATAACTTAAGGAGTTAAATAATTGACTCACTAATTAAGGGAACACATTTAAGTTGTTCATTGTGTTTAAACTTTGATTGTTCATAATTGGTTTGTTGTTTATTGCACCTTCTATTATGTTGTGCATCTAATCAACC
Source organism: Limonium bicolor (assembly GCA_023374045.1). Lineage (NCBI taxonomy): Eukaryota > Viridiplantae > Streptophyta > Magnoliopsida > Caryophyllales > Plumbaginaceae > Limonium > Limonium bicolor. Next base: position 290,584,451 of record CM041781.1, read on the forward strand.
TCCATGCTATCGACAATTAGTCATTGTAGCCACGTTAGCTTGGGGGCCATGAGAGGATCGTACCAGCATTCGTGCTGACCCCCTTTGGGGGCTGTTTTTACTACATAGGTGAACATCAGGAGGCGCCCGTCACGGGAGTAAGATGGGGTACAAGCGTTACGGGTTAAGTGTGGCCTATGTGTTGTGCATGTACACTCGTATGACAATTTGAGTTAGTAAGATGTATAGGATGTGAGGGGACTGTAAGAAGGATATGTATTTGGTTAAGATTTGTATGTACTAATGTTCGGTATATTCTGTCTGTCCGACCGTGGCAAGGTCCTGGAGTGTATTGAATTCCGCTGTGACGTGTATATATATGTTGTTAAGTTATGAAACCACATTTGGATTGAGATGGGGTGTTACAATTTTGAAGGATTTGATGAGTTTTGGATTGAACTTGTGTGCTGATAGGACCCTTGAGGGGTGTGGCTAGATTTTGACTTTGATTAGGTGAAGAAATGAGCTTTGGGCAATGTTAGGAAAGTAGACTGGTTATGGTGAAATTTCGGTTGAAACCGAAGGATTTTAAGTAATGTTATAAGTGGAGAATGACCTACGTTTAGCTAGGTGATTTTTAGTGCTTGAATTGGATAAATGATCACCCTGGGATGTGAGAGGAAGGTTGAGGAGAGATGATGCAAAATCTGTAGCATAAATGTTTGAGCAAGTCTTAGAATGGCTTGAGATGAACAAGAGTGTTAAACTTGTGAAACAAGGAGGGAACTTGGGTTTTAGAAGTGCATTAGTCTCGGAATGAATTGGAGTGGTGAGTAAGTGATTTGGTAAGGTTGGTAGGAGGTATGGACTACCAAGAGGAAATGTGAAAATGCACTAGTGTGCATAAGTGCAAAAGTGAGAATTTGATTTGTAAGATTGAGCAAGAATTGAGCAAGTGTGTGACCAATGATTTAAGAAGGTTTAAGGTGTGTTTTAGGGTGATATAACATGTGGAAAACTTGTGGAAAGATTTGGGAATAATTAGGGTGGATTAATAATGGTTTAGGGGCTGAAAATTGAAGTTTTAGCAGCTTTTTAGCAGGGTCCGGGACTTAGGGGCTGGACCAAGTCCCGGACCAAGCATAAAAATGCCCAAGAGTTGATGTAGCAGGTGGTCCGGGACCCTAGTCCAGGACCAGGACCCGGACCAAGCAAGAAAAGTGGCCGAGAGTGATGCAGAGCATTGGTCCGGGACATGTGGTCCGGGACTTTAGACCTGGACCATGTCCCGGACCATACCCAAAATGTAACCGAGAGTGCTTTAAAGGGTGTAAATGATGGGGGATTGATTGGTAATGGTTTTAGATGATGTTTAGGCCTTGTTTGGGGACATGTAAAGTCCTAAGAAGTATAAACAAGTTGGAGAAATGATTGAGAAAGTTGAAGACTTAAGTAAACCTAAGGTAATGGGATAACGGGGCTAATTACGGGAGTATTAGATTTGTATGCCGTGTTACCTTAATGTTAATAGAATCACTTGCTATGTGGTTAGTGATTCGGAAGTGAGATCCGAGGAACGAGAGGTGACCGGTAAAGTTAAACCAAGGTGTAAGGTATGATTTTCTCATGCCCCGTATGCTAACCGTGTTACGTTGATTTGTGTGTTTGTGTGCCGGCTTAAACAAGACTAAAGCATGAAAATGACCCATTGCTTGATTATGTATGTCTTGTTGTATATTGTATGAGCTAACATGCTTGAATGCCGGTGAGGTCTAACTTAGTGTATAGACCGACTCATAGATGAGTGATGATTGAATAGAGACTCGTTGATCGGGTCGTATCGTAAAATAATGAAAACGTGCAAACACACAAACTATCGATTTAAGAACAACGATATTGTAAACTTATGAAATCATTAGAATGTGAGGAAGTTGTACGGGTTTAGTAAATACCCGATAACGGTTAAAAAACCAAAAATTGAAATGATCCACGAGGTAATTAAAAGTGGAAAGATAAATGAACCTCCATATAGAGGATTGTAGATAGTTCAAGATGTGAACTTGTAAGAAAAGTAAAAGAGACCTAAGGGCCCATTTAACTCCCTTGAGACATGGTCGACCTTCTATATGAGGATTATTCTCGGTATGAGAATATAACCGAAAGTATAGGTATACGGGAGTTTGGGACAACCCTTAAACTTAAGAATACCCAAACCTAAGTAAAATTCCCTAAGTCATTAGGAACATCGAGAGTGATGCTTCTAGACTAACATACATAATTATATTGTAACTCCGAGAGAGGAGTGTATGAGAATGTGAGAAGTCCGAGAGTAGTCAGACCAATGTGAAAGTAGTAGGAACTAAGAGAGAGTTCCGGAAGCTAGCTGAACCTTCCCACCATGCTAGACCCAGAGTAGGGTCGAAACCGGGGGAGTAAGACTACGACTAAGAGCCATGTGTTATGGCTTAAGAAAGTATTAAGAGAAACAAGTGTGACGTAGGAGACTTGTAGTGTCTCGAGGACTACAAGAGCTTGAGTATTAGTAACCCAAGAGTGAGGGTGAGATAAAGTATAAGTAACCCAAGAGAATGGGTGAGTATAAGAATGAGTAACCCAAGAGAATGGGTAAGAATAAGAATAAGTAACCCGAGAGAGTGGGTGAGTTATTGAATGAGTAACCAAGGCATAGTGAGGTTTAACCCTCAAGGCCTAAGAGTAAATTGATACAACTAACAACCTTGTTATGTTAGTTAGGGTTGTACTCCATGATTGATTGTCGAATCCTTGTGTAGTGTACATATATAATGTATTACTATATGCATGTTGAATGAATTAAAATGAACTCCATGCTCTCAACAAAAGTAGTCGGCGTACCCCGGTTAGCACGTGGGGTATGCGAATTTCATATGCAGCGTTAAGCTGAGCCCCTAGGGGCATCATTTTTATTTGCAGGTACACCGGAGACGATACCCTTCGAGTGTAGGACGGGGTTGGTGGTTAGCATGGGTAGTTAGAATTTATTTGCTCATGTACTACAACAACAACCGACAGTACGGTAAGAACACCAATCCCGAACTCCGAGAGGAAAACATAAGAGATCGCTCAGTAATCCGAGCAAAACACTATATAGGCAATAATATACAAGGGATGTATTATAAGGTACGATTGAGACTGTTGACGCAACGACTTCCAACAAAAACGGGATAAGACTCCCAGAGTGACCATTAAGAATACCAATAACAAACATTCTACAATGAAGATGTTGGTGAATCCCGGAAACAGGGACAGAAGGAATAAACTTAAGCAGTAATCTACTAAGGATTAAAGACGTACAACTCTGGAAAAGAAAAGCTCAGAGGACTACCCCCACAGAGTGGGCATGGTCGAGCCGAACAAACTGATGAATGACAGCTAATATTGTTTGCCTAACTCATTAACACCCAAGTGTGAACAATCATCAACGGGTGGCATAGTCAACGGAAGTTGAACGAAGCGTTGAGGTGGGAGTATAAGATGACGGGACGATGTCCAACTTGGACACCGTAAGGCAAACGCCTAATACGAACTTAGCCTTATTTGCTAAAAGACATAAGTCTAATAAAACAACAGTATTGTCAAAGACACTAAGTAACCTCAGATCACCTGAATAAACTTCCATAGCAGGAAGCAGGATGCAGCGACTTACCATGAAACCCGATACTACATTCAATATGTAACTTAACGGTGGATAGTGTTCAAAGGACCAGAAGCTTATGAGGATAACCTACAGATGAGTAAGAGTACAAGTAATGAACTGAGGCATTAAGCACTAAGAGCCTACGAGCCAAGGATGTTAACCACATCAGAGCCCGAGGCGCAGTAAGTTGTAAAAGAGCTTATTTAAGCCACGAAGGAACTACAATTCGTAGATATGAACGGTTACCAAACCTATAACTTAGATTGTGGAAAAATTGCCAGGAAAAGGCACCAATGAGAATAATGGGATAGTACACTGGCAGGGGCGGAGAACGAATCATGCCTTTTAGGGTGGGGATACCTCTCCTTGTTGTGAGGCCAAGAGTGGGAATAAACCCCTCAAAAGGGCTTTCACTTATTAGATAAATAATACGTTTGTTAGAGAATGGAAACTGTAAACCTTGAGATTACCTTTAAACATACCAGATACACTTGAGTAATAAGGAAGGCTGCAGAGATAGACCCCATATCCAACACCCAAGATGTAGCAATCAGTAATCATCAGAGGTAAACGTGGTGAGTGCACCGAATGACACGACAAGTGACCAACGCTCAGAAGAGCTCGTGATTAAACGGATGACTTCTTCAGTAACCGGTTAAATTACATGTAAACAACATCATAAGGATGAAAGAATACGGGAGAAATTAGCCTACTTATGAACCTGAGATTGAAGCAGAACACCTTCGTATTAAGAGATAACCATTTTACAGCACGGTATGACAACCACCAAACACCGAAATTAGAGAACTCCCAGTGTGTTTACACCAAGAAGGGATTGAATATAAGATAAGATGTTAGAGTAAATAAGTAAGTAGTTGCGCCATCAATGGGCAACATGGTAAAGGCCAGCTACCACGGTAGTAGTGGTCGTGAGTACAATATTTATATGAGGGGATTAAGTCATGGTGCGCGGTAAAGCGACCGTTATGTATGAGCCGTCAAATATTGACACTGAGGCAATTAGATTTATGAGTTAAGACCGATATAAGTAAGGAAATAAGATGGTAGACGAACTGTGCATTGATGCCAGTAGTCTGGACCTGGTTAGGTAAGATTTCACAGGAAAGAGACCTCAGTTACTAAGAGACCGAATCAGTACGGGATACAGAAAGAACTAGAGCGTACCATACTTAAGAACACAGTAAATAAATTTCCCTTGATTAAGTTCAAGAAGAACAATAAATGTTATCATGGAACGATGAAGAGGAGATCGATAACAGAATACTTCATAATTAGCAATAGCTAAACGTGTGACGAACACTATGAGTTTACTAAAACGAGACGTGGGACGACTGCACCCCACAGGGGCTTGCAGGCCTAACACGCTCATTTATGAGTTAGTTGGGTAAGTAGTAATGTACCAGTAAGGTACCCCATGCATGTAGACGAGTGGTGTAAGGAACACGGGAAGTAGTCGACTCCGTACCACGGACAACGACGCAAGATCAGACAAGAGCAGCTACTACCGCAAACAGTCGAAGAGAAGAATTCAGTTGAACACGGATTGTTAAGCACAGACATTGGACATGTCTTAAAGTGTTAAGGATAAGACTGTAAAGCGCAATAAGCACTAAACAGTAGTTTCAGATTAAGGGTCATCCTCAGACCAAAGGTCAGTTGGGAAGAACAATTTAGACATTCGAGAAAACACTAAGAGTATGAACATGAGATCTTCAAGGAGAATGGATAGACGAGTTACAACTCATTAAGGCCGTGTATATAAAAAGATAACACGTGTCCACTAAGAGACCAATATTCCTAAACTGTAAGGAGGCAGAAGGATATACTATACTATAAAAGGATAAGAAAGGCAGTTAAGCCTATGACTATCAGAGTCGCGCACCGGAAGCTAGCAGATCAGTACCTTTGAGGTTAGATCAAACTAAGTTAAGAAAATGGTATAAGTACCGTTAAGAATCCTCGATACAGAGACTAAGCCATTAACATAGTTATGACCCTCTGATCCAATTATAAGTGAGATAGATGACATGGAAGCTAGAATGCTTGGTAAGAATTAGACATCTTGAACTTATGTTCAAGGATGATATAATGCTGATTACGTGGGCCTAATCCATTTTAAGGGGGGTAGAGCGAAAACCGCTTAGCGTATGCTTATGTACTTAGTACATAAACTACGGTGTGCATAGCACAAAAGAATTTGAGAATATGTTTTACATAAACATTTTGAGATAAATCATGGTTATTGCACACAGAAGATGTGAATACCATACATATTAAGTACCTGTCTTGTTAACTCCGGTGTGAGTACAAGTTAAGAGAATTAAGGAAGAGGATTAAGGAGATTTAAGAAATAAGGAATATATGAGGTATGAGTCGATATGAGACTATGTGTGAGATAAGAATAAGATAACATTATGAGATACTATTTGACATGAGTATAAGGAAGAATATAGTAATGCTATGAGATATAAGATGGTGAGAAATGGTATGAGACTGATATAGAACTTAGTAAGAATGAGTGCCTTGAGGTAATTACTAAGAGATGAATCGGGAATGTTTGATGGACTGAGTCCACACTTTGGAGATGTATTGATTATGATTAGAAGACTAAAAAGATAGAAAATTGGACATGAGTGAATTATTTGATGTTTGAAAATGACGTGGGAGGTGGAACTTGATTTTCTAGGGATCAAGGGAAACCGAACACAAATTGGGGTGGAAGGATAGTTCAACACTGATGCTGATCACATCAGGGTTGGATGATTCCTGAAACTCCCTACCAGTGGTCACAATTAAATCACCTTAAGGATAGAGGCATTAGGATAAAATGAAATTGGAGTTGATTGTATTTTTAGTTAGAGGAATTATTCCGTACATGACCTCGTAAAAAGGATTACCTTTTTACTGAGTCTCGCCCATGAAGTCGAGGACGCACGAGCCTTTGTCTTCGGACCGGTGACATGGGGAGAGCAGAGTGTTTTGTATTCTGGCCCATGGTGACGAGGACGAACGAGCCATTGTCTACGGACCGGTGACATGGGAGAATACGTTGGAAATTATGTGAATGTTTTAATCGTCAAAAGGAACAAAAAGAATTTTGAGTGCTATACATGTTTAAGCATGTTGTGTGATATTTAAGTAAGCATATGGCGGACCTAAGGATTCAATGAGTTTAAGTATACATAAGTATGATCTGTATGATCTGTGGAATGAGGTAAGATATGTATTCTAATAAGATAAGATGCATGGGAACTTTGGGGACAAAGTTCTCTTAAGGGGGGTAGATTGAAATACCCCAAACCTAAGTATGCTAAGTGAACATCAATTTATGATGTAGTAAGGCTAAAATATGTCTTAGAAAGATTGGTAGGCAATTTAAACTAAGGAAAACACAGGAAAATGCCTTAAGGGCAATTTAGGCAAAAACATGCTCTAAGCTTGGAGTGACTTTGATTAGCACCCAAATACCATTATAAGACTTTATTAATATGCTAATGGACATTTTAAATCAATTATAAAAGAAAACCAAGCTCAAAAACAAGCTTAAACACAAAATGTGCTTTAAGACTCCTTAAAGCACCTTTTTGAGAAATTGTCTTAGAATTGAGTTTTGAGTGGCTAAATGCCCATGATTACATCTTAATAAACATGTGTACTAATTAGTATCACATTAGGAAGCCTAAATCAATGGGAAACCAAAAATTTCACAAATATGTGCTCTAATTTGTGAATAGTGCCAAATAGTGCCTAGTTTAAGTTTTAGTCAACATAAGTCAATTGGTTGGTCAACCAAGGCCATAAATATCTTGGTTATTAAGGGGGTGGCCGGTTTTGATGTGGGGAGTCACCACATGATTAAGCAAATAAAGGAAAAGAAGAGTAAAAGAGAGAATAGTACTATTTGCTTTATAAAAGTAAATACCTTATATTAACCTACCTCTCTCCTCTCTTCTTCATTTCTCTTCTTATCCCACGGTTTTCTTCACCTTCTTCATCCTCTCAAACCGTCCAAGCAGCTCCATGGATGCTCCATCTTCAAATGCTCACCAAACCTTCATTTAAGCTCCAAATCAAAAAATAAGCATAAATTATTCTTAGTTAGACCAAGACCTACCTTTCTACCTTTTCAAATCTTTCAAAGCTCAAGTTTGGTGCCATGAGAAAACTCCATTGATGGAGGAAAATCAAGTTTGAAGAGCTCTTTTGGTTCTCTATTCATTCAAGGTAATGAAAGTGAAAGAAAAATCAACTTTCCATCCTTTTTCTTAGTTGGCCAAAAATCATCACTCATGGAGCCTTGTTTTATCCATTGTTCTAGCTTGATTATATTCTCCAAGGGCTAGAGGAGGTCCTACTTGATTCATACCCAAGCTTGTTTTGAGAATCCAAGGTAAAACATTCAATTTAATACCTTAAAACACATTTTCAACCTAGGGTTTACTCCTTAAGGTTAGTGTATTAGTTAGCACTCATGAGAGTCATTGTGTATTGATTAGAACATTGGCAAGGGAAGTTAATATGGTGGCCAAGATTCCCAAGGGAAAAGGTCTAAGGAGGAAGTTAAGATAAGCTTGAGAAAACAAGGTAAAATGCTTACCTAATGGTGGTTTAAGTTTTAAGGGATGAGTTTAGGTGGGTACCAATGTGGCTTAGAGCTTACATTGTGTATTGGGTTATATAACCTAAGAAAAAGAACTTAAACAAGCTTATGAACTTGTGATTAAGGAGCCAATGGGAATGAGTTAGTAAGATAAGTTTAAGACAGATTTTAAGAGTATTGTAACTACTATGAGATTGTTGGGTGTATTTGCAGGTTGAAGGCTTTTATATGTGGGAAATTCAGTGTTTAAGTTTAATTATTTAAGGGCCTAAGAGCCATGCCATTTAAGAGCCTTAGTGCTATGCAATTTAAGATTATTGCAATATATCGAGTTTGTTGTGAATGAGTTGGTTTGGGTGATGAGATATGATGAGAAAGAACTTGATGTGTGTGAGATGGTTGATTGAGGAAAATAATGTGTTTAGGCATGATAAGATACTAGAGAAGCTATAGCGAAATTTGAGTAGAAAATAAGTGTTTAGGTGATGGTGGTGAATTAATATGACCTAGGATTTACTAGGAGTCATAAAAAGGAATTTGAGTGGAAATGAGTTAACTAAGGAGTTCCTGAGGTTTAGAATGACCTAGAATTGTCTAGGAGGAAATTAGAGGATTGGTGGGTGTATTGAACACACCAAAGTCATGTTATGAGGAATGGTAGGACCTGTGCAAAAATCTAGAGGAAATGATGTATAATGCTTTGAGATGATTTAGGTATGAACTAGAGAGTAAAACAATGAGAGTTTCGGGAAGTTTGTGTAAGAGGTGGTGATGTTAGTAGTGGACTAGTAAGGTTTAGTTTAAATGGTAATGTGTGGACTTGGGTGATGGAAGTGAAAATTGTAGGAGAATGTTGTAAGTCGTCAAGGAAAATGACTAGAAACGTATAAGAGTGTATGATCATGAGAATGGTGAGTAAGTTGCATAAAAGAGGTGGAAATGTCTAAGGAGGGTGTTGCATGGTCAAGGTAAATGAAGAACAATGTCAAGGTGATAAGGTAATGGAAAGAAATGTATAAGTAAGCTCAAGAGTTTAGGAGTGATGAGTAACAAATGAAAAGAAGAGAAATTGTGCATGGACATGCAAGATGACCTTGGAAGGTTTAACAAAGCAAAGATGGAATGTAATGATGTTAAGGAGGAGTTATAGGGTTGAAAAGAAACACTTTGGTTAGTTGAAGTTTTAGACAAAATGTACAGGTTGGTAATATAAGGAATTAATTAACAAGTGTTAGGAATTTCTTGCAAGAATTGAGTAAAAGGTTGGAATGATCTTTGGAGGTATTTTAATGAGTTTGGAGGATGATTAAAGGTGGGTTTAAGGGTCTAAATGATGTCAGAACACATTAGGAGGCTTGAGGAAAAGTTTGGAGAAGATTGGACAATTTTTGGGCTTGTGCTGGAATGGTCCGACCCAGTTGGTTGGATCGGACATGGGTCGGACGTCCCTGTTAAGTCACCTGTAATTTTTCTGGAATGGTCCGACCCAGGGCCCTTGGGTCGGACATGGGTCGGACGGGTGAGTCTTAGAAGACAGAAAATTTCTAGGATGGTCCGACCCAGTTGGTTGGGTCAGACGATGGGTCGGACAACCCTTAAAACAACAAAAAAAAAGAGAAATTTTAAGGATGCTTAATGGTGCTAATGGTACACCATTGAGAGGGCAATGGAGATTAGAAACCTAAAGACCTGGGGGACTAAGTTAAGTATAAACTTACATGTTTAAGGATAAGTTATAAGATCAAGTTGTAAGACTTAAGAGGTGTTAGGTGGGGATCATTAAGGGTTAAGTAAGTTAAGTAAGTTGAATTAAGTTAAGTGATTAACAACCTAAAACTGAATGAATGTTTTAGGACTTGGGAATTTGGACTCCGGAAGAGAGTAAGCAACCGAACGACCAACGGTGAACGGTACAGTTCTTCTTGTGACCTGCTTGCTAACGAGGTGTCCCTCGGCTTGTACGTGCTATTTGTTTTTGTGTGCTCACTAAACAAGATAAAGCATGCAACTGGAACATTATGTTTATTGTATTGTTGTGTGATGTTTGAAAACTAACACAACCTACCGTGAGAACTTACTAACCAACGTTTAGTAAGGAATTGAGTGAGACTAAGGAACGCTCCCTAATATTAGTTTGTTATAAACCGAAAGAGGTTAACCAACAAACATTGTCTTGAGACTTCTACTAACTGGAACTTAAGGGGGGAGTGAGGAACCCGGGACTGACTCCGGTCATGCATGCTAAGGAAAAAGGGGGTCGGTATCTATAGCAGATCCGACTTCCGATTAAGGACTTGTCTTCGGACTTGTTGCCTAGGGTCGGTTGCCGGCCCAGCTACGTTGGACATACAGCCCAAGGTAGGTGGCATTAAGATGGTGCTGTAGGATCACCTAAATCCTAAATTATAAGATAAGTTGTTTATTCAACCAATGGAGTTAATAGCTCATTGGCTAGGGTTGCTTTTGACCCGACAAAAATAAACATTGAGGTAAGATACAATCATTTCTATTTAAAGAGTGGTTGTATTCTAAGATTAAGATAAGGTTTGAGATAAGTTGCAACCATTCCTTTTTAAAGGATGGTTTGTATTATAAGACTAAGATAAGCTACATCCATTCCTTTTTAAAGGATGGTTGTTTCTAAGGCTAAGATAAGACTAAGATTGAGGTAAGATAAGGATGGACTAAGATTAAGAGGAAACATAACTTAAGGAGTTAAATAATTAACTCTCTAATTAAGGGAACGCATTTAAGTCGTTCATTATGTTTGAACTTTGATTGTTCATATTTGGATTGTTGTTTATTGCACTTTCTATTATGTTGTGCATCTAATCAACCTCCATGCTATCGACAATTAGTCGTCGTAGCCACGTTAGCTTGGGGGCCATGAGAGGATCGTACCAGCATTCGTGCTGACCCCCTTTGGGGCTGTTTTTACTACACAGGTGAACGTCAGGAGGCGGCCGTTGCGAGAGTAAGAAGGGGTACAAGCGTTACGGATTAAGTGTGGCCTACGAGTTGTGCATGTACACTCATATGGTAATTTGAGTTAGTAAGATGTATAGGATGTGAGGGGTTTGTAAGAAGGATGTGTATTTGGTTAAGATTTGTACGTACTAATGTTCGGTATATTCTGTAGTCAGACCGTGGCAAGGTCCTGGAATGTAATTGTATCCGCTGCAAAGTTGTATATATGGTGATAAGTTTGTGATAACCACGATTGGATCGAGATGGGGTGTTACAATTGTGATCACTACGAGAGACTTCAATGGGGAGTCACTCAAGGGAATCCATCAGCCACATACGGGGATGGTGGAGGCACTGCCGTTGGTGCACAGGTTCGACCGGATCGGTCAATATATTATCCAGGGCCATAAGGTCAGCTGGTAACGGTTCCATTGGAACCCAGGGGACTTGAAATACCCCAAACTAATAAAACATGGATTAAACATCTAATCACATTAATTAAGGCCTAAACATGCCTTAAAAGTCAATTGAGAACAACAATGGTCAACACAAAGCAAGATATTGCACCCTTTGACTGTTTAGGGTAAATACATACCCAAATGAACTACATAGGACCTAAAACTTTGTCCTAAGAATATTAACACATAACTAAACATACTAAAATTGTTGGACAACACTCCAACACAAAGAACAAGCACTTATATGCTTCAAGGTCAAGTAAGGCAAAAATGTGCTCTAAGAAACCTTAAAGGTCTTATGACCTCTATTTGATATAAAATTGGATTCCTATGATCAATTATCATGTAAGGAACACAACAAAACTGTTCTCAAGGAAAACTAAGCTCAGAAACACCTTGTGACACAAAATGTGCGCTAAAACACCTTAAAGCATGTTTTTGTGCATGAGCTCTAAGATAATGACTTTTTGTCACTTTAAAGACTAGATTACATTCTTTATATCATTTAGGTGACATGATAGACTATATTATAAAGTCTAAATCAAAGTTTAAAAATAAAATCAAAATGGGTGATTTTGGATGAATAGTACCCAAAATAACATTTAATTACTTAACTTAAACCATGGTCAAATGTCATCCATTGACTTGACCACCCATTGCCGCCTTATATTAGCTGTCATACCCACCCATTAAGCAACATAAATATCTAGCCAATCTAATGAATCATCATTTACTATTTCATAAAGTAACATTAATTAACTTAAAAGGCAAAACTAGCTTTCTTACCTCATTTGCCTTCTTCCCAGCCGACTTCAATCATATTCATCCTCTCTTTTGCTTCTCCAAAACCGTAAGAACACATCATTTGGTGGCTGATTCCAAGCTTAAACTCCATTTTAAGCCATTTTAATCAAGGTAAACCCTAGCTTTCTTCTACCTAGATCTAAGCATCAAACATTTCCATCCATGTTTCTAGCTTGTTTTGGAGGTTAAAAGGAGGGAAAATCTCAGCTGTAACAAGGGAAGGAGGTGGAGAATTCTAATCTTGTTCTTATGGTATAAAAATGTGCTTTAAGCACTTATCTCTTGATTCTCTTCAATTCCGGTTGTAAAACCTGTTTCCCTTGGCTTATAATCTTCCATTTATCATGCTTGATCAGTAGCAATTGCAACCACATCATTTGGTGGCTGATTCCAAGCTTAAACTCCATTTTAAGCCATTTTAATCAAGGTAAACCCTAGCTTTCTTCTACCTAGATCATTGGCTGTTATATAGCTGAGTTTAAAGAGTGTTTTGATGCCCTCTTTCTGTTGGAAATTTAGGCCGAGAGCAACTTGGGAGATCCTTGATTTTTCAAGGTAAAAGTTCATGTTTTTCATGACTTAAATTACTCTTATGGTTAGTTCATGTTTGGGACCTAACCATATCATTATATTGCTGTTAGAACTCATCTAAGAAGCTGTGGAAATTCTCCTTTAAATTGTCGTGGCCAAACAAGGCCTTATCTTGGCTAAAATAAGGTATAAATCACTTAAACCTACACTTGGTATATTAATATGTGTTTATACATATGTGTATATATATGCCGTGAGTGAATGAGGTTATTAAGGTCTTATTTTGACCTTAGGTGATTAAGGAATGGTTTAATAAATTTATATAAGTAATTAACTAACATAATTGTCAAATTTAAGACATTATGTGGAAAATTGGTAATATAGAAAACTATGTGGTAAGGCCGAGAGTTTAAAGCATTTTTGGGCATTTATGTGTAATTTATTTTATAAGCTAATGTTTGTAATAAGGCCATGTACTTTAGGCCATTTTATTTATGTATTTATAAGGTTTTAATTAAGTTTAAGTAGCAAATATATATTACCGCAAGGAATTGGGGTATAAAGTGTAATTAAATTAAATTTGGGGGCTATATAATAATAAAGCCGAAAATTGGAGGTTTAAATGAGTTTAAATAAAAATTATAAGATTTTATAAAGTTTTGGGGTTAAATGGTAATTTCTGAAAAGATAGGGGTACAAACCGTAATATATGGAAATTAATGGTCACGACAATATTAAGGAGGTCAACCTTGACCATATGGTAGGTTTTGACCAAATTAGATAAGTTAAATAACTTATTTAAGGTTTTATAATAAGATAAGTATTTAATTGTAACAATTTTATAACATATGTGGTATATATGTTATTACCGAAAATAAAGGGTGTAAAATGGTATTATAAACACCCATGGGCTATTAGGAATTTTTAGGAATTTATTTGGTTGGTTTTGGAATTAAAATAAACTATATATGTATAATATATAGTTATTATGTCATTATGACACTTAGGTAAATATATGGGGTGGAAATGTAAAATACCGAAAGTATATGGTTAGTAAGGGTAAATATAACCCTTAGGTGAAATTTGGTGATTTTTAGAATGGTATAAGAGTATTTAATAAGATATATGTATAATATATAGTTTTAATGTTATTATAAAACTATATGTTATAAATTGGGCCAAATGGCAATTATAGAAAGTGGAAGGGTTGAAAAATAAATTAGAATGGACATGGGGTCTGTTCGGAAATTTATAGCATATATAACCATAGGTTATATTATATTAAGGTTTAAAATGTTACAATATATGATATATATTACATAACATTATATATGGGGTCAAATTATAAATTTGGAAAGTTAAAGGGGTTGGAAATCAATTTATAAACAGACATGGTCTGTTCGGTAATTTTACAAAAATAAAACCATAGGTTATACCATTTTATCAGGGCCGGCTAACAGGGTGTGCAAGTGGAGCCACCGCACAGGGCCCCACTTATCGGGGGCCCCATTTTTTAAGGGTCTTGTTATTTTTTTAGTAATAATTAATTGATTAATAACTTATATAAAAAATTATAAGTAATAATTATTAAAGAAAATATGGTATTTTATTAATGAACTATATTACTGTATATAACATACTCCCTCCTATTCATAATATCTGTTGTTTTAGAAATGAATCTAGACCTAAATGTGTCTAGACTCTTCTCTAAAACGATAAATATTTGAATAGAAGGGAGTATAAAACAATAGAGTAATTAATAGTAAAAAATCTGACATAAATATTACTATATGTACATAAAATTAATATTATAATTTTGTACAATATTTTTTATTAGATGAAATATTACCATTAGAATATGGCATTGGTAAATAAATCTTAAAAACTATTATTCAACCAATGTTTTGTCTTAAATCATGTATAAAATGAATAAATAATTTTTTTAAAAAAAATTGTATCACATAATTAAATATTTATTATTTTAGATATAATAATTTAAAATGTAGTATCTTAAAAAAATATTAGCTAATTTATTAATTAATAAGCAAAATTATTTTAAATTATATATTTTTTTATGATTTTTTAAATGTAAGATAATATCCATGTATTTGGACCGGCACAGGGCCCCCAAATTTATTGAGACGGCCCTGCATTTTATAAGTTAAAAATGTTATATTATATGATATATATAACATGGTATAAATAATGGGGTGATTTTGTAAATAAAGGAAACTATGGGATATGAAAAAGAATAAGGTTTTGATATGGTGCCCATGCGGCAATATAATATAGTTTTGTATAAAAACTATAGGTTATAAATTAAAGGAAATAAAAATATCATATTATATGATATTAGTATATGGTATAACATTACAAAATGTTATGTGGTCAAAATGGAATTTAAATAAATTAAAGGGCTGTACCGAATTATTAAGAGATGGAAAATGAATTTTAGACTATGGTCTACAATGTTATAAATATTATAACAATTATATGGTACTAAGGTGGTTTAGATGGAATTAAAATAAGTAAGGATATTCACATTAAATAATGTGACAAACTATAAATAAATAGGATTTATAAACTAAGGTATATATTGAATAAACCTTAGGAGTTGTAATTATACAACATAAATTGTTACATGATATTAGGATAATAATCTTAATACAAGTTGTATAATATAATACAACTAATGGAAATAATCATCTAATATAAGATGATAAAATGTAACATATGATATAAGAGTTTTATAACTCAGGAAACTTACCTATATGGTAAATATATACATATACAAGAATAATGTATATAAGGATGGATATATATTATGGTTGGAAACCATATAATATAATGGTGGTGGTTATTACATGAAAATAGTTACAAACTATAAGTTATAAGTTTTTGAATGGAAATATAGTTTACTAAAGATAATGGATTATATAATACAATGTATTATAATGGATGGTGGGGAAAATAATATAATATAATAAATAATGCATGCATACATGCAACTATAGGTTATATACCTAAATTAAATGATGGATAAGATTAAAGAAATATAACGAATTAAACTTAACAGTCGAAACATTTCGACATACGAGTTTAGTAATAAAGCCGACCGGTTTAGAGAAACTCGTAACAATTAACTGTAGAAATCCGGGGATGAACTGTCGGGGTTACTTGTTATTCGGAAATACCAGATTTAATTAGTCATGGAGACTGACTTATAGTTTATTACCGTTTAGATCATACTTCAGACGAAGGCGCTTGACGAGCTAGTGGTCTACATTGCGCATCCTTGGTCTAAGGTGTACGGTATGTAAAGGGGTTTGATCCGAGTTGTCCTAAGGAATTCCTTGGGCTCGGATTTGGTTGATATCACTTGTGTGTTAAGTGTTTTGGATACATGTATGTGATTATGTGTGTTACTGCATTAATTATTTATGCACGAGCGTCCTACGGGACTAACACTACGTCGACTATAGATCGACTTATATAAACATACATATGCGTTTAATGTGATAACATGACGGTTACTTGATAT
Source organism: Limonium bicolor (assembly GCA_023374045.1). Taxonomy (NCBI): domain Eukaryota; kingdom Viridiplantae; phylum Streptophyta; class Magnoliopsida; order Caryophyllales; family Plumbaginaceae; genus Limonium; species Limonium bicolor. The sequence continues at coordinate 290,601,028 of CM041781.1, forward strand.
AATACCATAGTATTAATATTAAGTATATGGTAACCTAAGTAAAACACTTAGGAACGAGTCACGACATTGTCGGTCTCTAGAGCATGGATCTCGAACATGAATATAACCTAAATTACTTCTAGGTATGCGTGAGACCCATTGGGCAGCTAATTAATAAATTATATTCTCCATAAGACTAAGAGCATATCTTAAACATTATGAGAGAGAGATGATGTGAGTTGAGGTGAGGAATCCAGTGTAGTTTACGAACTACCTGGTTGCGCATTTGTGATCACTGAGGGGTTCCCGATCGGGTTCCGCTCCAGGTTTATACCCAACGAGTCCTATTTGGATCGTGGGTCAGGTGGCTACGGCCTTTATATGGACGCCTTACGAGGCAAAGAGAATAGTCAGGGGCCTCTGGACCTCTGGCGAAATGAGCACCTTTGTGTGTACGGGAGGACTACTGTCAATGGTGAGGTTATCGGGTTGCCCCAATATGACGCCCAACTGGTATTTAATTAACATGGTTTGGATGGATGGGGCCTTAAAGGCCAAATTAAATTAACAAAGGATGGTGTTCGCTACGGCGTTTATCCAGTATTATTATTCGATATACAATTGTTGTTTGTGATATTTTATGACTGTTTGAATTGGATGGATGGTTTGGTGTTTATGAATGTTTGGATGGATGATTATGTAAATGTACGCATGTATATGACAGTATTGATTATAACTGTAAAATGGTAAAGCATGAAACCAATCTAATAATAAGATGGTTAAAATGACTAAGTGACCATTAGGGTCCAGGCCCGGCATACTCAGCGTTTATCGCTGATACTACACTCATTGTGCAGGTTGTCGATTATTGTAGAAGCCGAAGTGCGGGAACAGGGTAGTTAGAGTTTATTTTAATTACCGCACATGGAGTTTATTTGTATAACGATGTCAGACTGGGAATTGTATTATGGTACGGTTATGTATATTTGGGTTTGGGTAGGCGCTCACTTGTCGATGTTTATGAGTATGGACTTAGTATGATGTATAGGAATTAACTCGTTATCACAGCGGTTAGCAGTTTGTTTATGTTGGTTGTTGGATATAGTTTGGCTTCGTTACTCGCATGGGCGAGTAATGGCCGGTGACACCCGAGTGAGTATTGTTGTTATTATTTATTCTTCCGTTGTACGACGTTTTATTTATTGCTACGAGAGAGATTATTACGTGTTTAAGGAGAGGGGTGTTACAGGACTACTTTCCATTATTAAGTTATTAAGGGTTGTCTTATCATGACGCCTGAGGTGGAATTTAATTGGAAAAGGTTAAGTGATTGGTTTAAAGGATAAGAGCCAGGTGGCCAACTAACAAGTACAGTTTAATACGCGTATCTTGTTGAATTACTGTTGTGTGATTATTGGTTATTGTTATTGATACGAGGTTATTGGTTATTGCTATGGATTATTGATGTGTGGTTATTAGTGTTGTGTACTATTATACATTGATGTTTACAGGTGAGTTGTATGTGATTGTTGAATGTTTACAGTTATGACTGTTGTTATTGTAAACCGGTATTACATGTAAAGAATCTAATATCAAGATGGCTAAAACGACTTAAGGAATCTAGATGATTTAAGACTACATTTAGCATACCAGCATTTCGATTGCTGAGCCCTTCAATGGGCCAAACATTCCAGGTTATTGAAGAAGACTCAAGTCGGAGAGCGGGACACGGGGGTAGCTGTTGTGTTTTTCAACAAACACCTTTGGTTTTATTCTGTATTGTATTAAGGAGATTGTTGTATTCAGTTAGTTGCTCATTTAGTTGGATTTGGTTTGTAATAATTAGAGTGCTCAGTATCTGTTCATCACAGCGTGAGGAGTTGAGATTGTTGAAAGGAGTAAGGTTGCCTTGTTACTCATAAGGGTGAGTAACAGCGTGTAACACCAAGGTAGATAGTTTTATTTTCCGCTGTGATTTATTATTTATTATGCTACGACTTGCAACGTTATTACAGGTTTAGGATTAGGGGTGTTACAGGGAGGAAGAAATCGATGGAGAGAGGTGAGGAGGAAGAAGAAGAAAAATGAGAGGAGAGAGAGAGAGAGAGACAAGTTACTTTATGCTTTTTGCTTTTTGCTTTTACCTTTTCCCTCTCTTTTCTTTTCTTCTCTTCTTATTAGCTTAGTGTGTGAGTGAGGGTGATGACTCACTAATTAAAGCCGGCCCCCACTATATTAGTAAGCTGGAGCATTTTTCGTCTTTTACAGAAAACGCTCGTTATTTTACCCAGTTCGACACTATTCACTTATTGGGCCCTTTTTTGGATTTTTCTCGTTTCTTTATTTTTAATGGTTCTTAAGCTCCCATTAATACTTAATTATAGTTATATAGTCAACCACATTTTTTACGGGTCTATTTGACCACTTAAGGTCACGTTTTTGGGTTTTCTCGAAAAACGTGCTTAAAACTCCGTTAGCGTTTTAATCCATTTTTTGGATCCGTTTTCTTCGGGAATCATTCCCGTATACTAATTAGGACTAACTAAGCCTTAGGAATCCATCTCGGACCCTAACCGAGGTCATATACCTCCTTTACTCATTTAACACGCGTTTTAGCGTTTTTCGCTTTTCTAGCGTTTTCTCCTTTCTTTTGGTTTTATTTTCTTTATCAACACTCTCTAGGAACCATTAGGCCTTTAATAATCACATTAGGATAATTTAATCACCATTTTTAGGTCCGGAGCATTAAACACATCCCCTTGGATTTCTCCATACACTTCCTCCATATACAAGTCACTAATGATTAAGTCTCTTAATCTATATCCTAAGTATCAACTTAGGTATCAGTGAATAACATTTCAAATGTGTGCCATCAAGGACTTATACCTAGTATCTCTAGGTGATTTATACCATTCGATTGTATATATGATATGAGCGCTTTTATTGAATTGTTGCTCTATATCTAAATATGTTCTTAGAAGTCTCGGATAATGTAATTCGTTATTATCCTATACCATGATGTTTATTACTACGTCTCTTATCTTAATATACGATGATATTCCTTTGCCTTAGTTGGGTTTATAAATACGAACAAATAATATTGCATAACATAGCAATAAATTAGGCAACAATATAATACACAACCATGCATATTAATTCGCGCAAGCAAGCAATTAATCTTGTCACAGATTCACACAAATCCTAACTGAGGAAACCCTCAGAGACAATCGGGTCACATAACAACATACCGTTCACCGACGGAATGTGAGCAGAAGTCTTGTCTCGGGTTCGTACTCTATCGACTAAGATCTGCAATACGCATAACACTATGTATTAATATCCTATAATCTTAATTCAATTCGGTATTTCCAAATAAACGCTAATCTCCCCGGTATTCAACCCCGTGATTAACTAGTCATTGTTACTCAGGTTTTCTGAAATACTCCAAACCTTAGTATGTTGTTTAAACACTTAAATATGGTATATTAGGACTAAAAAGAGTCTTAGAAACATTAGTAAACAATTTAAACCATAGAGAACACAAATAAATGACTTAAAGTCAATTAGGGCTAAAATGTGCTCTAAGCTTGGGATAAGCTTGGGTGAGACCTAATGAGCTTACCAAGACCTTATTTCTATACTAATGAACATATTAAACCAATTACCAAAGAAAACCAAGCTTGAAAACAAGTTAAAACACAAAATGTGCTTTAAGGAGTCTTAAAGCACATTTTTGAAAAATTGTCTTGTAAATGAGTTTTGAATGGCTAAATGTCCATCATTACTCTTTAATTAACATGTGTACTATATAGTATCACATTTGGAAGTCTATATCAATGGGAAATCAAAAATTTCACATCTATGTTCCTTGTTTTAGTGAATAGTAACTAAAATAAGCTAGTTTGTAACATATGTTTGTATAAGTATTTAAATTGGCCAACAAAGACTAAAATGCCCTTAGTAACATTAAGGGGGCCGGTTTTTGTAGTAATGAGTCACCACACATGTAAGTTTATTAAGTGAACACATGATGACTAATGGTTACTATTTACTTTAAGATATAAATATCTTCTTAAAAGCAAACTTATCTCACTTTCTCATTTCCCTCCTCATTCACACGTCTTCGGCCTCTCTTCTATCTCCTTCTTGCTCTCATTCACGGTTTGCTACAGCAACACCACCATTATTTTCCATCTTTGACCACTTGTATCTCCTAGCTCATTTTGCCAAATCAAATTCTAAGACCACCATTCTCTTCCTCTCATCAAGCTCTTCAAATCTATCCTTTTAAAATCTCAAGAGCTCCATTTTGGTGCCAAGAAGAATCCCCATGGGAGGAGCTTGAGCTCATCTTTTCACATATTGTTGTTCTCCTTTGCTTCTAGGTAAGGAAACTCAAAGAAAAATAACACTTCCTTCATGTTATTATGTTGTCCGAAAATCACCACTAATGGTGCCCTCACCTTGCCTTGTTCTAGCTTCATTTCAACCTTTCATGGACTAGGTGGAGTCCTCTCTTGATATATATTCAAACTCTCTTCAAGTTCTAAGGTAAAACAATTATTTTAATGTTTTTTTTAAAAAACAATGTATAATCTAGGGTTTACAATGAGATGAAGCTTAAAGCTTGAATACTCATTATATTGTTTGTATATTGTTTAGAAGTTGACAAGCAAACCAAACATCATTACCGATTTTAATCAAGGAAACAAGAAAGAAGTTGTGAGGAAAAGAGGTAAATGTGCTAACCTAATATGGTTTAAAGTCTTAGGAGAAATGAGCTTATATTGCTTATTAAAATGATCTAAGGAGCCAATGGTGAATGACTTAGTAAAATGTTCTCAAAGGCTTAGTAATAGGCATATGTGTTGTTGAGTGTATTTGCAGGTCAAAGGCGAATATAATGTGGGAAATTCAGTGTTTATGATTTATGCATCTTAAGGGCCTAAGAGCCATGTTATTTAAGGGCCAAAGTGCCATGCAATTTAAATTATGCACTATATGGTGATGTAGTGCTAAATGAGTGAAGTTTTGTGTATAAGAATGTGTTTGATGGATTTTAGTGTTCTTGGTTGTTTAATGGTGAAAACAATGTGTTTTAGCCTGGTAATGTTCTAGGAGAACCCATGTTGAAATTTAGATAATGTATAAGAAGCTTTAGGTGTTTAAAATGAGTTTGGTAAGTTAAGAAATGTTTAGAATGATTAAGTGTTCAACTAATGGAAGAAACATGCATTAAGGTGTTTAAAGATGTAAAAAGGGCTTAGGCAATGTTCTAGAGGATTTAGAATGCAAAAGAATGTTTTGGGACATCTCAAGATCATGGTGAGATTGTATTTGGGACTTGTGTATTGTTGGTGAAAAAAGGGATGAAGTGATTTGTTGCATGGGAAGCTATAAACTTGTAAAGATGTTCAAGGAGTTGTTTAGGAAGAAAAGATGCTTGGGAGATGATGTTGTAGTGGTGAGGAAACATTATGGGCATAGTGGTTATCATAGGTATGAAACACCACTTAGAGTACCAAGGAGAAAATATCATAAGTGTTAGGAATTTTGGTATGAAATGAGTAAGTGTTTAAGAAGATAGAAAATGGGTTTCATGGATGTTGTATGAGGGTGTAAGTGTACCAAATGATGTTAGAAAACATTAGAAGGCTTTAGGATAAGTTTGGTGAAGATTTGACAATGTTTGGGCAAGTTCTGGTGGCGTCCGACCCAGGGGTCCGAACCAGGTTTGGGTCGGACAGCCTCTGTTAGACGCCAGTAAGAGTTCTGAAACGGTCTGACCCAGAGGGCTTGGGTCGGACATGGATCGGACGTGTGTGTGATTAAGGCAGTAAAAGTTCTGGAATGGTCCGACCCAGTCGAGTGAGTCGGACATGGGTCGGACAAGTAGAGTTTTTCATACCCGGGAGTCACTGGAAGGGTCCGACCCAGTTGGTGGGTCGGACGGTGGGTCGGACAGACCAAAACTAAAAAAAAAACAGTAAAGAATGTGGCGAATGTAGTTAACCCTAGGGGGTATAATGTAGGTAACCAAGGTTAAGTTGGGCATTTAAACATGTCATATAATCATGGTTAAACATTTAGTAAATTTGAAGTTAAGTAAGTAATTAACCAACATTCTTAAAAATGTATAAGAGTGACCTACGGTGGAAATCAATCGAAGCAAGGACCAAGGTATGGTTTTCTTGCAGTCTGTTGCCTACCGGTTTACACCGGCTTGTGTGTTGCTTGTTTTTCTGTGTGTTTATGACGTTATAAGACTTAATCATGTAATGAGTTTACAGTTGTTCATATTATTGTGATGTTGTGATGTGACTCATTTCCCTTGTGTGTGTCTAACATGACTTACCACCTGTTGTGAATTGTTTGTTAAGTTCCACTGTTGAACTTCTAACAAGTGCTAACTGGGAAGTGAGGAATCCGGTTGTCCGGTCATGCATGTAAGTTTAAGAGTAGATATCTGAATCAGATTCGACTCTTATGTTGTTAAGATTGTTCTCCTTAATTTGGCGTTCGATCTCCCGCTAGCTTCCTCCAAAGCTTACCTATTCTGACTTATGATCGGTTTAGTGGGAACATGTGTTTGTGTGGTGTGTTCGGGTCACAATATCCAAACCATCTGTGACTTAAGTTACTCGTTCGAATAACAGAACGGTAATGAGTGTGTGTAACGAGCTTAACATGGGAGTGAACCATTCTCTAGGCTTCTTATGTTGTTTAACCTTCTTGGTTTGTGATTGGGAAAGAGTATCCACTGTGTATGTGATGTTGGGCTATGCAATGACAATGCTATGCCACATGTTATGTTATGTTATGTTATGTTTAAAATGAATGCCATGTCATCATGACAATTAGTTGCGCGTATCCCGGTAGCCGATGGGCTGCGCGTTAACCATACCAGCCAAGGGTTGTTGACCCCCTCGGGGGCTCCATATTTTTACTACAGGATGAGGATCGAGGAAGCAGAGTGGCTCTAGATTCTAGGCTGCAGATGTACTTTTGGTTATTTTGGATGTTGAGCCCGGGATGCGCCTGTGCTCCCGTGGCATTGTATTTTGATTCCGTTGATACTACTGTGGCGGTATATTGGCAGTTTACAGTGAAGGAATGTAATTAAATACTCGGTATTGTATATGATGTATTTATGGTTTTAGTTCTATGCTCGGGAGTCTGATCATCAGACCGGTACACTTGTATTTATTCTGCCTTGTTAACCACGTGGGTGGTTGACGGCGTTGTAGCACCGAAGCGTTTAGTTAATGTTTAGTTGTTTATTTCCGCTGCGATTACAATTAGTTGTGAAGTAAGATGTAGGGGTGTTACATTTTCGAATGGGTTTGGGATTAGTTAAGTCGATACTTTAGTTCATATATTAATGATATTGTTGTATGTCTTACAACTTAGGATGTTGTTCTAATAACCTATCTCATTTAATCATAGGTTTTATTATATATATATAAGCATGTATATATATATATGTATATATATATATATCATATGTATATTCCCATATATTTGTTACTATATGTTATGTATATAATTGACCTTGTAAATACTTCTCTCAAGATGTCAATCTTGACTTTATTGGTCTATTGAGTTGACTAGCTTAATGTAATTGACTTTACTAAGGTATTCAAGTCAATATAACTATAGAGTCCACAATTTAATCCCTTTGAATTATATAATTCCCTCTTTAATACAACTCTTCATACATTAACTTTAGACTTTTATGTCTAATGTTTTATAATACTCTTCTCTCATATATTCAATTACAAGCTTAGTATATAGTTATAATATTCCATATACACTCATAATTCAAGGTGAACTTTTAAGTTCTTTAATACTTTATACTAACTTCAGTTATCTAGTATATAACTTACTCTTGTTGTCAAACAATGACATTCTGCACCTTAAATAAAATTCATCTCTAAGTTCTGTATAATCTTGCATTGCACCTCTAACTTTCCATAATTTACATTCTTACCCCATTATCTCTTATGACATTACAACCTTACATTATATACCATATATTATAACATTCCATCTATTATTTGATTATAACCCAAAGTCTTCACTATGGTTATTTAATTTCCGAACAGACCACCTCTATTTTTCAGATTTATCTCTTCTCACCTAAATCTTTTGGAAATTACAAATTGACCACACTTACTTTTACCACCTTACAATTTCATCCTTAAACTTTATGTTATACATTACTTATTAATCTAACTTCAAAACTAACCCAATTTCTTCCAAAATCTCAGAACAAACCCGAGGTATGTTTATAACCGCATAACAACCCCTATATTTTTCAGATTTTTTACAATTTAGCCCCATAAGTTTTACAAACTTACATTTAACATCTAAACTTCATTCAAATTGCTATTTAGTTTATTTCTTCAGAAAACTTGGTCAACACACTTTTCTTATCAAGGTTGACCACCAAGATGCTGCCTTGACCACAACTTTTCCATATTTACGGTTTTACCCCAATTTTTACCTAAGGTTTTCATTTAAGTCTTTAACTTTTCTAACACTTATATTTTGCATCCTAAAACCAATCAAAGCCTAAATTTCAGCTATTATACAGATTTTGACCCTAAATATTTTTTTACTTGCACTCACACACTCACATAGCACTCATTTATTCACTAGAACATTCCTTAAGTTACTTAACACCTTTAAATGTCATTTTTGACATTAATCTCCAACTTAATATTACCTAACCCTTAGGTATTTTAATCCAAACTCTCTTAGGTGTTTATAATATTACCAAACCTCTTAACAGCAGGTTTTCTCACCGAAGCATAAACTAACCAAATGCTTAAATCATAAAGCATTAAAAGTACGTAAACACTTAAAACTTTACCTAAATCACATGGCCTTATTACATACCTCAACATAACTTATAATTACATAAAAATGGTCTTAACAACGCATTAATCTCACGGTTTTTACTGTTTTTACCCAGAAACTTTTGGTAATTACAAAATCACCCCAAAATCTTTAAACTTGACAATTAAGTCATTAATTCACTTAAGCAATTATCCAAAGTTTACCATATTATTTCCTAGTCATTTTAAGGTCAATGTTGACCGTTTCTCATATAAACTCTCGGCTTTAATTAGCTACACAATTCAAAATGCCTTAAAGCATGAAAATGTGTCTCAAGAGTTTGCCTTCAAATTTAAAGCTCAGAAATCAGATTTCTTCACACCACTCTTATTCCTATGTATCAATATAGTACTAGGTTGTATTTTTGAACAATTCTAAAGCTTAAGTGGTGATTAACAAGGTCCAGGGTTTAGATTTGTTCTTACCCTTCAAAAGATGACTTTTTGAACTTGTTTTCATTCTCTTTGATCTTGGCTATTTGAGGGAATTTTACTCAGATTTGAGACATAGATTTAACAAAGAAAATAGAGTATGATTTAGAGTCTATGAATGGACTAAACATAAGGAAGAATCATAAGTCATGGAAATGAACTTTAGAAGATGATTTTACCTATGAATTGTAAGGGGGTTTCCTAGTCCATTTTCGGCCTATTTTTGAAGAATATGAGAGAGTTAAAAGTCTAGTAAAGTCATACATAAGGAGTTGATTAAGGTACACAAAAACCTCAAATTTCACTCACCCTTGAAGTCTTCTTTATGAGATGTTTCCTTGTTGTTTTCGGCCAATCTTAGGGATATAAGAAGAGCTCAAGCTCTAGCATGAAAAGGGAAGAAAAATGAGGGCAAATACTCATGATTTTTGACCATATAATGAACCAAGGAAAGGGTGGAAGCTTATAACAGATTTTTACCTCTTATAATAGCTTTGACTTCCTTTGCTCCAAGACTTGTGTTTTTGCTAAAATTTTGGCTCTCCAATAGCTTGCTTTCAGCTTTGTTTGAAGATGGAAATTAATTAGTATGGTGCTCTTTGTTTGATTAATGGAAAGGGGAAGAAGAATCAAGGTAAAAGGAGTCATGAACTTACCTTGTGTTCTTGGTGTTCTTCCTTGTTCAAGAGTGAAAAAAATGAAGAAGATGAAGAGTAAAGAGAGGGATGTCTCGGCTGAATAGGAGGGGAGGAAAGAGAGTGGAAAAATTGGATCTTTAGTTGGTAAGTGAAGGAGTAAGTCATGGATGACTAGTACTTTGATGACTAAGCACTCTTTATGAAGATATTTGTTCAACTTTGCATGGTGTCATCCACCTTATGAGATTACCGCCCCCCATTTTTGCTCCAAGGGGTAAAATGGTCTTTTCACATTATTTGTAACATTATGACTTATATGATGTACACTTGGACTTATATCATGTGTTAGTTAGTGACCAACATGATTTGTATGTCCTAAAGTGTGTTAATTTGTATTCTTGAGTGATTGATAACTTTACTATTCATTATGACTAGTAAAAATGCATTCTTTGATTCACTCTTGATATTGGGGTTCTTTTTGTACATGTTGTACATTTTGGACTTGTTTGAAGTGTTATATGTGTAACATATGTATTTAGTTGTCCTAAGGTGTATACACTTGTGTTTCAAGTGATTATTTCACCTACAAGTCATTAAGACTTCTTAAGGTATATTTCACCTTAGATGTTTGTGTTCTTTGTTCATATAATAATGTATATCAGGACAAGTCAACTCCTCCTTTTCTATGCTCAACTTCTGTCCATGTGTTTATATAAGGTTTAATAACTGATAAGTGTAATTTATCTATATTTATATACTTAATTTGATTAATATTTTATTGGTTTATGTGATAAATTCCTTACTTATATGTTAATTCATACAATATGCAAAGAACTCCCTTTACTTTTGGCCAAATGAAGAAAAATCGCGGATAATAATCACTGCTTTAAGACATGGGCCGGATGACACTCTTATACCATAAACACATGCACGTGGGCTGGAGTTATTTACGTAAAAGTGATATGATGCATTGTTTTAATTTCTTTGGCCCAAAGAGAATAAGGTTGCACGTGAATATATATATATATATATATATAATCATTTTCATATGGGGCTACATAACGACATCATAGGCTCCTGCAACGAATTGAAGAACAGCCACCATGGTCCTACACGATTGATATTTTCATCCTACAGTGAGACCTGGCAAAGGTGACCCGAACTAGAAGAACCAACCCGATCCAACCTTATCCAAACCGAATTTAAACTGAATGATGTGACTTGAAAATCCGAACCGAACCAAATCAAAACTGAATCAAACCGAAATTTGATATACCCAAATCCACCAGAACCGAATTGACCCGAACCGAATTGACCCAAACCGAATTCACCCAAACCACACATGAAACTAGACAAACTTCAATTATCCTTCTGTTCATTATTGGAATGTACGAACGCATAATTTCCATGAACAGGACTAAAATAAGGAATATTTTTATTCTATTTTTACAATTCTTGCCATCTTTTGTCGTGTCCAAGGAAATTGGTTTGAATGTTCATGAAGTTTTGATTATAAAACGTATAAACTTTTCAGTTAAGAAATATACTAACCACAATTGGTGTGTAGATGTTGAAGCATAAAGATTACAAAACTTACACCTTACTTAAATAAAGATTACAAAACCAAGCTTAGGAATGGTTTGAACGTGTATGTGTATATATCATCACATCACTATTTAGGTTTCTTATTAATATCACAAAAGAATAAAGATTACAAAACTTACATCTCACTTAAATATATTTGTATATATAATTAAATTAAATTAGGGTTAAAAATTGACAAAATAAGAAGATAAAGGGACAACCCCTGCTTGGAGCGATAAGCTACTGAAGGACGCTCACACGAGGCGCGCACGCGAGACGATGATAGGCGGAGCACACACAACATGAAGTCACGGGTGCGAGGTGATGACGGGCGCATAAGGGCACAGTCGCGAGGTGGTGATGGATTGGCATGGGCGCGCGACGCTCGCTCGAAATGACAGGCGCTGACGCAGGATGTGCACGGGGTGTGACAAGCGTGGGATGGCGGGAGGCACAGGCACAGCGTCGGGCGCGGGGGGGATAGACTGGGCGACGAGTGTCGAATATTGACCACAGATTCACCAAATTTTAAATTTATACTTGGTCGATACAATTAATAAATCTATAGTTAAAAATTAATATTAAAAATATTGTCATCCAATTTGTTATGTATAACCAACCAATACACAATAGCAATCTTCATAAAGAGTAACACTATATTAAGAGAATTTGGATCCAAATTATGAAAATCAATACAATTTACAATGGTTGCTTAAATTTGTACTTCAAAATTTTTGTCAATTAAGCATAACGCGATAAGTCACCCGAATTAGACCCATAACCCAAAAAAACTGAAAATGCAGAGGCTAACCCGAACCGGAAGCACCCGCACCCGAAATCAACCAAACCGAAGTCATCCGAATCTAATTTTAACCAGATAACCCGACCCGATCCGAACCGAACCGAACCGAACCGAATAGTGAATATCTACAAATTGACCCGAACCGAACCCGAACCAAGTGACCCAAATTACCAGGTCTACATACAGTTGCATGTATACAAATGTTGCACGTGAATGGAATGGCTTTTTCTCTTCATATTGGGCTGCATCGATCTTTTAGCTTATAGAGGATTACTCCTTTCATCCACTTTAGAAGTCAAAAGCGGCGTGAATTCATGAGGAGGCTGGACAATATAATACGAGCATCTTGATATGAAAGGAGGGACGAGACGGTTTTCCAGAACCCTAGCGCCGCGGACTGGGGACAGAGGGACAACAACGCAGAGAGATCAGAGCAGATGATAGAGACCGGAATCATTATCGGCTACAATAATTAGATGATGTTTCCTTATCTCTTTAACTTTGTTATTATTTCTTTGTCTTTGATGCTTGAGTAGTCGTTAGAATTCTGGTTTAATATGGTCAACTAGTTTATTATTTTGCTTCATGAGTTGTTAATTACAAATTCTATACAAATTGCAGTTTTATTCATAGTTTATTATTGAATTCTCTTGTGATTAATTATTGTTTGAGTTTATTTGATATGAATTACTTACAAGTGAGAACTATGGTGTTCATTAGACCATATGAATATTACCAGTAAAACTAGAGATGAAAATTCCTCAGTATTAGTTGTCTAGAAACCAGATGAATCGTTAACGCTACTAGTTAATTTGTAAATTCGTAACGAGAGTTAGAATATGGGAATTGCTAGTAAGGATCTATCTTGCGGCAGATCGGCTTTAGATTAATTTAGATCTGAGGTTACAATCTAGAATCTAGAAAACAGTTAGGAAAGGAATTAATAAACTAGGGAGAAGTAGTAAACCAGGATTCACCTTTTAGATTTATTAGAAAAAACTTTTAATTGTTTTTATTTTAATCAGTTTATTTATTTTTCTGCATTCAAACCTCCAATTTTATTATTTTTTATTTTTTCTTAGTTTATTAGTTAGTTAGATTAAAGATTAAACTAGACACAACCTTCTTTGGCTCGATAACCTAGGGAATAATACCTAGGAAAACTTGCTACGACAAACCAGTACACTTGCTGATATACGATTTAACTCATACAATAACTTTCATGGACTATGTATATTTATTTATATAAGTGTGCTAGGAGTTTTCATGGTTCATAAATTCATTAAGGCTCCTTAGCCTTTATAATTCCATGATTTATTTTTTAATTAGGTTAATAAACCTTTGGGGTATTTCTCGTATGCTTAAAGAAAAAGCTATACCTGCTGCATTCGATTCAAAATCACTTGTAGAACAATTTTTTCAGTCAAGATCTAATTGATAAAAAGAAATGTCTACTTGCTGAGTATAATATGGTTTCTTCTGCTTTACACACTCAATTAAAGCAGCAGGCAAAAATCAGTTGGCTCCAACTTGGTGATGACACTACCTCTTTCTTCTTTAACAGATTGAATGCAAGAAGAAACTTCTTCAGAACTTTCTATCTCATTGACGAAGATGGTAATAGAATTAGATCTGAAGAACACATTGCTGCTCATATCATACAATTATATACAACCCTCTTAGGTTCTAAGCATCCACAGTTAAAGCAGCCTCATTTGAATATCTTTAATTTAGGTAATAAAGTTTCTGATGATCATAACAATTTTCTCACTGCAGTTGTTTCTAAGAAGGAAGTCTGGGAGGCTCTTAATTCTATTGATAACAAAAAGACTTCTGGTCCAGATGGCTTTAGCTCCTTATTCTTTAAAACTGTATGGCACAAAATTGGAGATCTTGTTATTGCATCTGTTAAAGATTTTCTTGAATCTGGGAAAATTGTTAAATAGATAAACATTACCAATGTTGTTCTTGCGCCTAAGGTTAAGAATCCAACTTTTGTTAAGAACCTTAGGACAATTTTCTGCAGCAACACTATCTACAAAATAATCTCTAAGGTGCTTGCTTCGAGGCTCAAATCTGTTCTTCCAGATATCATAAGCTCTAGTCATGCTGCTTTTGTCTCCAATAGCAGTCTTTTTCACAATGTTGCTATGAGCCAAGAAATCATCAAATTTTATCAGAGAAAACATGTCTCCCCAAGATGTGCTTTCAAGATTGACATTCATAAGGCTTTCGATTCAGTTGACTGGGATTTTTTAGCTGTTGTTCTTCACGGTTTGGGCTTCCATGAGAGATTTATCAACTAGTTTCTAAACTGTGTTACCACTCCTTATTCTTTTTTCATAAACGGCTCCAAGCATGGCTTCATAAAAGGTATGAAGGGTCTAAGACAGAGCTATCCCCTATCTCTCTTTACTGATGATCTTCTCCTTTTCTGTCATGGTGATATACAATATTTCAAATTGCTCAAGCAAAAGCTGGATTCCTTGTCATATTGCTCTGGTGTGAATATAAGTCCGCTAAGTGTGTTGTCTTTTTTGGTGGCATGGACCCGGAATCTAAATCTCTGATTTTCAAGGAACTTGGATTCACTGAAGGCCAGTTTCCCATTAGATATATCGGTGCTCATCTTTCCTTTTACAAGCTCTCAGTTCATGATTATGCTCCTCTTATTGCTAGCATCACTAAAAGGACTAACTCGTAGGGATCAAACTGGCTCTCTTATGCAGGAAGAGTTTAGTTAATACGATTGGTTCTTTTTGGTATTATGAATTTTTCGTGCCACGTCTTTCTCCTGCCTAAGAGTGTTGTGCATTAGATCTCTAGCCTCTACAGAAACTTTCTTTTGGGGGGTAATACTCTCCATAGAAAGGCCTGCCCGATTGCTTGGTCTGCTGTTTGCCAGCTAAAACAAAATGGAGGCTTGGGCTTTAAAGAAATTCGTAGTTGGAATAAAGCAAGCATCACCAAATGCATCATGCAGATTGAAAGTAAGGTAAATTCTTCTTGGGTTAACTGGCTTCATGCTTATAATCTTCGAGGTATTTCCATCTAGGAGGCCAAAAGGAAATCTACAGATTTTTGGAGTTGGAATAAAATTCTCAAAACAAGGGATGATATCATTGCTTCTGATCTTAAAGAGAAAGTCTTGGGTCTTACTTTTAATAGCCGCCTGGGTGCTATTTAAGATCTTTTTCACTCATTCTCTTCGAAAGTTTGCTGGGCAGTTTTAAAACTGGAATCAGGTTAATATTCCCAGAAGCTCTTTCACTTGGTGGCTAGCTGTTAACAACAGACTGGCTACTAAAGATAGACTATAGGGATTATATCGGATTCAAGTGCTGGTTTTGTGATGCATCGGAATCCAGAGATCACCTTTTCTTCATCTGCCCTTTCTCCTCAGAAGTTCTCATTGGTATTCTTTCCTGGTGGGATATATCTACCCCTTCAAACTTTGATGGTTGTATGAACTGCTTTCCTCAGCATGAGAGCTAAAAGATCTATCAAATTTAAAGTTTGTGTCGCTGCTCTTGCTAGTTTATTTACCACATTTGGTCTGCTAGGAATAGCTGGATTTTTAAGAATCATTCCATTTCTCCATCTACTTGTATTTCTCTGATTAAAGCCGATATTAAGTCTATAGTTCCTAGACTTTTGAGGCATTCTAGCTTAGAATTTTCCCTATGTTTCTAGTAAACTTTAGCTTCGTGCTTTAGGTTGTATTTTCTCTTTTCTTTAATAAAGTTTCTCTTGCCTTTTCAAAAAAATAAAAATAAAATAAAAGTTAATAACTCTTAAATATTAAACACACACAAAGATTTTTTAAAAAATTAATTTTTTTTCTTCTCTTTGTTTTTGAAGAAGACTAATTATCATTTTTATGTTAATTAATATATTTACAATTATGATTAAATATGACACATAAAAATGTATACATTTTTATTTATAAACAAAATTAATCCCATATAAAATGAGATAGTTATATATAATTGTTTTGTAAAATTTCATAAATTGTAAGAGGAACACCTAAAATTGTATAAAACTATCTCATTTTATATTGGCTAAATCTGTTAATAAATTGAAATATATATTCTTATATATAATTGGGAATTCCATAATTTGAGTTTCCGGTCAAATCAAAATTTTGGTCAAACTACAATTCTAGTCAAAATTGAAGTCTTGGTCAAAACCAAAAACTAGGTCAAAATTAGGATTTGGGTCAAAATTAAAGTTTGGTCGAAATTGAATTTGGATTTGGAATTTCAATATGGTCAAAATTGGAATTTGCTTAAAAATTAGGATTTGACATGCTAGAAATTTGTTAAGTTGGAAATTAGGGTTTTATTTAAAAGCAAAATCGGAAATAAAAGAAAATTGAGCTAAATTTGAAATGTGAGACTTTCAAATTTTGGTTAAAGTGGTTAATTTGGAAACAAAGGGAAATTAGGGTTTCTGGATGAGTTATAGGAAGGTTGTGGTAAAACTGTAATTTGGCAAAGTTGGAGGGTGAATCTGAAATATTAAAAATTTGGGGTTGAAATCGGAAATTTGGGTTTCTATGTAAATTGGGTGGTCAACTAGGGTTAACTAAACTCTAGGTGTTAATAAGTACTTAAGTGAAAAGTTTGTAAAAGATCAGTATTAAATTGAATAAGAATATTAGGATTTAAATTATGTAAAGTTAAGTTGGTATTTATCTTATCATTATTGTATTAATGTTGCTTAGACTAGTCTAACAAGATTAGTCTCCCTCCTTAATATAAGCCCATAAGTTAGGGCCAGATTTTTATTATGTCAAATCCAAAGGTTAGAACCCAACCTAACAAACTTTTATGGACCATAAGTCTTAAACAACAAAGATCGAAATCATACCAAATTCAAACATGAGGACTTAAACCATAGGTGGTCCTATTGAACACTTTGACTAAACTCCTTTGGTTAGTTGATCATTGAGTACACTCTTGAAACATTGACCAGACCGAAAGAATGATTTTAAGTGTAACACCCCTACAATTAATACATGCTTACCGTCCAATCTCCTTACACGTCAAATAACGCACGGATACTTACTTACATACAATGGGTGATACAATGCCGTTAGCCACCCACGTGGCTAACAAGGCTACTACTACTGCTTACAGCATCGGTCTGATGGACCGGAATCCCGAGTATTACACATCTACCATATATATTTCATACACCAATACACGCTACAATCTTCCATTCGATACAATACTTCAAATACCATACAATATAATCCACATACGAGTTTACTAAGATCCTTATACAAATATACTACCTCTTCAAAGTTCATACGTACTCACTACGAGACTACTTACTACCCGTTCCTCACAAACTACTTACTCCTAATTACAATGGGTGTGCCTCCGGTCTCTTCCTTGACCATATTCGTTTCGGGTACCTGCACACTAAAAAATGTCCCCCGAAGGGGTCAGCTTTCGCCGAGCATGATAACCGCATACCCCGCGTACTAGTGAGGGTACGCCGACCACTTGGTTGAATACATGCAGTTCATTTTCATACAAACATACATACATACATGCTCTTACACACAATACAATAGTGCTTACGCAAACATACATACATACAATCCATCACATACAAGGAATACGATATAACCATGCAATACTTACTTACCTTCTTCCGAATACACATACTTACTATATACACAAGGTACAGTTCTTGTTAGCTTCATTGTTCCACCCGGTTAATCGGGTGGAGATTACTCTTTTACTCGTTACTTCATACATACACATACATACTCATACGTACTTACGGATCCATACTTACTTACTCTTACTTACTCAAGTTAAGTCGTCAGGACCTCCGGCCCTGGGGACTACACCGTCCCACCTCCGGGATTTACTTGACTCACCAATCCGGGATGCTACCCATTTAAGGGATTTGGGCCGCGGACCAGTTTAAGAGTCAGAAATTGCAGCCAACCTCTTGTGACTCTCATCCTCACGCGTGGCCGAAGCTATATCGGACTTGTACTCATTCCAATTTACTCACTTAAGTTAGGAGTTAGATAGTTAGGAATTAGCACAAGTCACATCCAAGCCACAATAGTACAATACACATATACACATACATACGAGGTACAATACATTACACAAGTACAATACGAGGTTCGAATACCATTCATCATCATTCATATATTTCATGAATTATACAAACAGTGCTCAAGACAATAAATATCAAGCACGACATAAGTCAAGCACAGGTAAGTGCAATATAGTCCGATTCATGCATTATCTTATTTAGGTGGTCAAATAAGCACACAAATCGGGGTAACCAGATTAGGATACAGGGCATGAAGAAATCATACCGTTCACCGTTGTACTTGTATTCAATTTCCTCCGGTGTTCACAATCCAAGTCCTATAACATACATGTGATCGAGTGGTTAATCCCTATGGTAACCCAACACGTTTCATCCTTTATGTTTCCCAATGTACCAACTAGTTCCTTAGATTTCATACTTAATTCCAAAATCATTTACTTCACATCATTTCCTAAGCTCATTTCCTTAGGTTCTTATGTGTATATTATTTTCTCCTTACCATCATTATTCTCCCTATGGTTTACTGCGTAAGCCCATAAAAAAATTTTTTTTTTTGACCGGACCTCCCCTGGGGGCGGTCCCTAGGGGCGGTCCGAGACAGAAGCCATCTACGCTGCGAGATTCCAGTACTGGACCTCCCCACAGGGCGGTCCGAGACAGAAACCAATTTTTTTTTTTATCTTCTCTGCACTGGACCTCCCCTGTGGGGCGGTCCGTGACAGAAACGAATCCGTCCAACTAAATTCGACTATGGACCTCCCCACAGGGGCGGTCCATGGGGGCGGTCCACAACAGACCCTGTTTTAAAAGTGTTTTTCTACTCATTCTGGACTCCAATCACCCCAATTTTTTTCTACTTATTCCACATTCTTTCCACTGTTTCCCACATGTTTAAACACCTTTAAACATGCATTAAACCTCTCCAAATCATTGGTTAAACCCTTACTCCAATTCTTGCTCAAATTCTACAAATTTCCATTCTCATTTTCACACTTGTGCACTTCTAACTTTCTCTTGCTAGTTCCCTACCTCCTACCAATTCACTTAATAACCATTCCAAATCCTTTATAACCATTTTCAATAACTATACTCAAGTTCTTCATTCATTTCCAAGGTTATGCTCACCAACTTTCTTCCTAAAATTCAGGTACTAATACATGTTTTGCTACAGATTTTGATTCTCACTTCCTCCATCTATAGCTCCCTCTTACAATGCCATTCCTAAGGCTTATAATGCATTACACACCTCTCCTAAACTACCCACCTACTAGCTCCAATCAAAATCTGTTTCAAATACATGTTTCACTAGTTCCTAGTTCTTAAGTTCTCTAGTTTCTAGGTAAATTTTGACATAGTCTCCCCTATTTTTATACTCTCACCACAATGTTTTCACACACACTAACAATTACTCCACCTGTTTATACACAACCACAATATACCAAGTTCTTCCACACAATACTACCCATTCAACACTACAAAATTCCTGCACTTAACATCACAATCCCAATATAGTTTGTGACAGTTTTTAATTGTTTCAAAGCTTCAATACAATTCAATTCTCCTTCCACATTACATTATTGTTCATTACCATTTTACAATACAAATTTTCATTTCTAAAAATCTGTTACATAACCATTTACAAAGCTACACAAGGATGAGCTTAATTACCTTGCTTTCTTCTTTTCTAGTTTCTTTCTCTCCTTCCTTCTTCTTCCTTCTTTCTTTCTTTTCTCTTCCCACCGGTTTTGTCAAAACCAATCCTCTAACACTACAACCCACATATATAAACACTTCAATACTAAAGACTAACCCTAACCATTATTCAAGTTTTAATGTAAGTTTTTGGGTTTAGAGATCTCATTACCTTACAAGGGTGTAAGTGGTGTTTGGAGTGGCTTAAGAACAAGATTCCAACTCCACCAACAATGCCAAAATCGGCTAGAGTACAAGGAACAACAAGAGTTTAGTTTCCAAATTTCGTTTTGCCCACAAGGGCTAGAAAAAGATGGAGTTTTGAGAATATTTTTACCTCAAAGTAACAAGGAGAAGAAGGTGGTTCTAATGGTGGTCTTGAAGCTCCAAATGCTCCATACCCATGAAAACAAAAATGCTCCTTTTCGGATTTTGAAAGATAGAAGTGTTGCTCTTGATGTGAGGAAGACAATGGTGGTATTTTTATAATTTTTGGAGCAAGTTTGGGCACTCAACAAGAGGAGAGAAGGGAGTATTTTGTGAGGGAGTTCAAGCTTCCATGGCTGTTCACTGGGGAAGAAGAAAGAAAGAAATGAGAGAGTGAGATGGGTGTGCATACGTGAGTGAAGAGAATGTGAGGGGGATAGAGGAGAGAATAGGTGAGTGGGGTAGTAATATATGTTACTTTTGCCTTTTAAATGCTTTTGTCTTTTGTAAATAAAGAGAATAGAGAGTGTGGTGTGTGGGGGATATAAATGGACACACACAGCCCAAATGGGTTTACAAAATTTTTATTACAATATTGGACACATAAGTTTTGGTTATTTATGTTTTTTACCCCACAACTTCCCGTTTTTGACAGTTTTACTAATTTCTGTTTATTGATTTTATTGGTTCTAAAGTTTCACTAATATTTATTAGTGACTATTTAGTTGACCAAAATTGTTATGAGTCTATTTGACCCGCTTAAAGTCATGTTTTCCCGGTTACCTCGAAAAACGCGCTTTAAGGTTCGTTAGTGTTTTTAATCCATTTTAAGGATCCGTTTTCTTCGGGATTATTCCCTAATATTTATTTAGACTTAATTAAGCCTTTAGAATCCTTATATTACGCTGACCGAGGTTTCGTACCTCCTATGGTATTTAACGCTTATTTAGCGTTTTTCGCTTTTTAAGCGTTTCTTTATTTCTTTGGATTTATTTTTCCTCACCAATATTTCTTAATCATTATTAGGCTCTTAAATACCTATTAGGATAATCTTAATCACTTTATTTATGTTTGGGGTATTTCATTAAGTCATTGACCAAGGGCTAGGCCCAAACACAATTGGGCCCAAAAATGGGGGCCATCTTAAAATAATTGGAGACTAACTAATGAAGAATTATAATTGAGCTGGTAAATGAAACTGAAATAGGCTTATTATATTGGGCTTACTTAGGAAATTTTATGTGGAATAAAAATTCCTAACATGGATTAATCAGAAATGGAATAACAGGAATTATATGATATATTTATATAGATGGGCCAGAGTCATAGGCTAATATAGTCCATTCCAGAATAGACTAGCAACAAGGAACCAAGTCCCTAGTTGTGGGTTAGGAATATTCTTAACCACTTTTAACAAAGGATATAATTAAAAGGGATTAGACCTAATTCATATGGAACTTATAGAGTTGGAATAAGTTTTAGATTAAACTTCCAAAGGGACTTAAAGTTATTTAGTAAAGAATGAATTAAAGAGCCAAATTTTATATGAGCTTATTGGGATGGATTTGTGATTTACATAATATAACACTAAGTGTGATTTATATAAGGTTATTCAGGTGCTAGAATTTAAATTGTGGACCTATATAATATAGTTGGTACATTAAGTTAAGAGGATTAATTAGCTAATCACGGATTTGAATACTTTAAGTAATAACCCAATTTTTTTTATAATTGAGTAATAAACCGATTAATAACAAATAATTAATTATTGGACTTAATTACAAGGGATTAGTAATTATAAGGGATACCAAATGGTTTAAGGATTTATAAGGAATTAATACTTTGCATCATATTCCAGAGCTAAGAGGTTAGAGGACGGGCGCGGGTGATGAGTATCCAAATGAGCATGCTTTAAATCAACACTTTTCATGCTCATTTCTCCACTCTAGCTAGTTTTCTTCTAGTTTTGTGTATTATTGTTGTTTAAAAATTTATTGCTTAAACAGGAGGAATAAAGTAGACAAAAAGAGGAACACGTGGGTGCAAACGAATCTCAAATCTGAGCTATAAAGTAGACAAAAAGAGGGCAGCTCCAGGACACACAAAAGAAGAAAAGAAGAGAAAGAAGAGAAGAGGAAGAGGAAGAGGAAGAGGAAGAGGAAGAGGAAGAGGAAGAGGAAGAGGAAGAGGAAGAGGAAGAGGAAGAGGAAGAGGAAGAGGAAGAGGAAGATGAAGAGGAAGAAGAAGGGGAAATGAATAGCTCCACTCCTCATCCATGGATATTTCTCTCCCTTATCTCTTCTCTATCTTTATCATGCTTGAGTATTCTCCATGTAGCTAGGGATTGGGATTTTGCCCCAAAATCCCAATACTCCATTGGTGTACTTTAAACTTGTGTTTGTGCTTTATTTTAGTCTTTGAGCTTAATGAAGATGATTATTGGGTAGTTATGGTTCTTAAACTTGTTGCTCATGATTTAGGGATTTGTTTAAGGTTTTGCCCAAGTTATCAATTATGTGTTAAATTTTTTGGTTTGACCTATCGATTAGTTTAGCATTATTGAGGGATTCTATTAAAATGTTATTCTAAGATAGAAACCTAAACCGTTTGGGGACTAGAATAGTGTACTCAAATTTGATGATTTTGATATTAGACTACATTGCAACTTAGGGGGAACTTGAGCTTAGTGCTGTCGATTGACCTGGGGTTCAGCTTATTGAGAAGTTTCGGTTAAATCGGTTAGGATTAGTAGACCAAGATTGGGTTATTAATTATTTAAGTGTCCCATAGTTTAGCTACAGGTAAAAGGGCCGACAACTGGTAGTAAGGGGAGGATGGGTGCAAAGACCCATCACGGGCTACATCTATCATAGATTAGTTAGATTAGTTTTACTGCTTTCCTTTATCTTCCCTTAATCAAACCAAAAACCCTCAATTTAAGTTTATGCACTTTTATTTATCTTCTTTCACATTTACTAAACTTATAACTAAGTAGATAGTTCTGAAGTCCCTGTGGGTATGACACTTGTTGTACTACAATGACTGGGTTCACTGCCCATAGTTAGCAAGATAGTTTAATCACTATTTTGCTCAATACGTTTTTGGCGCCGTTGCCGGGGACTTCCGTCCAACTATTCTGGTTTATTATCTGTTTAGTTTCTGTGCATATTTTTCATTTCTTTTATTTTCCCTTTTGTGTATAATTTTTTCTTTTCTTTGTTGGAACTTAATTCTGATGGACGGTCATTATGATCAAGCAGAAGGGTGGTATGACCATTCCTATGGTACAGTGTACGATGGTACAATATATGATCGCGATGTTGACTGTCAAGGGTGTGGGCATTACCATATGTGGCCTCTTTGTGAGGACCTTATCTATGGATTAGAGGCTCCTGTGGAGGATTAATTCTTTGTTGCCAATCCAAACCCCACCGGACAAGACATCAACCAACGGATCATGTGCCAAGATAATGGAGGAGGTCATGAGAGTGCTCATTGTTCTGTGATCACGACAAGGGTATATTCACCCACTCTGGAGGACCTTATTGCTAGAATGAACACCATCGACATGGAGCAGCTTATTACACTAGCTCGAAGGGAGCAACAACCTGAGAGTGAAATGGTTCAAGAAGTTGAGCAGCAAGAAGAGGACAAAGACCTCGACATGAACCAACTGAAGCACTATGCTGAAATGGTACAGATAAACGCGACGATGGAAAGTCTGCTAAACCTTACATCGCAACCACCGGAGAGTGAAATGGTTCATAAAGTGGATTACCTTGCTGAGGACTTGAGTTGCCCTCAATCTCCTCCCCTATTTGAACTTGAGCAAACGCCAATCAACCATCTGCCTGAGTTTGAAGACAAGCCATTAGAGGAGAGCTTCCACCTTGACTTCATGGAGTCTCCTCCCTCTGAAGTCAACTACCATTATTTCTTCCCCTTCTATGTGCTCTACCCAGAAAATGAGGATGAGTACATCCTCAACCCTGAGAAGAAGGAGATGCCGCCTCCCTCCGAGTCATCGGAGGAGAGTGCTTCCATCAACTTCAAGGAGCCATCTCCCTCTAAAGTTGATGTCCATCAAGGCTCTTCCTATGAGCCTCACCCCAAAGATGAGGATGTTTACATCCTCAAAACCGAGGAGGAGGAGCCATTTATCTTTGATCTTCACCTGGAAGATCAAGGCTTTCCCCACCCATGCACCAATGAAGTAGGGTGGAAACTCAAAGTCCACCCGTTACGTGCGGAGGCCATCTTCCCATTTGACCCGGGACCAGAATTTGAAGACAAAGTCCACCTCGGAGTTCTCCACGCACCGCTAAATGAAGATAAGGATGTCTTACTCTTTAAATTTGAAGAGGAGTCTCCATCACCAGGTGATTCTCGCACCAAGGATCATTAACCTCAATATTTGGCCCGTTATTCAAAGAAAAATGATGCCCGCCCAACCTACCCGTTGAAGCCCACTTCAGCATTCATTTTCGATCCTAGAGGACCTCAATGTGGTATGGTCTAGCCAAAGACCTTAAAGATGGGCAGCTTCTTGGGAGGCAACCCAGATGAATTTCTTTCATTTTCCTTTATTTTAATTTCTCACTTTCTCCTTTGATTTTGTTTTCTCTAACCCTTAACCCTAGTTGTAGTTTGGTTGCTTCTAGTGTTTTATACAGGTGCAACTTAATGTCCACTCATCAACCAAGCTACTCTAATTGATGCTAAAGCTCAAGTGTGGGGGGAGTTTCTTCAATGCCAGCAACAATAATCTCAGGGGAGTACTAGTTTATTTTATTTTGATACTATCACTTCTCTTCCTTCATTTTGGCTCTACTTGTTTTTGTTAGTGGGCATAGCTTCTGTGCTATCATGCTTGGTTCTGCCCCAGTGTTTTCTCTTTTATCTGCTTCCCGGAAAGGTCTTTTGAAACCTTCCCCGATTTGTTTGGTGAACAATGAGGACATTGTTCAAGTTAAGTGTAGGGGAGTGACCTTTTCGGTGAATTATGTGCTTAAATGTTAATCCCTCTACTTATCTTGCGTTTGTCCAAAATAAAAAACTTGTACCCTTCTATGTGATTTATTCTCATTAAGAACAAATACTATTATGAATTGTGGGATAAACGCTCAAATTATTCTTTTTTATTGCTTTTGAGGAGCATTTTATGTGTGGTGTGGCCAAGTGCTTAAATGTTTAATCCTTCTCCTTATCTTGCGTTTGTCCAAAATAAAAAACTTGGACCCTTGTGATGTGAGTTATTCTCATTAAGAATAAATACTGTTATGAATTGTGGGATAAACACTCAAATTTTTTGTTTTGATTGCTTTTGAGGAGCATTTTATGTGCGGTGTGTCCAAGTGATCTTATATGGTAGAATTTTTATTGCTTTGAGGTTCTTTCTATCTTCTCTCTTAGGGATTGCTAAGGAGCGTTTCTTTGCGAAAATCTTTAAGGAACTTGTGAGATGCCATTGGTAACTAACAATGAGAGTTGAGTGTTCTTAGAAGCAAAGGCTACATGCCCACATTTTATCTCCTCATCTCTTATACAAAAGTGAAACAAATGCAATAATTCTATTTTTCTTTTTGTTTTCTTCTCAATTCTCATTCTTGAGAGAAGTTGGCCATGGTAAAAGTTCTCCAAGTCACCTAATCTTTAGAACTTTGAAGCACTCTGGATCATCCTGAAACTCTATATTTTGTTTTGCCCTAAGCATACCCATGCCATCACCAAAATATGGTTCACACTCCTTGCAAGTTTTAATCAATTTCTGCTTCTTCACTTATCCTACACTTCATGATAGTATTTATAAGTCTTGAGAATTCCTTACTTGCTTAGGTGCTTGGTTTTGCTTGAGGACAAGAAAAAAAATTAAGTGTGGGGGTGTGATGAGTGTCCAAATGAGCATGCTTTGGAGGTGTATTTAGTGTATTTTATCAACACTTTTCATGCTCATTTCTTCACTCTAGCTAGTTTTCTCTAGTTTGATGTTTTATTGGGTTTTTGCAAATTTCTTGCATAAACAGGGAATAACATATCTATGAATAAAGTAGACAAAAAGAGGAGCGCATGGGTGCAAACGGATCTCAAATTTGAGCTATAACGAACATTTTAGCCCCCGTACAAGTTTTGTCCTAGTTTAGGTCTGGGTTTATAAACTTGGACCACATGCGCGAGCAACTTTCTACCTATTTTAAAGGGTTGTACGAGTTTATATCCTAGAAAACAACCCGACCAAATTTTCAAAGCAACAGATT
The DNA here is from genome assembly GCA_023374045.1 of Limonium bicolor. Lineage (NCBI taxonomy): Eukaryota > Viridiplantae > Streptophyta > Magnoliopsida > Caryophyllales > Plumbaginaceae > Limonium > Limonium bicolor. Next base: position 290,627,603 of record CM041781.1, read on the forward strand.
GGAGGAAATAAAAGGCGAAAAATGGGAGAAATAGAGGGAGAGTTCGAGCCGGGTGACATGGCAGCTCTAGCGACACGCAGAAGAAGAAAAAAAAGAAAGAAGAGAAGAGAAGAGGAAGAGGAAGAAGAAGGAGAAAGGAAGATCTCCACCTCCATCGAAGCTCCACTCCTCATCCATGGCTATTTCTCTCCCTTATCTCCTCTTTATCTTTATTATGCTTGAGTAGTCTTCATGTAGCTAGGGATTGAGATTTTGCCCCAAAATCCCCAAAACTCCATTGTTGTACTTTAAACTTGTGTTTGTGCTTTATTTTAGTATTTGAGCTTAATGAAGATGATTATTGGGTATTTAAGATTCTTAAACTTGTTGCTCATGATTTAGGGATTCGTTTAGGGTTTTGCCCAAATTATCAATTATGTGTTAAATTGGTTGGTTTGGCCTACCGATTAGTTTAGCATTATTGTGAGATTCTATCAAAATGTTATTTTGAGATAGAAACCTAAACCGTTGGGAACTAGAACAGTGTACTCTAATTTGATGATTTTGAGATTAGACTACATTACAACTTAAGGGGAACTTGAGCTTAGTGTTGTCGATTGACCCGGGGTTTAGCTAATTGAGAAGTTCTGGTTAAATCGGTTAGGGACCAAGATTGTGTTTTAATTATTTAAGTGTTCCCGTTGTTTAGCTACAAGTAAAAGGGTCGACATCTGGTAGTAAGGGGAGGATGGGTGCAAAGACCCATCCTGGGCTACATCTATCATAGATTAGTTTGATTAGTTTTATTGCTTTCCTTTATCTTCCCATGATCAAACCAAAAACCCAAAACCCCAAATTAAGTTTATGCACTTTTATTTATCTTCTTGCACATTTACTAAACTTATAATTAAGTAGATAGCTCTGAAGTCCCTGTGGATACGACACTTGTTGTACTACAACGACTGGGTTCGCTCCCATAGTTTGCAAGATAGTTTAATCACTATTTTGCTCAACAGCGGGACTACACGATTGTCCCTCTCGTTGGTGTATGGTATGGTTTCTTGTAACATGTGTGTTACCGAGGTCTACCTCGGCTTGTGTGCTGTGTGTTTTTCGAATGACCAATAAGATAAATGCATGAAATATGTATTATTACGTTGTTCTATGAGATTAGTACACGAAATCTCGCAAAAAGTACATATGATAAGGATTAGAGAACTTTAGAGATTTGAGTGCACGAAATATCTAACAAGGGATAACATTTGATAACTTCTCACCAACTCTCTAAGATTGGTTAGTCGACATCCAATAGTGATGATTCGAATTAATAAAAGATGTTCAGATGATACTTCTAACATACTTGGTTACTGGGGGTGTGAGGATTTTGGGAAGGTTCCAGCCGTGCGCGAGGAGGTATAGAGGACGATATCTGCATCAGATCCAACTTCCATAGATCATTGTCTACAAACTTGGTCACCCTGAGCCACTATTTGGCTCAGCGTCTTTGGCTTGTGACTAGGGACGTGGTATTAAATGTTCGTCACTTTTAACGGTGGTTTGCTTTATTGAGGTTATTACTCGAGTAGTAGGGTTCATAAAAATCTGATTAATATATGTCACTTTTGACGGTGGTTAGTTGTATTTGAGAACTTATTTCTCATCTCCCTGGTTCATATATACGAGAATTAAATATTGGTTTCCTTGAGTCAGTGATTGACTCCGATCGTCCAACGACACATTGCTACAAGACATGGTTTAAGTATACGCCATTTTGACGGTTGTTTATTTAATTGAGGATAATACTCAATTAACAGGGTTCATACATACCCACACACAATTAGTGACTGACTATGACAAGAAAAAATCCCATAGTGAGGCTTGTATGAGTATACATAAGTTAAGGTCGAAATCTAGATTCTAATTAAAGTCTCAAGACCTATGAAATAAAAGAGGAATGGCTCATTTTTCTGATTTCTATTTGATTTTCTGATTCCATGGTGATGGATCTTCTTGTTGGATTACATGTTATTACATCCTTGAATGATGATTGTTATTGCACTTTCTTCACATATATTGAAGTAAAATCAATCGTATGTTCACTTGACTAATTAGTTGTGTGTAGCCCGGTAGCTCATGGGTTGCACGTTATCATGCTCAAGGGTTGTGCTCAACCTGTTGTGGCCTAACCATTTTTCAAGTACATAGTGGAAGACATCGTTCAAGTGCCGGATTGGGTAGTTAGTTGTGTACTACCCTTATGGAATATAGTTTGGATTGTAATATGTGAGTTATGCATTTGGTTATACGACTTTGGTATAAATTAGATTGCTCACATGTAATTTGGTTAAAAATTGTACATTGAGGATTTAAACTATCTCTCGATCATCATAGCGTTGTAGTTGAATATGTAATTCAAAGCCTTATTACTCGCATGGGTGAGTAACGGCGGTAGCACCCGTGATTAAGCAATTTGTATTTGATTTCTGCTGCATAGGACGAGTTAGTTATGTTAATGATCAGATTGTGACGTGATTACGAAGGAGGGGTGTTACGCATATGATCAATTTTAAAAAAATTTAAATTATAAACAAAATGCACAAAAAATAATTAAAGATTATATTAAATAGAATTCAATTTTAAAAATGAATAGAAATTATTAAACAAAAAGAATTAAAGTCATAACATTTTAAAAAATAAACAGAAATGACTAAACAATACAAAATTAATTATTTAAAAAACATGTATCCCTAAAAACTATTATAGCAATGGCTCAAAATCGTAAAAAAGTTATAACAGTTACATTAAATATAAGTAATTATTAAATAATTTTATAAATTATAAAAATATATTAACAATAAATTATTTGATATCGAAAATCACAAGAAAAATGATCAAATTATACTTTCTTTTACTAATTTTAAATATTGAGTTTTTCTATTACTATATGAAATTGTTACTTTTAATATTCTTCAAATTATTTTTATAAGTTTTTATGATTTTAAGTCATCGCTACGTATCACTTCAACCATTTCTGTATATTATTCAAAGAATGTAATTTTTTTATTAATAATTCATTTCCATTTATTTAATTTTTGGTTTTTTTGTTTATTTAATTATACTTTTTTTTAAATTGATTTCAAGTTTCATATGATTTAATTTTTTAATTTTATTTATGTTTTGAGTTTTAGAAAAACTTTGACCATAGGTTATTTGAGGGCATATGGTGCGAGGGTAAAATCGGATATAAAAAATATAATATATCAATTTGAACGAAGGGGCATCTAGGAGGTAAATTGAAAACCTTATGGGTATCTCATAATGAAAATGAAACCTAAGAGGTATCTTGTAAAGAAAATGAAACCTTAGAGGTATCTCGTAATGAAAATGAAATTGAGGGATATTTTATAAAATTTCCTCAAACCTATGGGGTATGTTGTGAAATTTCCCTTAATTTTCTTAGTTGAAGTTTGTAGTAAAAAATTTATGTGTCAAAAAATATTTACAAAAAGTTAAATTATATAATTCACTAAAATTATAATTTAATATTAATATAGAAAAGTCGTGTGCCAAACAATAGGGCATTGAAAATTGTATCAACTAGCCACTAACAAAGTTCCGGCGAGTGGGAAAGCGGATACTTGATGTGTCGCTAATAATTTTGATCTAAGCTGAAAATCTAACACGAAACTGATTTAAATCACAAATTTAAGAGAATTATCCAGTTAAATTTATTATCGGTTTTGAGTTATCCTTTAATTTAGTGGGTTATGTACGAGATATGAGTTATAATCAACTGAATTATTTTGTTAGAAGAATAATAATATATATATATATATATATATATATATGGGTATGTTTTTAGGGGTGTATTTTATATACTGTATAAACACTTTTTTTTTATAATTGGCTGAAGATTCAGCTAAAAGGCAATACTTAGGTTCAAAAAGAACCTTTCTCGCCAAAGAGATTAATTTCCAAAGAAACTAACTAAAATTTAGAGAATGCAAAATGAAAAGGAAATTGAAACAAAGAAACTTTCTCTTCATCCTAAAAGACCGTGTTGAAAAACTTCGTCAACCAAGCTGTTCCTAGTGACGACCTTAGTAGAAGCAAAACCTTGGCCAAAGCTTGAACAGAAAAGCGCCTTCTTGGAAATCACCACTAATTCAAAGTTGAGAAGACAAATTATATGAATCGTTCCAAAGTATGAAAGATTTGTGTTGTAGAGTACCGAAGTTGCACATTAATGACGGGAGTTCCAAATATGTTGGAATCGGGGGTGTGAATTTTTCACTTTAGCTTTGGCCACCGGTCGAGAGAGTTTACATGTGACGCCTTTAGCAAGAGGAGATGGCCTCACGAACTGCTTGGGGGTTAGATTTTCTCGGGTTCGACTATTACGCTTGAGGATATGCGTAAAGTTTTGCAAGGAAATCTCTGGGTGTGGGTAATGACAACCAAGCTTATGACCAAAGTCTAGACAATCTTGAGCTTCAACAAGAGAAGGACTAGGGGGAGAGGGGGGAGAGGTATTAGAGGGAAAAGGGCTAAAACTAGTTGATGAGCTATCGGGCGAAAGAACAACTTCTAAATTAATACCCGGAAATTGGGAAAGGGTGAGGAGAGGTGAAATACCCCTAACATTCAAATAATTAAATATTGATAAATAAGTATTATTTAGGGGATTATTAAACCCTAAAGAAAGTTTATAAACATTTAAGCCTTAAAACGCTCCTAAACTCCTTAAGGTCAGAAACGTGCGTTAATGCCCGACCTTAAGTTAAACAAGTTATACAAGTTATAAAATTCATGTAAAGATAATCAAGGATCGTTATATAACCCTTAGAACACAGGACCTCATCTAAAACCGAGCGAAAATATAAAATGCTCGGGAGTTCCCCTAAAGGCCCTTAAGGCCCAAAAGTCACGGAAATATATTATAGGATGAAGTAAATCATTACTCTTCATTAAAAATACACCACAACACTTTATTAAACATATAAGATGAAGTCCTCACGCTAAATTCTCAGTTAAACGCAAAGTGCTAGGAGATGCCTTATGAGGGTCCCATAAACCCTTGGGAATGCCCTGGAGGAGTGCCGAGGTGGCACGAACTCCTATAAAACTAATTCTTAGAGTTCCTAACATCATTATTCAACATTCTAAAGAGAATGCTCAAGCCAATTCCTCAAAAATAAACAAAGTGCTCGGACGAATTTCTTAACGCTCCTTTTTGCCCCGGTTAGCCCGGGAGTTGTGTTTCGAGTTGATATAACCCCATATAACTCAATGTAACACCTTAACATATTATTATTGACTATAAAAAATGTCAATAAACACTTGGAACTCATAGCGACTACTTAGTTTTCAGAAAATCCTTAAAGCACAAAAATGCACTTTCGGGTGTCACAAAAATGCGTTCTACGCAATTACCTTGATGTTTTTGAGGAGCCACGAGTTGATAATCCTAAAAGGGATAAAATGAGCTCTAAATCAATTAATCCAATACTAAATTCATAGTACAAATGGGGGCGATTTTATCATCAAAAAGGTACCGAAAATCAGCATTTTTACCTTAAACTTTCATCTTTTACCATAGTGTAAATGTACCAAATAAATGCTGGAACCTATTACACATATTAGTATGGTCTTAGTACAATATATTGTAACAAAAATCAAATTAAAAATCCATCTCGTTTGACCTCCAATGAAGGCGCCATTTGGTGTGAAATTTGACTAGTTTTAGCAAAAGAATTTGCCTTATGGAATGGTGACTCATCTAGCATGTGTTATATGTTAATATGTCAAATAAAATCTGTCAATTGGAGCCCTCATTACCGATCACCTGCAAGGAAAAAACAAGGAGAATGTTAGCCTTGGCAAAAGTAATGAAATAATATGCTAAAAGTAGATCTAGATTCCAAAGTAATCAAGTTGCAAATGTACAAACAAAACAGCCATGTTCTAGCATTGTTGGCTGCCGATTTTGATATGTAAAAGAAGGGATTTATTGCTCCATTAATTAGTCAAAAGAATACTCTACCTACTAAGCATAATTCATAGTCAAAAATAGACAAAAACAATTGTCTTGTACAGCTCTTCATGTCCGAAAATATGCAAGAAAAGAAGGCTTAAATGCCTTATAAAAATTCAACAAAGAAGCCTACCTACCTAGCCATGTTCTAATGTTTTTATTCATCAAAAATCAAGGCTATACTACAGCCCTTGTTACCGAAATTATGAGGAGAATGAAGACAACAAATGACATGTAATCTACTTAGAAAATTCAAAAGAAAACACCTTACCTAACTTAGTCCTTGTCTTCTTCTTGCAATTATCAAACAAGCCATGCTTTTCTTCCTTGTATTATGGCCGAGAATGTGCAGTCAAATAAGGTCATTTATAGAGCCAAACAAACAAATAATAAACAAGGAAAAGATAAGTCAAATTTGACATTAAATTATCAAAAGAAAAATTCATTCCATTCCTTACCTTAACTTCCAACGTGAGCTTCATTTCCTCCTTGCCTTGTGGCCGGTTGGTAAGCTCTCCCTTCTCATCTTCATCTTCTTCCTTTGAAGCTCCTAAGTCCATTAATGGAGGTTTAACTTCTATCTTCATTTCTAAGTAATTTCCTAGCATTTCTCATCAAGTCTTGAAGCAAAAACCTTCCTAGGACAACTACATGATTTCGGCTCCAATCTATGCACCAAGGGAGTTGTCTTAAATCAACATAAATCCAAGGAGCATCCAAGATCATCTTAAGGTATTTTTCATGCTTGAAAATCCTTAAGACACATTTTATGTGTATTCAAAAAATTCTACATCTTCTAAAGCTATTTTCTTCATCAAATTCATGAAGGAAAATTAATGCTCCATCCCTCCTAGGTGTGCCGAAAATTCAAGAAGAAAAGCCTAAGGTAAAACCTTGGAAAACTACTTATAAATCTACTTAAGGTCGTTGTTAAGATCTAACTCCTAAACCCCTTCCTCTCTTGCATAAAAACCGAAGAGGAACATCATTTACCATTGGAGGAAGCTTGGGAATTCAAGAGGAGTTCAAGCACTTAACCATCTTTTATTAAGAGTAAGTTTACTAAACAAATCTCTATTGTTTTAAGCTTATTTAAGCTCTTAAAAATTGTACAAAAATTATGTACACCTTCTTAAATAATTAAGACCGAAACTATATGGTAATACATGCCAAAAATATAATTTATAACATTTATAGTAAGCTTACTACCTTAAGACACATTTTTGTTTTACAAAAATTACTTATGATGGATAACAATTCATACCGAATTGTCTAGGGCATTTATGCTCCATTTTGAGATAAAAATATATCTAAGACATTACAACAATTTTTACATGAGTTATATGACTCATATATCTTTATGTATAATTATTATAAGTTATAAAACAAGTTTTGGAAATTATATGGTGATATATTACCATTGCCGAATGCAAATGGTGATGAATAGATTTTAATGAACTAAATATGTATATGAATACATACTATGAATTTTGAGTAAGCTAAAAATAATTACTAGTGTTTAAATGACTAGTTTAATAAGTTATGTGGTAAAAATATAATTTTTATAAAGTTTGGGGTAAGATTTGTGATTACCGAAAGTAAAAGGTGTCCTTGGCATAAATATAATATAATATAGTGTGAGAATTAATATTATGAATTTTGGGTTGAAATTAAATAAGTGTTTAGAAGTCAAAATAACAATTTATAAAGTTTTGGGGCTACTTGGTAATTTTTGGAAAGATTGGTGTACAACCGAGAAATATATAAGTTTATGGGTATATTAATGTATTAAGTATGAAGTTAGACCATGGTCAAAGTGTTGACCGAAAACTATAGGTTAAAAATGATTTATGACATAAAATATTAAGTTTATAAAAGTTATGGGGTGAATATGTAATTTGTAAGAGTTTAAATATAAAACAAGATTTTATATGGGGCGAATTCACAATGTGTGGAAATATAAGTGTCCACTTGGTTATTAAGGAAATTAAATATTAAAACTATAGTTTATAAGTGAATATATAATTTATGTAAAGTTTTGGGGTTAGAATGTAATTACAAGAAATTCTAAGGCAAGGCCGAAAATTAATGTGGCTAGTTGGTGATTTATGAAAGTTAAAGTTTTCAAATAATAATTACTAAATTTATAGTCGTGGTTTAGTGAATTAATTAATTAAGGAAATGAAACTATGTAATATAAATTATTTTGGAGAATAACGTAAAGTTTATGAAGTAAATGAGGTTATAATATAATAATCGAAAAGTATGATGTATTTATGAGATTAAAAATAATTGTAGGTCCTATATGGATATTTAAGAAATTTAGAAAAGAAAATTATGATTTAAGGATTTATGAAAATAAAACTATACGACTATAACACCCCCGAATAACAATCAATAATTAAACGACGAGCGTAACGGTAATACGAGATGTCTACGCAGCGGTTTCCAACTTCATCCGGGTGTCACAGACGCCAACCACCCACGTGGTTGACACGACCACTCTTCCAACACCAAGTTACGGTCTGAATGACTGGAAACAGCCCTCTATCAAAACCCATATACAACATATAGTACAATTCCCACGTTCCGAGTGTCCACAACCAAATTACCAAATCATAGACTAAGAATTACATCTCGGGTGTTATAACAACCCATATATTACACATGCCACTACAAACTTAAAAGTCATGCCCTGATGGACTACCCCCATGGTAGCCATCCCGCCTACGCTCCGTTATCGTCTGGCATAATACCTGAAAAAAATTGGGTGTAAAGGACTCAGCAAACTACGCTGAGTATGAACGTGTGAAGCCCGCATGTTACCGGGCTACACAACTTGGTCGAATATTAATAAGTCAATTTACATGCTATAATAAAGCAGTAAAGCACACATCAGCACATCATGATACCATACACACTCATCGGTAGCATAGCAATATCAATAAGCAACCAAGCACAACTTTGCAAGGAGCATAGCAATATCAATAAGCAACCAAGCACAATAAGCTGCTAATGTAGCAACAACAATCAAGTAATTTATAGGATGTGTGAGGAGGTATATTATACCGTCGATCCTCACTATGGGATCATTCAAGAGATTATGTATTGTTTTCTTGTTCTCATTACACATGTTTTCCTTTCTTCTCTTGCACCGAGCCAGGGGATATAGGTTAGATCCCGAGACTTTGTTATGTAGGTGCTATTCATTCCTTGTTTCTTAAAGAATCACATTTGTGACTTTCTCTTGTTTGCTTGGTCTCATTACACAAGTTTTCCTTCATTCTCTGGCACCGAGTCAGGGGATATAGATTAGATCCTGAGACTTCATTATGTAGGTGCTAAGCGTTCCTTGTTTCTTTAAGGATTGTTGGGAATTCTTTTATCACCGCACGTTGGAGGACGTCTCCTCCATAGCTAGTCCCCCATTCCCGACACCCAGGGTCGAGAAAGCGGAGTCACCTCTAGACTCCAGGATAAGCTCTACCAATTTGTCACTCCCCCATTCCCGACACCCAGGGTCGAGAAAGCGGAGTCATATCTAGACTCCAGGATGTGCTCTACCAATTTGTCACTCCCCCATTCCCGACACCCAGGGTCGAGAAAGCGGAGTCATATCTAGACTCCAGGATGTGCTGAGAAAGTGGGGTCACCCAGGGACACCCAAAACATATTCCACCATAGACGGTCGAAGGATCTGATGCAGATACCAACTCCCGATCATCCATACCGCGTGGCCCGAGCTGTTATCTTCCCGGGTTGTTCTCGTGTTTCACCAGTTGGTACTTTTCATTTCATTATCATTACAATCTCGACACCATAGTGGGTGTCATTAGCGGTCCTCTAAAGTTAGAGAGGATTTGTCTCTTTGTATAGTTCTTTTGTTTTGTCTACATGGTTCGTCATGTCTCACCAAAGGAGACTTGCTCTTCATTATGATTAATGAATAGACACCATAGTGGGTGTCATGGTAGTCCTCAATGGTTTAGAGAGGAGTTCCCCTTATAGAGTTTTCTTTGTTTTCATAATTCGTAGTAGTTCATCTCAAGGTCCATAAACGAGAAAGGGACTAAACTACTGTGTGCGCGCAAGTAATATGCCACAAGGATATATATAACAAGCATATAAGCAAGCCACAAGAAGCAATCCAATTTTCATGCTTTAGCCTTAGAGTCATTGTCAAACAAAGCACACAGCACACAAGCCGTGTAACACGGCAACATACGAACCACACATGTCCATACCTTATTCAGAGGCAAATGTCGTCTCATACACGGGTTCCTAGTTGGCGTTCGTTACGACCCTAACGTTGATTAAAAACAATGTGTCAGTCCATGATTTCATGTGACGACATTTTATTCTAGTTTATCTTATTTATACCAGGTGTTATTCCCTAAGTGAGTCATTGAATGTACGGTTATTTTTAAGCCTTAGAACTTCCCAAGTACCCACCTTAGATTATTATCTAACTCCTAAGATGTTTACATCATCGTTAGATGAGATAAATAAGTACTCCCCCTAGCCATTATTCTAGGGGATTTTAAACGCTAAATTGTAACAAGTTTAACTAGGGTAGCTTTAACTTGCTTAGAGTGTATTCCCTCCTTAGCTAAATAGGTTAACAATGTTTTAGACCTATTATCAAGGTAATATAATCTTTAGAATACTCCTCAAACCCATTTACACAGAAGCCCCCAAGGTCATAGAATTACAACATAGTTTTGGTATTTCATCTTACTTAACCTCTCTTCTAATGTACCAACCATTGTTTACACTGCTCAAACTTTTCATCACACATAATCAGATGGGTTAGGTCTGTTTTAGGTTCGTTATTAAGCCAGCATCATACTCATAATGCTTCTGTAAACAGTTGTACAGAACCGCGACATCATTGCAAACTGAGGTAACAACCTCTATGTATCTTTGTGATTCTTGTTTCTAGTTACTTTAGCTGGGGCTTATTCTTTCCCCACAGTATTTACTCCACTGAATATGGGTGTTAATCATGTTTTAAACCCAAGACTAAACCACTAAGGCACTCACTAGCTTCAGTACTCAATAACACAAACAGCAGCTACTGAAATCTGAAACCAAAATCAGAAAACAGAAAACCAAACCTATGCATAACCTCTTCCATCTTTTATGTCTGTTTGACGGTCTCCTATCGTACCCCATGAATATCCCAATCTATCTGAGTGTATTAGCAATGTTTTGGATGGATTATTCAACAAACACCACACTCTTAACCCGTCTGTAATTCAGTTGTACAGAGAACAATCACAACAGAAAACTGAAATATGAACTGGTATATCCTCATCTGTCTCCTTTTTCTTTGTTCTCAGGTTTGACATCTAGATTCTCCCACCCATTTACTCACGTGGTTGAGTGTGTTATAAAGCTTTTTTTTGAATTTGAGAACAAGGCCAAATAACCTAGACAATGTCCATGAAAACTCTATACTCAGAACATTGAAATCATAACCCAGCATCTGTTTTGGTTTCACTTTTATTTTCCTCTTCTGTTGCCTATCCTGTTTTTCAATTCTCCTCAAATTGTTTAGCTTCTTAGATAATGGTCCACAAGGTTTTTCACTGAGGGTCAAGTCGAAACAACACTGTGGTCACACCTGAAAACCCATTACACAGCGAATGATACACTGTAAGAAAACTAAAGATAATTACTTTCTGTACCTCCTCTTTAGCCTTTCTGTTCAGTGGTTAATTGGTCTCCCTACCTGTCCCAAGGTATGTGGCAACCTAGTTATGTGTTTTAACGAGGTCTTAAGTTTATTTTCAGACCAATTTAACACTCCTACACTATCTGTGTTTCAGTTATACAGAAACCTCATTTACTGAAAAACAAACTGAACACATCATCTGTGTAACACCACTTCTACCTTTCATTTAATCAGTTAAGCTCACTTCTAATTCCCCCAAGTGTTTATAACCCCCCCTCAGGTGTTTTGGGTATGTTTGTTCGTTAGCCACTCAAGTCACCCCTTAAAAACCTTCTGAAGTAAAGTTGTACAGAACTGAAACAGACCTGCAAAACCTGCGACATGAATCTTATTTATGAGCTGATATGTTCTCTTTTTGTTTTCTAAACTGACCTACAACCCCCTCTCAATTATTTTGCCTACCAAGTTAGTATTTAATCGAGATTTTAACTCAAACAAACCCAAAGCAACTTGGTCAATGTTGCAGATTCTGTTAACTACTGAAACCGACCAACTGCTGAAACTGAAGCATGAATTTGAGCTTCTATGATTCTGGTTGCTCACGCAGTTGATTTTCCAGTCTCTCCTAGGTTGTTTAGTTACCTAGTTAGTTAAGTGCTTAATACAGATTCTAACCTCAAACCAAACTCAAATCAACAAGGAACACCCCTCTGAGTTCTTTACACAAATCTGAAAACTAAAAACAGAAAAATAGAAACTGAGCTGATAACTTCAATTCTATTTTCAATTGGTTCATAATCCTGACTTCCAATTTTTTTTTCCAGTTATCTAACAACTTAGCTAAACGTCTTGGTATAGTTTTAGCCTTAAAACAAACCTCAAAGCAATAAGGACCACAACTATGAAAGCTCTTAAACAGAAATCAGAATCTGTCAAACTGAGAACATGAATCTAATGCAGTTTTTCTCTATTGTTTTCTTCTTGCTCACTGATCTGATTTCAGTTTACTTAACTTGCTTACTCATTTAGTTAGGTAGTCTATCCATCTTTTGACTCAAAACACACCCAAGACAACAAGGGGTTACTCTTTCGGTAAACCTGTTACACAGAAACAAAGAGGACAGAAACTGAAAAACTGGTATGTTTCTTTTAGTTGTTTTTTGTTTTTGTTATCCAACCTATCTCTTTTCTTCCCAAAATTGTTCAGTGACTCTTTTATGTGGTTTAGTACAGTTTTAAGCTCTGGAACAGCCCATTCCATCTCTTATAACTCTCTGTAGCAGGGTTATACAAAACTTAAGTTTCAGGAGAGGAAAAATGTAAAACTGAAAGCACAACCTGATATCTTCTCTTCTTGTTCTTTAATCTAACTTTCAACTTCTCCCAACTGTTTTAGCTCCTTAGTTGAGTTGTTTTGGTAAAGTTTTAGCCCCAACCCAACACCAAACAAGGAACAACGTCTCTCAAACTCCTCATACAGAACTGTAACTGAGAACTGGGCAAAAACTGAAACATCAAACTGATGGCTTTACTTCACTGTATCTTATTTATTTTTTGTTAAGTTGCTCACGGTTTCTTCTTCCTCTAGCCTCCCCGTTGGTTTACTCTTGGCCTCACGGTTTAGCAAGCCTTTTAAATCAGTCATTAAGCCAATACAAATTTTAGGTCACTTTTGAAAAGTTAGTATACAGAGAAACGAAAATTTCAGAAATTGAAACAACTTCTGCACTCTGCTACTCCTAACTTTTATTTTAATGTATTGACTGATCTTCCCAAACTTCACCAGATTAGTTACCACTTAAGTAAGGGTGTTGGCAAGTGTTAGGTTTATCATGAAGCTAATAAGGCTCTTATAACTCCTCTGAAGTTAAGTTGCACAGAGACATAACCAGTTTTTTTTTTTAAATCTGTACATAATGCGTCTGTAGCTTAGTACCTTGGGTTATTTCTTTGTTTTGGAGTTGGTTTCTCCTTCAGTTGCTTTCGACCCTTGCTTGGAGGGAATTACTCCTTGGATTATTTCTTAAGCCTTAGTTGGCGAATCCACCACACATCAGGATCTTCCATAGCAGACCAAGAACAAGAAAGAGTTTACAGGTGAGCTGCTTATGTTTTTACCAGAATGGTTGTTAAATTTCCTGAACATGTGCAGGTGCTTAGAGAGTTACCTTGGACAGTTTTTTTTGTAATCTGAACTGGTTGTTGCTCTAGGATTTGTACGGTTGCTGAAGTACTTGCATACCACCTTCACGCACAAGAGACGATGGGAAAGAAAAGGAAGCCAATACTTAGTTTTCGAGCACCAGAAACAAAGAACAGAGGTGAAATTAAAAGCCAAGTTTCAGATTTTCCTGCTCTTACCTTCGGGAGGTCAAGAAGAGGATTTGTTCAATCACTACCAGAGATCCTACCAGCTGGTTTCATGCAGGCCCTTGCGTGAAAGATACAGAATGTTAGAGGAGTTAAATGACAGATCAGGAATGGGGTGTTCCAGGGATAGCTCTCGAATAGAAATGAGCAAGGGAAGCTAGAAGCAGTAGAGAGTTATTTGCGTGAGGAAATTCAGAGGGGAATGAGGGTGTTTTCTCCTCAACAGGAGCATGTGCACGCATGGTCTGTATGCTTATGAGTCAAATAGCACAAGGTACGAGAGGAGACTACATGCAGGACTAAATGGTTGTTAGTGGGAATAAGTCCCAATGTAGAATTTGTGGAAGTTTGGGAAAGTAGCAACTCTGGTGCGTGAGAGTTTGCAACAACATAGCCTCTGATGTACGTGTTGCTTGGGTTATTTTCTCTGAATTCAAAAACGTTCCACGCTAGTATTTCAGGTCATCAGACAGAGTTAGGGAAAAGAGAATACACTGGGAGTCTGGAAAGGAAATAATCTGAGATGCATGTTTTCTTCAGGTTAGTTTCTTTTTTTTTGTTCTCGGACAGAGGAGTATGGGGTGTCTGTCTTTGTTGTTTGTTCTCCTGATTCAAAAGAAGATTACCGGAACAGATGAGAGGAAAGCGTGTCTGCTTCCTCTTTTTTTTCTAGTTACCTTAGCAGATTCATACTAGTTTTAAATCGTTGGTGTTAGTGACTGAATTTGAGCGTAGATCAACCGGTTAAGCACTCGGGGAAAGTACGGGAGGTCTCGGGTTCGAGCCTCAGCGGGAGCGTCTTTGCTCCTTTTTCTTTTTTTTTGTATGGGTTATACATGTTTATTTATGTATGAAAGACCATATAATATATGGCGTTATATTTATTTATTTATTTGCTACAAAGTTATGCGACGTTATTGTCACTTATTTACAACGTTACAATACTGTAACGTTACGTATGTGTGTTTTCGTATTCGTACATACATATATATATATATATACTGGATTTAATTGTTCGTACGCTATTTATGTACGAATTATAAAACGCGTTATAATTTTTATGCGTTTAAATGTTGAGGGTGTTTCAACTTACCCCCCCTTAAACGAGACTTCGTCCCGAAGTCTTACTTCCTTGACTTATATTTTCCACTCCTGGTAATCTTAGGGATCAAGTCCCACATTCATTCACGATGACCAAGGGATTAAGTCCCCTAATTATAATTCTCAGTGCTTCTAAGCACTATGCCACATTAGTGGCTTCACACAAGTTCTCATAGTAGACCAAGATGCTAGCAATGTGTATGCTAAAGTGCAAACCAAAGCACAGACATTCGTTCATACATAGCGTACATAACATTTTCACACACAATCCAAACACACAAACCTACCAACCAACCACGAGTGGTTGTAGGAATACATCATACTAAATCAACACACATACAAAACAAAACGCGCTTACCCCCCTTAAAAGAGGGGTACGCCCCCGTACCCTACACTAAGCCGAAACATCGATGAAACAATCACAAGAACTTACTGCAAGTTATTATTGCCCTTGCAAGCGGTTTGGATCAGTAAAGTCGTGCCTCACATTACTAACCCTGAACCCCGTTTCCCAAATTTAGGTTTTCCTATTCTCGGTACTTCTCTGTTCCAGTCATCAGAGCGCTAACTACGCTCTGATACCACTTTCTGTAACACCCCCGAATAACAATCAATAATTAAACGACGAGCCTAACAGTAATACGAGATGTCTACGCAGCGGTTTCCAAGTTCATCCGGGTGTCACAGGTGCCAACCACCCACGTGGTTGACACGACCACTCTTCCAACACCAAGTTACGGTCTGAATGACTGGAAACAGCCCTCTATCAAAACCCATATACAACATATAGTACAATTCCCACGTTCCGAGTGTCCACAACCAAATTACCAAATCATAGACTAAGAATTACATCTCGGGTGTTATAACAACCCATATATTACACATGCCACTACAAACTTAAAAGTCATGCCCTGATGGACTACCCCCATGGTAGCCATCCCGCCTACGCTCCGTTATCGTCTGGCATAATACCTGAAAAAAATTGGGTGTAAAGGACTCAGCAAACTACGCTGAGTATGAACGTGTGAAGCCCACATGTTACCGGGCTACACGACTACTTGGTCGAATATTAATTAGTCAATTTAAATGCTATAATAAAGCAGTAGAACACACATCAGCACATCATGATACCATACACACTCATCGGTAGCATAGCAATATCAATAAGCAACCAAGCACAACTTTGCAAGGAGCATAGCAATATCAATAAGCAACCAAGCACAATAAGCTGCTAATGTAGCAACAACAATCAAGTAATTTATAGGATGTGTGAGGAGGTATATTATACCGTCGATCCTCACTATGGGATCATTCAAGAGATTATGTATTGTTTTCTTGTTCTCATTACACATGTTTTCCTTTCTTCTCTTGCACCGAGCCAGGGGATATAGGTTAGATCCCGAGACTTTGTTATGTAGGTGCTATTCATTCCTTGTTTCTTAAAGAATCACATTTGTGACTTTCTCTTGTTTGCTTGGTCTCATTACACAAGTTTTCCTTCATTCTCTGGCACCGAGTCAGGGGATATAGATTAGATCCCGAGACTTCATTATGTAGGTGCTAATCGTTCCTTGTTTCTTTAAGGATTGTTTGGGAATTCTTTTATCACCGCACGTTGGAGGACGTCTCCTCCATAGCTAGTCCCCCATTCCCGACACCCAGGGTCGAGAAAGCGGAGTCACCTCTAGACTCCAGGATAAGCTCTACCAATTTGTCACTCCCCCATTCCCGACACCCAGGGTCGAGAAAGCGGAGTCATATCTAGACTCCAGGATGTGCTCTACCAATTTGTCACTCCCCCATTCCCGACACCCAGGGTCGAGAAAGCGGAGTCATATCTAGACTCCAGGATGTGCTGGGAAAGTGGGGTCACCCAGGGACACCCAAAACATATTCCACCATAGACGGTCGAAGGATCTGATGCAGATACCAACTTCCGATCATCCATACCGCGCGGCCCGAGATGTTATCTTCCCAGGTTGTTCTCATGTTTCACCAGTTGGTACTTTTCATTTCATTATCATTACAATCTCGACACCGTAGTGGGTGTCATTAGCGGTCCTCTAAAGTTAGAGAGGATTTGTCTCTTTGTATAGTTCTTTTGTTTTGTCTACATGGTTCGTCATGTCTCACCAAAGGAACTTGCTCTTCATTATGATTAATGAATAGACACCATAGTGGGTGTCATGGTAGTCCTCAATGGTTTAGAGAGGAGTTCCCCTTATAGAGTTTTCTTTGTTTTCATAATTCGTAGTAGTTCATCTCAAGGTCCATAAACGAGAAAGGGACTAAACTACTGTGTGCGCGCAAGTAATATGCCACAAGGATATATATAACAAGCATATAAGCAAGCCACAAGAAGCAATCCAATTTTCATGCTTTAGTCTTAGAGTCATTGTCAAACAAAGCACACAGCACACAAGCCGTGTAACATGGCAACATACGAACCACACATGTCCATACCTTATTCAGAGGCAAATGTCGTCTCATACACGGGTTCCTGGTCGGCGTTCGTTACGACCCTAACGCTGATTAAAAACAATGTGTCAGTCCATGATTTCATGTGACGACATTTTATTCTAGTTTATCTTATTTATACCAGGTGTTATTCCCTAAGTGAGTCGTTGAATGTACGGTTATTTTTAAACCTTAGAACTTCCCAAGTACCCACCTTAGATTATTATCTAACTCCTAAGATGTTTACATCATCGTTAGATGAGTTAAATAAGTACTCCCCCTAGCCATTATTCTAGGGGATTTTAAACGCTAAATTGTAACAAGTTTAACTAGGGTAGCTTTAACTTGCTTAAAGTGTATTCCCTCCTTAGCTAAATAGGTTAACAATGTTTTAGACCTATTATCAAGGTAATATAATCTTTAGAATACTCCTCAAACCCATTTACACAGAAGCCCCCAAGGTCATAGAATTACAACATAGTTTCGGTATTTCATCTTACTTAACCTCTCTTCTAATGTACCAACCATTGTTTACACTGCTCAAACTTATCATCACACATAATCAGATGGGTTAGGTCTGTTTTAGGTTCGTTATTAATCCAGCATCATACTCATAATGCTTCTGTAAACAGTTGTACAGAACCACGACATCATTGCAAACTGTGGTAACAACCTCTATGTATCTTTGTGATTCTTGTTTCTAGTTACTTTAGCTGGGGCTTATTCTTTCCCCATAGTATTTACTCCACTGAATATGGGTGTTAATCATGTTTTAAACCCTAGACTAAACCACTAAGGCACTCACTAGCTTCGGTACTCAATAACACAAACAACAGCTACTGAAATCTGAAACCAAAATCAGAAAACAGAAAACCAAACCTATGCATAACCTCTTCCATCGTTTATGTCTGTTTGACGGTCTCCTATCCTCCCCCATGCATATCCCAATCTATCTGAGTGTATTAGCAATGTTTTGGATGGATTATTCAACAAACACCACACTCTTTACCCGTCTGTAATTCAGTTGTACAGAGAACAATCACAGCAGAAAACTAAAATATGAACTGGTATATCCTCATCTGTCTTTTTTCTTTGTTCTCAGGTTTGACATCTAGATTCTCCCACCCATTTACTCACGTGGTTGAGTGTGTTATAAAGCTTTTTTTTGAATTTGAGAACAAGGCCAAATAACCTAGACAATGTCCATGAAAACTCTATACTCAGAACATTGAAATCATAACCCAGCATCTGTTTTGGTTTCACTTTTATTTTCCTCTTCTGTTGCCTATCCTGTTTTTCAATTCTCCTCAAATTGTTTAGCTTCTTAGATAATGGTCCACAAGGTTTTTCACTGAGGGTCAAGTCGAAACAACACTGTGGTCACACCTGAAAACCCATTACACAGCGAATGATACACTGTAAGAAAACTAAAGATAATTACTTTCTGTACCTCCTCTTTAGCCTTTCTGTTCAGTGGTTAATTGGTCTCCCTACCTGTCCCAAGGTATGTGGCAACCTAGTTATGTGTTTTAACGAGGTCTTAAGTTTATTTTCAGACCAATTCAACACTCCTACACTATCTGTGTTTCAGTTATACAGAAACCTCATTTACTGAAAAACAAACTGAACACATCATCTGTGTATCACCACTTCTACCTTTCATTTAATCAGTTAAGCTCACTTAAGCCCATAACCCCCCCAACACAAAACAAAAACCCCCCAAAAAAAAACAAAACAAAGAAAAAACAAAACATGACAACACAAAAAAAAACAAAACAACTAAAGAAAAGAAGCACGATTAAAACCAAAATAAACAAAAAAAAACAAAGAAAAAAAACAAAAAAAAAAAAAAAACAGAATAAAAAAAAAGTTACAAAATAAAAACCAAAAAAAAATAAAAAAAAAAAAACAAAAAAAATAAAATCAATAAAAAACACACAAAATCAAAAGTTAAAATAAACAAAAACAAATTTCAACCTAAAAGAAAAAAAAAGAAATAAAAAACATAAACAACTCAAAAAAAAAAAAAAAACAAAAACAAGAAAAAAACAACAAAACCAAAAAAAAAAAAAAAATTTAAAACCAAATAGAAAAAAAAAACTGTTCAATAAAAAAAAAAAAAAAAAAAGAAAAAAAAAAGCAAAAAAAAAAAAAACAAAAAAGAAAAACCAGTAAAAAAAAACAAAAAAACAAAAAAAAAAAAAAACAAACAAAAAAAAAAAAAAAAAAAGAAAAAAAAAAAAAACAAAAAAAAAGCAAAAAAAAAAAAAACAAAAAAAAAAAAAATAAGAAAAAAACCACAACAAAAAAACAACAAAAAAAAAACTACAAGACACACACACAACCCACCCCACCCAATCACCCCCAACACACACTTCCCCCCCACCCCCCCCCCCCACCCAAGCCCCCCCCCCCCCCCCCCCCCCCCCCCCCCCCCCCCCCCCCCCCCCCCCCCCCCCAAGTGTTTATAACCCCCCCTCAGGTGTTTTTGGGTATGTTTGGGTTCGTTAGCACTCAAGTCACCCTTTAAAAACCTCTGAGTAAAGTTGTACAGAACTGAAACAGACCTGCAAAAACCTGCGACATGAATCTTATTTATGAGCTGATATGTTTCTTTTTGTTTTCTAACCGACCTACAACCCCTCTCAATTATTTTACCTACCAAGTTAGTATTTTAATCGAGATTTTAACTCAAACAAACCCAAAGCAACTTGGTCAATGTTGCAGATTCTGTTAACTACTGAAACCGACCACTGCTGAAACTGAAGCATGAATTTGAGCTTCTATGATTCTGGTTGCTCACGCAGTGATTTTCCAGTCTCTCTAGGTTGTTTAGTTACCTAGTTAGTAAGTGCTTAAACAGATTCTAACCTCAAACCAAACTCAAATCAACAAGGAACACCCCTCTGAGTTCTTTACACAAATCTGAAAACTAAAAACAGAAAAAACAGAAACTGAGCTGATAACTTCAATTCTATTTTCAGTTGGTTCATAATCCTGACTTCCAATTTTTTCCAGTTATCTAACAACTTAGCTAAAACGTCTTGGTATAGTTTTAGCCTTAAAAACAAACCTCAAAGCAATAAGGACCACAACTATGAAAGCTCTTTAAACAGAAATCAGAATCTGTCAAACTGAGAACATGAATCTAATGCAGTTTTTCTCTATTGTTTTCTTCTTGCTCACTGATCTGATTTCAGTTTACTTAACTTGCATTACTCATTTAGTTAGGTAGTCTATCCATCTTTGACTCAAAAACACCCAAGACAACAAGGGGTTACTCTTTCGGTAAACCTGTTACATAGAAACAAAGAGGACAGAAACTGAAAAACTGGTATGTTTCTTTTAGTTGTTTTTTGTTTCTGTTATCCAACCTATCTCTTTTTCCCAAACTTGTTCAGTGACTCTTTTATGTGGTTTAGTACAGTTTTAAGCTCTGGAACAGCCCATTCCATCTCTTATAACTCTCTGTAGCAGGGTTATACAAAACTTAAGTTTCAGGAGAGGAAAAATGTAAAACTGAAAGCACAACCTGATATCTTTCTTCTTGTTCTTTAATCACTTTCAACTTCTCCCAATGTTTTAGCTCCTTAGTTGAGTTGTTTTGGTAAAGTTTTAGCCCCAACCCAAACACCAAACAAGGAAAAACGTCTCTCAAACTCCTCATACAGAACTGTAACTGAGAACTGGGCAAAAACTGAAACATCTAACTGATGGGCTTTACTTCACTGTATCTTATTTATTTTTTGTTAAGTTGCTCACGGTTTCTTCCTCTAGCCTCCCCGTTGTTTACTCTTGGCCTCACGGTTTAGCAAGCCTTTTAAATCAGTCATTAAGCCAATACAAATTTAGGTCACTTTTGAAAAAGTTAGTATACAGAGAAACGAAAATTTCAGAAATTGAAATTAACTTCTGCACTCTGCTACTCCTAACTTTTATTTTAATGTATGAATGATCTTCCCAAATGCACCAGATTATTTACCACTTAAGTAAGGGTGTTGGCAAGTGTTAGGTTTATCATGAAGCTAATAAGGCTCTTATAACTCCTCTGAAGAGTTAAGTTGCACAGAGGACCATAACCAGTTTTTTTTTTTTAATCTGTACAGAATGCGTCTGTAGCTTAGTACCTTGGGTTATTCTTGTTTTGGAGTTGGTTTCTCCTTCAGTTGCTTTCGACCCTGCTTGGAGGGGAATTATCCTTGGATTATCGCTTAAGCCTTAGTTGGCGAATCCACCACACATCAGGATCTTCCATAGCAGACCAAGAACAAGAAAGAGTTTACAGGTGAGCTGCTTATGTTTTTACCAGAATGGTTGTTAAATTTCATGAACATGCGCAGGTGCTTAGAGAGTTACCTTGGACAGTTTTTGTAATCTGAACTGGTTGTTGCTCTAGGATTTGTACGGTTGCTGAAGTACTTGCACCACCTTCACGCACAAGAGACGATGGGAAAGAAAAGGAAGCCAATACTCAGTTTTCGAGCACCAGAAACAAAGAACAGAGGTGAAATGAAATTTAAAACCAAAGTTTCAGATTTCCTGCTCTTACCTTCAGGAGGTCAAGAAGAGGATTTGTTCAATCACTACCAGAGATCCTACCAGCTGGTTTCATGCAAGCCCTTGCGTGAGAAAGATGCAGAATGTTAGAGGAGTTAAATGATAGATCAGGAATGGGGTGTTCCAGGGATAGCTCTCGAATAGAAATAGCAAGGGAAGCTAGAAGCAGTAGAGAGTTATTTGCGTGAGAGGGGAATGAGGGGTTTGTTTCTCCTCAACAGGAGCATGTGCACGCATGGTCTGTATGCTTATGAGTCAAATAGCACAGGTACGAGAGGAGACTACATGCAAGACTAAATGGTTGTTAGTGGGAATAAGTCCCAATGTTAGAATTTGTGGAAGTTTGGGAAAGTAGCAACTCTGGTGCGTGAGAGTTTGCAACAACATAGCCTCTGATGTACGTGTACTTGGGTTATTTTCTCTGAATTCAAAAACGTTCCCCGCTAGTATTCAGGTCATCAGACAGAGTTAGGGAAAAGAGAATCCACTGGGAGTCTGGAAAGGAAATAATCTGAGATGCATGTTTTCTTCAGGTTAGTTTCTTTTTTTTTTGTTCTCGGACAGAGGAGTATGGGGTGTCTGTCTGTCGTTGTGTTGTTCTCTGATTCAAAAGAAGATTACCTGAACAGATGAGAGGAAAGCGTGTCTGCTTCCTCTTTTTTTTTTCTAGTTACCTTAGCAGATTCATACTAGTTTTAAATCGTTGGTGTTAGTGACTGAATTTGAGTGTAGATCAACCGGTTAAGAACTCGGGGAAAGTACGGGAGGTCTTGGGTTCGAGCCTCAACGGGAGTGTCTTTGCTCCTTTTTCTTTTTTTTGTATGAGTTATACATGTTTATTTATGTATGAAATACCATATAATATATGGCGTTTATATTTATTATTTATTTGCTACAAAGTTATGCGACGTTATTGTCACTTTTTTACAACGTTACAATACTGTAACGTTACGTATGTGTGTTTTCGTATTCGTACATACATATATATATATATATATATATATATATATATATAATATATATATACTGGATTAATTGTTCGTACGTTATTTTATGTACGAATTATAAAACGCGTTATAATTTTTATGCCTTTAAATGTTGAGGGGTGTTTCAACGCATACAAGTATAAGTATTTTACTTGTAAAAGAAATGGTATTATTTGGGGTAAGTTTGTAATTAATAAAAGATATGGGAATAATATGTCCAGGTATGACATGTAAATATAATTGAGAGAACTTAGTAAGTGGTATGTCATTTAGGCAATTATATGTAAGTATCATAAATAATACATGTGTATGAGATATATAATTTAAGATTTTCAAATTAATCAAAAGGAAATGGAATACGGATTATGGAATTAAAACTATGGTTAGATAATTATATGGAATTTAATTATAACCAATAAATATTATTATGGTTAAGTGGAGAATAACAAAAATTATAAGAATATTATGTCCATGAGCGACATATAAATATATTGGGGAAATTATGAAGTCGTTATGTCATTTAGACAATTGTAAAACATGTAACATAAATGGTGCATGAAATATATTATGTACATTAAAGGATTTTTAAAATAAATCAAAAGAGATAACAAATAAGTTATACGTTAAATCATAAGGTAATTAAAAGAAATTATCACACCATATAAGTTTTATAAATAAGAATACATGATTTGGAAATATATAAATACCTTAATTATTAATGAGGTTAAGAGGTTAAAGAAACTACCTAAGTACAAAGAAATAAACTCACATGAAAAAACGAATACAAAAATCGTTTCATGAACCATTAAAGTTATTATAAGAGGGTAACATAAATTAACACTCTCATAATTTCCTATTCTAGGACATTGTTGACCAGACGTTGACCGGGAACTAAAACGAGTACTGTAACACCCCTCTCAAATAAAACACGTATTAGTCACTCACGTAACAGAAAAGTAAAACGTCTTACAGCGGAGAAATAAACAACAACATTAAACTCACTCGGGTGTCACTGCCATTACTCGCCCACGCGAGTAACGAAGCAGTAAACTAAATCAACGCTAAAACAACAATACTACTCAACCGCAGAGTGACGACGAGATATCTCATATACATCATACTAAGTCCATATCCATAACAGTCGACAAGTGGAGCATCTACCCAAACCCACAATGCATAACTGTACCGTCATAATCACAGACTTATCGATCGATAAACAAATTAAGTGCAATGCAATATCAAGGTAATCCTAACTACCCTGTACCCGCACTTCGACTTTCGACGGAGATCAACAACCTGCACAATAAGTGTAGTCTCAGCGATAGACGCTGAGTGTGCCGGATCTGGACCCTATTGGTCACTTGTCATTTTAACGTCTTGAGATTAGATTGATTTCATGCTTATCATTTTACAGGTATAATAAATACTTGTAACAACATGCATGATTAGATAACCATTCATCAAACAGTCATTTATAAATATACACAGCACAGTCACACATCATACAATACGATAACATTAGTAAATCATACGTCGTATGTTATCATCATCATGTATTACAACATTCGGCCCCCCGGGCCCTCACATATCATTTGTTCTGGTTAGCTCTGTCGGGCGTCAATTAGGACAACCCGAAATATACTCACTTGGACAGTAGTCCCACGTACACCCAAGGTGCTCACTGCCCTGATCATCCGAAGACTCTGGGACTATTTCACTTTGCCTTTGTAAAGGCGTCCATTTAGGTGGCAAAGGGCCTTGGTGCCAACGGTAGCACACTCCGCCTGACGATCTATCTAGGTTCGTTAGGATTAACTAGGGTAAACCCGATACGGGATAACCCAAGAGATCTCTACGCGCGACCAGCAGCCAGTGACTGTCTAGATTAAGGTACATCATCACCTTCATTCACACTCCACTGTTTACTTCGTCAGTTAGATAGTCAGTTACAGTTTTAGTTATGGAAAAACATCACTTAATTTGTTGGCTGCCCTATGGGTCTTACGCATGCCTAGAATTATTCTAGGTAGTATTCACGTTCGAGTCAAAGCTCTAGACACCGACAATGTCGTATCCCGTTCCTAAGTGTTTACTTAGGATATAACTACATACTGAATACTTAGTGTATTAGGTCAAGCAACGGTGGTCACAATCACACATTTCGCATATGTAGTTTGTATAGTCGATCTATAGTCGACGTAGTATTAGTCCCGTAGGACGTTCGTGCATAAATAAATAATGCAGTAAACTTAGCTACCCATCACACACATAAATCACATACCTACATTCACACAAGTTATTTATCAAACAATCCGAGCCCGAGGAATTCCTCAGGACAACCCGGATCAAACCCCTTTAAATACCGTACACCGTGTCCAAGGTCGCGCAGTGTAGCCGCTAGGGCTATTGAGCGCGTACGTCTGAATGACGATCTAACAAATGAAGAACGCTAAGTGTCAATCCACATGACATTATGATCCGGTATTTCCGAATAAATTAGTAACCCCGGTAGTGCAACTGTATGAGTTACGGTATCGTTATCTTTAAGACTCCTTACTCGTAGTGTGGGTTAATATTCGGTTACAATGGGGTATGGAACCTTACATTATACACTTGTCATTTTTCATTGAAGGTTTGTTTATCATACCGAAATCGTATATTAACTATAGTATCTTTATGTCATTGTATACTATAGTTTATATCTTTATTCCTAAACATGTATTTATATACACACATCGCTCAGTATGACATTCTTAATAAACTATGGTTTTGACCATAATATTGTTAGGTGTACACTTATTTCATGATGTCATATAGTATGAGATGTTATGTGTCCTTAAACTTTATAACATATAGTTTTGGTAACTATATGTGGGTGTACCGGAAATAATGTGCACATATGATACATTTTGCTCCTTTATCTATAGTCCTCATTGATCATAATGCACCTCATAATCATAACATGTTGTAGATACCTAATCTTATAACATCAAGACTTGTAATAGAATATAACCCAAGGTTTACAACAATTGTTATAATTTCTGGAAGTGCATATATTTTGATCCCGTTCCTATCAAATCCATTCTCTCTCAATATCACAATTACCCCTTACTTTGCCTCATACTGCACTCATCATACATTATAAAATTTACAATGATATTGTATCTTAATCCCCACTGCAGCTCAGCTACATAGAAGCAACTCATAAATGAAATCTGAAACAAACTACACATCTCTTCTTGGTTCTTGTTCTAGTTAATTCAACTGGGATTATTCTTTCCCACGGTATTTGCCCAACTAGTTATGTGGTTTTAACCATGCTTTTAACCAAATCATCCCGCCTAAACACTCACCCTTCTACTGTACTCCATTATACAGAAACAAAAAACCAACTGAACTGAAACTACATTCTGTGATACGCCTCTCCATTATGTAACAAGTTGTATCCATTTCAGACCTTAAATTTTATAGTATCTAGTTTACTAATTGAGTTAGCATTTAGTTCACTATTATGTGGCTTATGAACCATAATTTACGTATGTACTTGCGCCAGTAAACTTATGCGTATAGAGTGCACATTGGTTCTTAATGGAACATGAAACCTGATATTATTTACACGTTATTATTATAATATTTATATATATATATTCCAGATTTATTCTTCATACCAAACTCATATCTTACCCATAGTATTTTATGTCATTTTACACTATGGCTTACATCCTTATTTTTGGCATGTTTTTATATATACATATGCTTGCGCTTAGCATTGGTTTTGACAACTATGTTTTTTATCACATTATATTGTTTTGTGTTACAATTACATTATGATATCATGCAGCATGATACTCTATATGTGGTTGAGCTTTATAACATATAGTTTTGGTAACTATATACATACATATATTTATGCCGAAAATATATGCACTTATTACGCTTGTAATAGAATGTAACATATGGTTTTATAATACTTTGTTACAGTTGTCGAAAGGTACATATATTTTATTTCATTCCCCTTTCAAACCCCAACTTCCTAGCCTTTACAATTTTACCACTTATTTTATGATGCACAAAATTCATCATACACTATAACATTTAAACCATATAGTATATGTATTGTATAGTTTCAAAAGTTCTGAAATCAGGTCCAACCCTAGGGTCTGTTTGGATTCATCTAAAACTTTGTATAATTATACTTTTTCATCAACCTTAAACATTATACATAATATAAGTTATATCACCCAAACCTTATAATGCTTATAACATATATTTTTATATGTTATTATTGTCTCTCTTTTTTTTCTAGTAATACCGAACATACCCTAGGTCTGTTTGGTTTCTTGTATTTCCCAGCACAACAATTTTTTTTTCCTTTAATCACACAATGGCCACACATTATCATATCTTATATACATAGGTTATATTATATGGCTTTAGCATTTGTTATTTGTATAACCTATGGTTTTTATTATTTAAATTCAAACAGCCCCCTAGCGGTTCTCCAATTTCTTTTTCCCCCCAAATTTTCCTATTTACATGTTGATCCCATTTTACATAGTATACTTGCTATATGACACAAACTATATATTATACACTTTATTAATATAATTACTTATATAACTCCAAGAATTCCCAATTTAATACCTAGGTTATAAATCATCATATTAACCAACATATACCTCAACTTTTCGGTAATTCCACACTATAACCCAAAGGTTTAGTAAATCCAATATTTAACCTATAACTTTACTATAAGTTCATGGATTAATTATTTTTTGACATTAAATTTTTGCCAACCCCTTAATATGGTCTATATTGACCTACTAACTCCCAGTTTGACCAGAAGTTTATTTTATTTACGGGTTGACCCCCATAATCTTCAAGACTACATTTTGTCTCAAACTTTACTAAATTTTCCAAAATTCATAGGATAAGGTTTTTAATACTCTATTTTCGGCTTTAACCTATGTTTAGCCCCAAAAAAATTATTTTTAATCTTAGAAAATCCCAAAACAATTCGGTATTGATAATTATCCCCCTAAATTCATTTTAACCTTGATAAACATACTTTAAATGACCTAAAAATGCAAGGTCTTAATACAATGATTACCATAGGATTAAATTTACAATAAATGTCACAAGGACATATCATGGTTACGGTTTTCATACAGCCTACCCAGAAATTTATGTAATTTATTTCTAATATTTAAAATCATTTCTTTGACCATATATGTCATTTACATCCTAAACTAACTTCTAAAATGTTATGAAGCATTTAAACGTATAGTTAGGTTGTAAAACCATTGGTAACCCCTCGGTTGATACATTTACACAATTATTTTTTTCATGAAAACTATACTATAGTTCAAGGTAGGTGCTGCTCACCTAGAGTATGGTTTTTAAGTTGCTAAGTTCACCAGCGCCCTCCCTTTTGCTCTCGGTTCTGTTTACTCTTCTGGGTAGAATATTTTCTTCATAGCCCCATGAAGTTTTGGCAGCGTTTTACGCAAGGGAACTTGCATGCGTTAGTCACATATTACACAGATCATTTATGGGTGAATTTGGCTAGCAAAGGTATGGTATTCACCTTGGTAAGGAGCTGGTTCTGAGTTTCTTTCACGCCTGGTGTTTCAAGAGTAACAGAAGGCGTTAGATCGGTACTTACTCAGCTTGTAAACCGGTAAGAAACAAGGAATGTTAGTTTTTTTTGTTTCTTACCGAGAGTGGTTACAGTAAGGATGCTTGGCGTGGTCTTCATGCTACAAAATTCTGGACATATATCCTCTGGTTTTTACGTGGGAAAAACAAGTATAAGAGTTCAGGATGGGCTAGTATTATTGCCAGTAAAACTAGGGAAGAAGGGCAGTGGTTTAACCTGACCGAACTGGTGAAGAAGGACTCGTACTTGCATTGTTTTTTTTTTCTTCAACTTGAGTATGCCCCTCTGGTTTACCCACGTACAGAAATAGGGAAAGATAGTTTAGTAGAAGCTAGAGGTACTACCGAGAATGGAGAAGAAGTTCAAGACCAGCTATGGCTAACCGGCAAAAACAGAGAAGGAAGTAGGGTGTGCTTACCGAAATGGTGAAGGGAAGAGGGTTACACACTTGGGTTTTTCCTTCCTCTAAACCTGCTTTACTCCTCTGGTTTCTACTTGAAGACCAGCCGGTAAGGAAGTTCAGGACGGCTAAACATAGAACCGGTACAACAATGGAGAAAACCATGGTGAACTCACGTAAGGAAGTAGAGGAAGAGGTCTTAATACATGCTGGGTCTATTCCAGAAATAGAGGAGGAGTCCAAGCTGAGGAGTTTATGCAAATTTTTCCTTGACAAGACGAGGAAGCTAGCTTCCCTTCTTCTTCCAGTTCAGACCGTGATTTCCCCCCTGTTTTACCCTCCAACTCGCTTCAGTTGCTGGGTGAGAATGAAGAGCGGTTAGCTTATTGCAGAGAGGAAGGACAGAGGAGGAGGATGAGTATGATCTGGCCGTGAAACTTACTACGTCCTGGAGCAGCAACCATTGAAGTTCTAGGCAGCTCTCGGTGGAAGGAACGACGAGGAGAGGGCTGAGGGTTTACGGTTTGAAGAAGATGAAGGTACAGGAAGTGGAGGGGGAACCCGATAATAAGATGTGGTCGTTGGTCTGCTAGAGTCTCGCGTGGGAACTTTGCGAGAGTTATGGGCGATTTGAAAAATTAATCTCCTCTGTCGCTAAAGAGTTTATGGGCAATTGGGAGAATGTCCAGTTCTGTCGTATGGAGATCTGGAGTGGTATAGATTTTTAAGTATCGAAACAGGTGAGGAGCGTTCTAATTTAGGCGTGCTTGCCCCTGCTCTTCCTGATGTGACCTTAGTAGCGAGTCTACTTAATTCTATTTGTTGATATCTATACCGAATTTGAGCACAGCTCCAACGGTTAAGGCTTCGGATAGTTACGAAAGGTCTTGGGTTTGAATCCCGGCTAGAGCATGTTTGCTCTCTTTTTTTTCAGCCTTATTTATGCCCATTTCTTGTATATATATGCGACCGTATTATCATGTCGCGTTATTAGTTATATATATATGCGGCTATTTGTTATGTCACGTTATTAATTATACATATATGTGGGTACGACTATTTTATTTGTCGTGTTTTAGTTGTATATACAACGTTATAATATTGCAAGTTATGTATATGTACATATATATATATATATACGTGACCGTACTAATATGTAACGCTGTCATATTTTCGGGCATGTATATGCTCGTACTACATTTAATTGTTTAGGCCTTAATGTAATTAATTAATGTTTAAATCATGTTAATTAAGTAGGGGTATTTCAATCTACCCCCTTAAAAAGACTTCGTCCCGAAGTCGCTTTACTTAATTAGGTGTATTAATAACTACCATATAATCCCATAATGTATATCTATGTGATATATCATTTACACCATCGTATTGCACCTATACAGCACATAGCCATCATCTGTGGCGTTAATTCAAACATATGGATGTAGGCGATCCATCAACACCATTATTTCCTATCGGTTCTTCCAACCCTGACAACCTCCCCGAGGTGTCCATACCATGTCATCATTCACATTCCATATCTGATGATTTATTTCGTATCTAGGCGATACCATATGTAATCAATCAACAAGGTACTATAATATATAGATCACACATAACATAAAGAAAAGTACTACACCCATAGGTGTAAACACATCATTCGAAACAAGTATTTCATAAGATACATACACACAAGTGCACAACACACGCAAACCAATTGACGACGTACGCCCCGCGTACCATATAACACCAACAAAACAACCAAACAATAGCAACAAACAACATATGCCCCCGCATACTACCAGTTCACTGTATGCCCCGCATACGAAACAACAAGCAACAAACACCGTATGCCCCGCATACCAACAAACATACCAACAAGCCACTGTATGCCCCGCATACGAAGCAACAAAATTTAGTGCAAACATGTGCACAGCCAAGAGGCTCTACCCCCCTTAAAAAGGGTTACGCCCCCGTACCCCACAAGTATACAACAGTCGCTCAACAAGGAGCGCTGGATACTTGGCTCTCATAGAGTTCTCTAACTCTCATGTGTGTCGTCATTCTTTGGAGTAGATTATCTTCATATCAGAGAAACGGGTATGGCTCTAGCCCCTCCGGGCTCTAAAACATATAAAGGGTGAGGCACGTGTTATGCTCTCTCCCGAATTCATCCTAATGGGCCCACTTGCTCTGTATAGGGGTGCAGACCCATGAACATAGGCTCAGTTTGCCTCTTTCTATTGTCGTATATCCCATTGTTAGGATTACTAGCATACATTGGCTAGTACTAGTACTTAGTGCTCTTTGCACTTGTCTTTTTAATACTGAGACGTACTAGCCTTCATGTTTACTTAGATAAAGATTGTCATCCGTGTGTCCCGGTGGTTTTGTTCCGGAGTAACACATTGTTGTAGTTCTATGATACTTGTCTCGTGTTGATGTCTGTTACATCCTCCCATGTGTTGGGTTAGCATCGATGTTCGTATGGTCCTTTCTGCTTTCTGTCAGGGGAATCCATATGTTGTGCTCGTAATAGAGTTTTGTAATTTCATTATCCATTCACATTATTCTCTGTGAGTTTTACTCGTCTAAGTTCGCTCACATATTTATTATTGATAGTTGCGTAGTCACATTTTTAAGTTCACATCATTGGTAGATTCCTCTAGATTGCAAGAACTTGCATGATCTTTATGAGGGTTCTACGTATTATTCGTCCATACGGTGGGTTTCCTGTTTTCTGGCATCAGCGTCATCGTCTTCGAAGGTCTTCTTGTCTTCACTGTGTATCGTCTGCTACTAGGTGTTGTAGTTTTATGGTTCCTCTAGCCCGTTGGTTGAATTGCGGCTCTTCTCGTCCATCTTCGAGGTGATTTGTATCACTGTCCGTAGTACGGAGTTGACTACTTCTCATGTTCTTAACACTACTGGTCTACATGCATGGGGTACCATACTGATACATTACTACTTACCTGACTAACTTATAAATAAGTCTATCAGGCCCCACATGCTCCTATCGAAGTGTGGTCGTCCCATGTCTCGTTTAGTAAACTGGTAGTGTCCGTTACACGGTTATTGTGAAATATTCTATTGTCAATCTCCCTTTTGATGGATGTCCTTGTTGTAGTTCGGTGTTAATGGTCCACATTGTCGGTTATCTTGTCGTAGGTGTTATTGTTGTTAATCAGTTAAACGTAATTTTTTCTTGTTCGTTTGTATGGTTGCAATCGGATCATGTAGTATTCATGTTTCCCACACTTCAGTCCTGACCTAATAACTGTTTCTACTTCTGTCTAGATATTTAATTGTGTCTTAAGTTTATAGACTTATCAAAGCAGCTTGGCTAGTGTTACTGAAATGTTGATACTAGAACTGAAATTTCCAGAAACAGAAACTAGTACTTATGTTTCCCTTCTTCTTGTTTCATGGTTATGCAACAGTTGGGTTTTAGTTTCTTCAAGATGTTCTACCCTTACTTAGGTGTGTTAGAAACTGTTTAGGTTCATTAACACACAACATAAGCCAGTTATACAGAAATACAAAACTCAGAACTAACTGAACATCAAACCTGATATCTTCTTTCTGTTTTCTGAGGATTCTTGGTTCTGGTTTTCTTTTCAGTTTCCCTTCATTACTAACCTAGATAGTTATGTGTTTCACTGGGTTTTAAGTTTCTATCTGACCCCTACTACCCTCACACTACCTCTGCAATGTAAGTACACACACACAAGCTTCACCACAGTTGCAAATTTTATCAGAAACAGAAGCATAAGC
Organism: Limonium bicolor; assembly: GCA_023374045.1. Classification (NCBI taxonomy): domain Eukaryota; kingdom Viridiplantae; phylum Streptophyta; class Magnoliopsida; order Caryophyllales; family Plumbaginaceae; genus Limonium; species Limonium bicolor. The sequence goes on from CM041781.1 coordinate 290,660,591, forward strand.
TGTTGCATCTGGTCTATGTCTTTTCTTTCTTTTTAGTTGTGATCTGTTTTTATTCTTCTTTTTCCTCCAGGTTTAATTATTATCACATTTCATTTATAATTCCCGATTTGTGTATTCATATTTGTTCCTTTTCCGTTTAACTGGGTGTATGGTAGATTGCATAACAGCTTGGGCAACTCGGCTCTTCACTTCTGACCATTCTCGTTGACGGTATTGCATTCACAAGGGTGTGCCATTTCTTGCCAGGTTATGCTTGTCCGTTAGGACTAAAAATTTATCACTATTAGTGTTTAGCATTGACTGTTGGTATATACTCCTGGTATCGGCTAGTAAGTAATGTCTTTGTTGTTACTTATTGTTTAGTGCTAGTTATATGTAACTGTAGTTATTTATATTTCCGATGCGCGGTTTGGTGCCTGTTAGTTAATTATCATTGTTATTTACGTTGCTTATGGTATGTACCATAGCTTCCTTATTTCATTGTATTAATTTAGAGATTGTTATGTCATTCATATGCCTCGAAAGGTAATCGGAGTCGGCGTTCCAGTCTCCTGGCTCATGCCCTTCATTGTTTATTAGGTATTTGCCTACTTGCGCTATTTAGCGTTTGGTTTAAGTGTTTGCCATTGTTTTAATTTACACTTCATTCATTACTGACAGTCGTCACGACAGTGAACGACATGTCTCAACATTGATACTTTCATTTTATATGGCCGACGCCATGGCGGTAGCCATTCTTCCACTTAGGACTTGTTTCTTACCTTGTTTCATATTGGTATACGTAGGTTGCTGTGCTAACCGCTTTGTTATGTCGGGTAGCCTTATTTGGTTCACTTGTTCTTGTTTTATATTTTTCTTTTTCTTTGGATTAATGCCTATGGGTAATTTGGAAAATACATTCAAATATATTAATTTAAGATCGGTTGTTCGTTCATCATACTCGACTATGTAAATAGGCTCTCTTGTTAAGCGATTATTAGTGGTACCCAGGTGTTGTTATTTTTATGTTTTAAGAGTTAAATCTCGCTAGAACAATAGGAGGGAGGCAATAGACAAGCGTATGGTTGCTGCCGACTATTTCATTAATGAAGATTTAGAATGTATTCGAGGAATACATGTCGATAAACTTAATCTTTACGTTGTTCGTTTTTAATGTACCTCACTGTACGTAGCACTCCTTGGTAAGGTAGTGCCCAGGGGTGGTATAATTCCTGCATTAGTGTTTCTTCGCGCTCATTTTGACGAATGATATGGTAATAGCCGGATTCCGGTCGAATTGTTTTTCCTCACTTTCGTTCCATCTTTGGACTGATACATTTTACCATTCCCTGGTGTTCATCACAATTGTGTATACTGGTAGTGGGTTCGTTAGTACTGATGGTTATACATTGTATTCCCTCCATAATTTATTTTGTCTGATTTAATACATACTACGTAACCTGTTAATCACAAGTTCCCTATTTAATCTCTTATTCGAAATTGTTGCTAGTTGTTTGTAACTAGTATATGTAGTTTTGTTTATTTTGACTGTAATTAATTGTGGCAACTTGTGAAGAGTCTCAGGAGTCATCCGACCCTGTGTGATCAGCACCGGTGTTGAACTATCCTTCCACCCCAATCTGTGTTTGGTTTTCCCTTGATCCCCGGGAATCAGGTTTCACCGTCCACTTCCAATTCAACCATTAAATGGTTTGATACTTAAATATGTTGTTTTGGCTCTTAGCGGTGTCATTTGATTTTTTCTTGCTTAGTTGAAATACCCCTAAATTAATTTAAATTAATTTAGGGGATTTCTTTTATTAAACCATAAATAGTACTATTAAATATAAATTATTGTATGGAATTATGAAATTAATGTAGGGAATTTCTTCTATTTAATCCTAAAAAATATTATAAATATTAGATTACTATATATTATTACATAGTATTATGAATTTAATAATATGATTTATAAGTCAATAAATCTTGGAAAATTTTCAAGACACTCCAATTATATTATAAAGATTTTAGAAATATTTGGAACATGATTGAGTCTTGAAAGTCAAAATAAAATCATAGAAACCTTAAAGCTTCTAAAGCCTTGCTAGGGTTGACTTTTGAGAATGGTCAAACCAGCCTTGAATCTATATCAATAAAAAGCTTATGGAAAACCAAGAAGATGATAAAAAGAACGTTAAAAACGGGTCATCCTAGCCAAAGTTATGATGGATTGAAGTTTAGAGCCAAAATTTTAAGAGTGCTGACGTGTCAGTCAGCCAGACACTACCACTGAAAAGTCCCAATTGTTCGACCGTTTTTGCATCTCAAGGGTCGATCTTCAAACGCTTATATCTCGGTCCCTACACCACCATTTCGTATGCCGTCTTTGCATTCTCTTCTCCTACAAATGCTCTTTCCAACCATAACTCATACATAACCTAACTCCTTCTACATCGACGGAAAAATCGATCTAAAAGTTGCCTCCTTGCGAATTCGTAACCCATCCATTCAGTTTTCCTGAATCAGGTAAACTTCGTCTCGCCATAACTTCTTCGTTTATCAGCCAAATCTCGTGTTTTCTTCAGCTTGTTTTGAAGATCTCTAATCCCTCTACAACTTTCATGTTAATGACCTAGGCTGATTCGCACTGGTTTGGGAGATAAAGCTGTCTAAAGTTGCCTACTCGATCACGGTGGTATTTCTGCCCAGATTTTTCCAGAAACGACATGGTAACCTCAGATCTTTGTGGATCTGTAACTTTCTCCCTAGTTATTCGTTTTCCATGATTCTTCCACCAATGTTTAGAGTTACATGTCCACTTTAAAATGACGTAGGTTTTGTGGATTGAATCCATCTCAATTAGCATGAGTTGATCCGTGAAGTAGGCTACCCGAACTGCGCATAAAATAATGATTTTTCCAGAAATCGAGTTCGATTTGCCTTGTTGGCGCATCTCCGGTATGATTTCGACCAAATTACTCCATCTATGATGTTCGTTTTTGCATTCCCCTTCATTCCCCTCTCTCAATTTAACCAATTACGCAACACATTGAGATAATTGTGGAAATTCAAATCGAAAACGATAAGAACCCTAACTCGACGAACCCAGAATCGATTTCTCTGAATCGTGCACCAATAGATCCTAAAATTGGTACCATTAAGAACCGGAATCAATTTCGAATCCAATGAAACAAGAATCATCCAATTTCGTCTGTAGATTGAGAGATATTGAAGGATTAGTACTCGGATTCGATTTGGGGATTTCTGAAGAACTGGGCGCATCTGGGCCGTCCGATCGTAGTTAGAAGGAACGGACGGCCGAGATTAAAACGTGGGAAGATTAGTAGTATTAAGTTATAATAATTCCAGAATTTAACTCTAACTTGTTGAATTTATTTAATGGTCTTCCCAATTGTATTTTGAGACGAAATTTTAACCATAGATTTCTTATAAAATCTAGTTTATTTTGATGTAAATTAATATGGGTTTTGAGTTTTAAACGTAAGTTATAATTTTTGCAAGTTATGAGTATTATGGAATTATTTGGATAATTTTAAAGATATTTTTATGAAATAAAATTTTATAATATGTCTAAAATGTTATAGCTACTATATACTTAATTTGGGAATTTTTGGACAAGGGGAAATAGTTTTAAAAATTGTATTGCTAAGGTTTTTCATAAGTTATCTTATAATATATGGTTTTTAATGTAACCAAAATTAAATTATAGTTGATTAATGAACTTTATAGGTTGGGAATAACATAAGAAGACCCAAACTAACATTGTAACACCCCTACAACGCCCTTATCAACTACCGAAATCGCAGCGGAATAACCAACCAAACAATAACTAATCGCTTTGGGTGTACAACGCCGTTAACCACCCACGTGGTTAACTAGGCAAAATAAATACAAGTGTATCGGTCTGATGATCAGACTCCCGAGCATAGTATCTAACATCCATATATAAAACATAACCAACCATACCGAGTATTTAATTTACAACACACCTACAACCATAATCATTCACCACCGTACAACAACGGTATCAAAATGTAATGCCTCGGGAGCACAGGCGCATCCCGGGCTCCCTACCAACATATCCAAAAGTACATCACAACCTAGGACCTAGAGCCACTCTGCTTCTTCGATCCTCATCCTGCAATAAAATATGGAGCCCCCGAGGGGGTCAGCAACCTTTGCTGGTATGGCTAACGCGCAGCCCATCGGCTACCGGGATACGCGTAACCAATTGTCATAATAACATGGCATTCATTTTAGAACATCCAACATATATATATATATACCATAGCATAGCAAGGGAAATTGCATAGCATCACAACATCATACATAACACCATAAACTCGGTCCTCACAAGGAACCTTCCACCATTGTTAGTATACCATGTGAGCCTAGAGATTTTTACCAATCCCATGTTAAGCTCGTTACCATCCTCGTTACCGTCCGGTTATGTAGAACGGTTAACTTATACCAAAGGTGTGTCGGATATAGTAATCCCAAGCACACTGAAATAACATACGTATGCCCCTGTGGCCCGACGTGAGTCAGTAACTAGCTTTGGATAAGCTAAGGGAAGGTAGAAACCAAATTGGAATACACCTATACATACACCAAGAGAGCCGAACCGGATATGATATCGACCCCCATCCATACACGCGTGGCCGGAACAACCGGTCCTCACTCCCCCGATTAGCACTTGTTAGTGATCACACAATATTTTGTTAAGTCACAACAAGCAAACATTTAGGTCTTGTTAGACAACCAAGGGAAGAGTCACAACTTTACAACATCTTAATGTATAACAACTGTAAACTCTTTTCATGCCTTAGTCTTATAAGGTCGTAACACACAGAAAAGCAAACACATCCAGCCGGTGTAAACCGGTAGGCAACAGACTGCAAGAAAACCATACCTTGGTCCTTGCCTCGTTTCGTTTCCACCTGAGAGAACCCTATACACATTAGTAACGTCGGTTAATTATTTATTTAACTTCACACTTACTAAGTATTCAACATGATTGTATGACATGTTTTAATGTCTATCTTACCCTAGGTTACCTTCATTATACACCATAGGGTAACTACATAAGTCACATTCTTTTCTATTTTTTTTTTACAAGTCTAGGTCCGACCGGACTTGTCCATGTCCGGTCGATTCCAGAACATATTTTCTTCAAAATTTCCACTCCGACCGACCTTGTAAGTCCGGTCGCATGTCCGGTCTTTCCCGAGAGTTTCTCCCCTTTGAAATTTAGCCCGACCGGACTTGCCAAGTCCGGTCCTATGTCCGGTCGATTCCAGTAACTCAATCCGTACATAAATTACAAGCCCGACCGACCTTGCAAGTCCGGTCCAAGGTCGGTCCATTCCAGAAGCCAATTCTCGCAGGGTAAACTGGGCCGACCGAGCTTGCAAGTCCGGTCGCAAGTCCGGTCTGCCCCAAATCTTTGTTTTCCTTTTACATTCAACTCCAAACTTCACCCCATATAACCTAGTACCCCTAACCTCATTTGGGCACTTCAAACACAACTTAAGACATCCTTAAACACTCATAAAACTCATTTTCTAATTCCTTAAGCCTTTACTTATATCTTCACAAAATTCCTAACACTTACAATGTTTTCTCCTAGTTTTTCAAGTGGTGTTTCATACCTAAGATAACTACTATCCCAAAAGCTTTCTCCTTATTTTAACATCCTCCCAAGCATCATCTCTCACAACTAAATCCTTATATCCTTCTTGAAACTCTTTTCCTAGTGTACACTTCTCCTTATTTTACCAAAGTTTGCCTAGGTATTTACCTAAGTCCCAAAGTGACTTTGGTACTTACTAAATCTCAAGATCATGCCTAAGTCCTTATTACACTCTAGAGTACTTCCTAGTTCATCAAAATTCCTTTAAAACATCATGAACTCCTTATTCATTTCCTAATTTTCTAACTCACCAAACCTTATGTAAACACTTAGAACTTCTTGCTTCTTACCTAAATTTTGACATGGATTCCCCTAGAACATACTAAGCCTAAACACTTTGCTTTCTCCATTAAACACACAAGAACATCTAAAATCACCAAGAACACTCTCATACACAACTTCACCAAATTTACACTACATCACAATATAGTGCATAATTTAAATTGCATGGCACTTAGGCCCTTAAAATGCATGGCTCTTAGGCCCTTAAGATGCATAAATCATAAACACTGAATTTCCACAATATATATTTGCCTTTAACCTGCAAATACACTCAACACACATATGCCTTACTAGCTCTTGAGAACACTTTACTAAGTCATTCACCATTGCTCTTTAGGTAGTTTTATAAGCATTATAAGCTCATTTCTCCTAAGGCATTAAACCACATTTGGTTAGTAGATTTACCTCTTTTCCAAAACACTTCCTTCTTGTTCCTTACAAAACCGTATGGTATTTTGATTCCTTGTCAAGCTCTAAACAATATACAAACACCATAATGAGTATTCAAGCTTTGAGCTTCATCTCATTGTAAACCCTAATTTTACATTGTTTCAAAAACATTAATGTAGTTGTTTTACCTTGATCTTTGGAGAGAGTTTGAATATATACAAGAGAGGACTCCACCTAGTCCATGAAGAGTTGAAATGAAGCTAGAACAAGGTCACACAAAGAGCTATATCAATGTGTATTTTCGGTCAAGGTAAAACATGGAGGAAACATGATTTTTCTTTGAGATTCCTTACCTAGAAGCAAAGGAGATCAACAATATGTCAAAATACAAGCTCAAGCTCCTTCAATGGTGGAACACTTGGCACCGAAATGGGGCTCTTGGAGTTTTGAGAAGATAGGAATGAAGAGCTTGATGAGAGGAAGAGATTGGTGGTGTTAGAATTTGATTTGGACAAGTGAGCTTGATTTAGCAAGAGGTCAAAGTGGGAGTTCTAATGGAGATAGTAGTATTACCGAGAGAGAGCAGCAAAAGGAGGAAGAAGAAGGTTGTTGACCGTGGGAATGAAGGAAGGAAAGAGAGAATGAGATAGAATTTGCTTTTAAGAGATATTTATGCTTATAAAGTAAAAAGTAAGTTTACTTAGTTTTCTTTACTTACTTATTATATCAATTAGAGAGTGGTGAGTCACCACACTTAAAAACCGGCCCCCTTTATTAGTATGAGGGTATTTTAGTCTTTGTTTGTCAATTTAATACTTAATACAACATATGTTATAAACTAGCTTATAACAATCACTATTCACCTAAACAAGGCACTTAGAAGTGAAATTTTTGATTTCCCATTAATATAGCCACCCAATGTGATACTATATAGTACACATATATATTTAGAGTAATGATGGACATTTAGCCACTCAAACTCATTTACAAGACAATTTTTCAAAAATGTGCTTTAAGACTTCTTAAAGCACATTTTGTGTTTAACTTGTTTTCAAGCTGGTTTTCTTTGGTAATTGGTTTAATATGTTCATTAGTATATAAATGAGGTCTTGGTAAGTTCATTAGGTCTTACCCAAGCTTATTCCAAGCTTAGAGCACATTTTAGCTCTTATTGACTTTAAAGCACATTTTGTGTTTCTTTTGTTTAAATCTGTTTACTAATGTTTCTAAGACTCTTTTAGTCTTAATAATTCATGTTTTAATGTTTAACCAACATACCAAGGTTTGGGGTATTTCAATCTACCCCCTTAAAAGAACTTTGTCCCCAAAGTTCATACTTCCCACAATCTACTATTAGAACACGGGACACTTATAAAAAACATACTTACAACATCATTACACACCAAACATAACACAACCAACAATTACACCACAACGGACTCAAGGTCCAAACCACATAATACCATTCAGACACAACGGTCTGTAACATAACATAGACAATGTATACATATACATGTCGTACACAACCATAACCGAAACGGCTCTACCCCCCTTAAAAGGGGTACGCCCCGTACCCTATACATATAAACACTAAGAAGCAAACAATGACGGGTGCTTCGCCTTCATCTTTTCCTCCAGCTCCCAAGTGGCCTCCTCAACGTCCTGGTTAGACCAGAGGACCTTCACCAGTCTCACGGACTTATGGCGAGTGTCTCGAGTCTTAGTATCCAGAATCCGTACCGGAGTCTCCACTGATCGCATGGTTGGCTCTAAGGTTAGCCTTTCCGGCTGAAGCACATGAGACGGATGAGACATATATTTCTTCAACTGGGACACATGAAATACATCATGTACCTTGCCCAGTTCGGCGGGTAGATCAAGTCTATAAGCTACCGGGCCGATCCGCTCCGTCACAACATAAGGACCCACATACTTCGGGCTCAACTTGCCCTTCTGGCAAAACGAAATACTCCTTCATGGGGGATACCCTAAAAATATCTGATCGCCTACGGCGAACTCCAGGTCGCGTCTGCGCACATCAGCGTACGACTTCTGTCTATCCTGAGCTGCTTTCATATTAGCCCTGATCTGGCGAACTTCTGCCTGAACTTGCTCAAGATACTCTGGTCCTATAATGACCGTCTCACTCGACTCATCCCAGCATAATGGCGTGCGGCATGGTCTACCGTACAATGCCTGGAAGGGAGACATCTTGATCGATGCATGATAACTGTTGTTGTAACTAAACCGATCAGTATATATCCAGCTGGTCTGAAAGTCAAGTGCACATGCACGTAGCATATCCTCAAGTGTCTGGATAGTGCGCTCACTCTGACCATCTGTCTGTGGGTGAAACGCTGTGCTCAATTTCAGTTCAGTACCAAGTGCCTCTCGTGTAGACTTCCAATATCTGGATAGGAATCTGGTATCTCTGTCGGATACAATCGTTTCGGAACCCCATGATGTCTTACTATCTCTCTGTCGAAGAGCTCTGCAAGCTTAGCCACTTTCCAGGTGTCCTTCATCGGTATGAATCGGGCCACCTTGGTCAGTCGGTCTACCACAACCCAAATCATATTCAGACCTCCCCTTGTAGGCGGAAGCCCTACCACGAAGTCCATAGATATGTCATGGAACTTCCACTCCGGCACTGGCATTGGCTGCACCATACCACCAGGCCGTCGGTGCTCAAACTGACCTCTGACAAGTGAGACACCTCAACACATAGTCATTCACATCCTTTTTCATTCCAGTCCACCAAAAATATCTTTTCATACCTTTATACATCTTTGAAGCTCCGGGGTGAATCGATGTCGTAGAACAATGGGATTCACTCAGTATGCGCTCCTTCAGCTCAGCGCTACTCCTCGGTATACACAACCGGCCATTAAGCCTAATCAGGTCATCATCGTGGAGTCTGAAGTCGTACTTCTGACCCTCGAATGTGCCATCAATAAGCTTCTGTCTAATTCCACCATATACTGATCCGTCATCTGAGCACTCCGCACCTCTTCAACCAAGCCAGTATGAGAGACTAGCGAATGGAGAGAGTGTGCTCGGCGACTCAATGCGTCAGCTACCACGTTTGCCTTACCCTCCTTGTACTGTAAATTGATGTCATAATCATTTAAGAATTCAACCCACCTTCTCTGCCTCATGTTCAACTCTTCTGAGTGAACAAGTATTTCAAACTCTTGTGGTCGGAATAGATTGTCACGCTTACCCCATACAAATGATGTCGCCATATCTTCAGTGCGAAGACAATGGCCCCAATTCCAAATCGTGGGTAGGGTAGTTCTCCTCATGCTTCTTCAGCTGTCGGGAGGCGTAAGCCACGACCTTCGTGTTGCATCAACACACAACCCATGCCCCTGCCTGATGCGTCGCAATAGACCTCAAAACCATCTGGACCGTCTGGTAATGTCAGAACCGGTGCAGATGTCAGAGCATCCTTGAGACTCGTGAAAGCTCTCTCACAGTCGACTGTCCACTCGAATGGTGCATCCTTTTTCATCAAGGAAGTCATCGGCTTCGAGACACTGGAGAAGTCCTTCACAACCTCCTATAATAACCTGCCAGACCGAGGAAGCTCCTGATGTCGGTAACTGTCTTCGGCCTAGGCCAGGTGCGCACTGCATCTATCTTGCCGGATCAACAGCGATCCCGGCCTCAGAAATCACATGTCCAAGGAAGATACTTGGTTCAACCAAAATTCACACTTAGAAAATTTAGCATACAGCTGATTCTTTCTCAACGTCTGCAATACATCTCTCAGGTGGCTTTCATGCTCACCTCTCGATTTCGAATACACAAGTATGTCATCGATGAAGACTACCACTGATTTGTCCAACTGATCTTGGAACAAACGGTTCATTAAGTCCATGAACTTTGCTGGTGCATTTGACAAGCCAAACGGCATAACTGTGAACTCATAATGCCCATACCTAGTTCTGAAGGCTGTCTTTTCGATATCACTGTCACGGATGGCAATCTGGTGGTATCCGGAACGTAGGTTATCTTGGAGAACACTGATGCTCCCCTCAGCTGATCAAATAGATCGTCGATGCGTGGTAAGGGGTAACGGTTCTTCACCGTAACAGCATTCAGCTCCCGATAATCAATACATAGGCGGAGGCTACCGTCCTTCTTCACGAAGAGAACCGGCGCTCCCCATGGTGAACACTAGGGCGGATAAAGCCCTTGTCGAGTAGGTCTCTCAGCTGCTCCTTGAGCTCTGTCATGTCTGCTGGAGCCATACGGTAAGGTGCTTTTGCGCAATGGGTCCGTGCCCGGAACTAGATCAATCTCAAACTCAACCTCTCGTGCTGGCGGCATGCCCGCAGTTCCTTAGGAAATACGTCAGGAAACTCCGACACTACGGCACATCTGGGCTAACTCAGGGTCTCTCTCATGTCCTGGACATAGCAGAGGTATACATCATTTCCTCGTCGCAACTCACGATACATGGCCATGGCGGTGATGATCTGTGTCGAAGGCTCCCTGGCCTCTGGCGGTATGATATAGTACCCCAGATGGACTCCTAAGAAGCAGTCGATGCTCGGCACATAGGATCTACCCTTGTACCGCTCCACCCAGTTCATCGACGGACTAGGTTTTGATGTGATTGTCGTGATAACTGGTGTAAACGGTCACAAGGTATAAATCCTATGTGAGGCCGATCATCGACTGGTCCCGACAATCACATCAAAACCTAGTCCGTCGAACTCTATCAAGTCGATCGGAAACTCCTCATCCCTGATTCGAACAATAGCATCTCGGTAGTAGCGGGTACATCTGATCCGCTCTTTCGACGGGAGAGTGACCACGAAGTCTGGCATCTCTTCACCGTCTAACCCCAGCCTCTTCGCAAATGATAGCGAAATGAATGTGTGTGAGGCTCCAGAGTCGAACAAGATCGATGCATCCACGCCATTCACTGGAAAGGTACCGGTGAGGATTGTGCCGCTCTTGCCGGCTTCTGCCTTATTGCAGACACTCAGTATACCTCCCGTTCCGAGTGCACAGCCTAATTCATTGGCAAACTAATAAGTATTGGGTAACAACACGGTTTATATGCTTCAAACAACTCCACTTTATTCATTAACACACTCTTTTTACAACATTCATTGGCTTATACTGTCGCCATGATTTACACTTACAACATCCTTAATACACACTGGTTTATCACATCACATAATTATACAAGGCTTAAAACTGTCTGAAGGTCAAATTCAAACGTCCGGGTTTCATGTGTGTGGCATTGATCACTGCCGACGGTGCGGTATTCAGTTTGATCTTCTGATGCCATGGTATAGCATCCTTGATTGCCCACCCATGATTAATACATCTCCCGATTTCAACAATAGCTTCTTTGCGAGGTCAGCACGCTTCTGCTCGCCATATACAAACACTGCGGTATCACCAATGGACCAAGACACCACGGGTACTCCCTTACTTAGAGACTCGGGTGACTCGTCCTTATCTTGGTGCATACCTAACCGTCCACCTTTCTGGTAGAAGTTCACAATGCATAGATCTGCTTTCACACTTGGAATTGATTCCGTTTCAACTTGTTGAGCAATTCCCACGGCGTGGTTAACGACCGCAGGAACTCCTCTGGTATACATGGTACTGTTGCTCCATCTTCAGCTCGCACTTCTTGATATGACTTGGTGTAAGGGTTCCAGTCCTTACCCATGCACATCATCTTCAATTGCATCCTTGCCGCTCGGGTATTCGGGTGTGTAAAACCCTCCTGGTTTTGCTCCAAGTTCGTCGCATCGTCTGATGATGTGGATTTGTGCTTCCGGTGTCAGGTATCCATTTAAAAGTATCATACCTGGCTGGATAACCTGACATTGCTCCCAGGGAAGTCGGTGATGTTGATGGTGGTGGTTTCTTCAGGGTTTGGTGTGGGCGGGATTGGATAAAGATATTGAAGGTTCCTAAGTTTCCACATTGTCTAATTTAGGTGTCTCTCACATCATTATTTAACTCATTACTTAGGTGGTTGTACATTAGACTCACTAATACAACGCTCATGCATGGAATGCGGTAAGCAATCACTTTTCATTTAACAGTTTAGGCGGTACCTGGTCTCGAAGAGGATCCTGGTGCCTCAGACCGGTCCACCACATTCAGGGCGGCCTTGCCGGACCCCGTACCCTTCCCCTTCTGGGATTCAGTGTACTTCTGTCAGAAGTCTGCTGGATGATCGCCTTCGGGCCTTCAGTGGTCGTGGTAGTATTACCCTTCCAATGCCCCTTTGGCTTGTAGTTCCTGCTGTTGGGGTTCGTCCAACACTCAAATTCACGGTGCCCCATCTTCTGGCAGTGACGACACCTCACATCATTCCCCTTGCAGTCTTTGCCGGGGTGGTCTCCATTGCACCACTTACAGTAAAAGTGGCGCTCCGGTCCAGAACCCGCGCTAGCTGCTACAACAACACACAATCAATACTCACTTCCATCTTAACAACATACACCTCAACTAGATACACATGATTAAGTAATTACCCTTAGGCGGGTAGGAGCGTAGAGGCTTCGCCGCATACGCGTACGTGAGCTTCAGTGGCTCATCAGCTGTGGTGGTCTGGGCTTGGCCCTTGTCACCCTGGTACTGACCCTTCTGGGGCTGAGGGTAGGGTTTCTTTTTCTTTCCTCCCCCATACCCTTGCTGACTCTGGCCCTCGTTGGTGGCCTTGCGCTTGTGCGCATTCTCCTCGTCCCTCAGACGGACGGTATTTCAACCTTAGCAGCGGCATGATAGCACTCCTGAATTTTAGGATGTCAGTCATGCCCCGCAAAACAACTTACCAACTCACATTAACATTCACTCAAGGTATAGATTGATTCACAACAAAGTACTCCAATTACCTGCAAGGTAGTATACTCAGCTGGCCCCATCCCATAGCGGAGACGGTGGCTTAGTCCATTGTAGAACCGGTTCACCAACACTCGGTTCGAGTACCCAAGGTCTGGTAACAGGTGGATAAGGCCGGTGAATGCTGTGTAGTAGTCATCAACCGACATCTTATCCCCCTGCCTCAGACTATCCAGCTCGAGGCGCTTGGCCTCCTGCACATGTACCGGGTAGTACTTGGCTCGCAGTAGAGCCGTGTACTCCCTCCAACCAAATTCAGGATCAGCCATCCTGTCCTCCTTCACCAACTTCCACCAACTCTGTGCCGTACCCTTCAAGTAGTAGGCGGCAAGACGGACCTTAGCTTCAGCAGGTACTGCCAAGGTCTCGTAGGCGGTCTCCAGTTCGGAGATGTACGCCTCCAGCTTTCGAGGATCAGTCTCCCCATTGAATGATGGCGGTCTAAGATCAGCCAACGCCTTGACCCAATTGGTCTCTCGTGGCGGGGTGGTGGTGGGCTGAACTCCGGGCTGTTGCCCTTGCTGTATAGCAGCAACCAGATCGGGTACCAACTGGGCTACGGCGGCTGCAACTGCCTCAGCCATAGTCTGTGCCGTAGTATCATCGCCCTGGTCACCCAAATCTCCAGTACCGCGCCCGCGGCCTCTACCTCGTGGTCTACCTGCCATCTGAATTCATATGAACATCTCATTAGCATTATGCTTGCACACTTATCGGTCCAATGGTTATAACATCTTCCCGACAACCAGGTAATTCCACACTTAGTTAGTGGTTAACCCTTCCAAATCTGTTCACTTAGGTATCTGTAGTTAGATTTCCTAACTCGGTATATCCCTAAGCTCGGTATTCTAGTCATCAGAGCGATACTTCGCTCTGATACCACTTTTTGTAACACCCCTACAACGCCCCTATCAACTACCGAAATCGCAGCGGAAATAACCAACCAAACAATAACTAAACGCTTTGGTGTTACAACGCCGTTAACCACCCACGTGGTTAACTAGGCAGAATAAATACAAGTGTATCGGTCTGATGATCAGACTCCCGAGCATAGTATCTAACATCCATATATAAACATAACCAACCATACCGAGTATTTAATTTACAACACACCTACAACCATAATCATTCACCACTGTATAACAACGGTATCAAAATGTAATGCCTCGGGAGCACAGGCGCATCCCGGGCTTACTACCAACATATCCAAAAGTACATCAACAACTAGGACCTAGAGCCACTCTGCCTCTTCGATCCTCATCCTGCAATAAAATATGGAGCCCCCGAGGGGGTCAGCAACCTTTGCTGGTATGGCTAACGCGCAGCCCATCGGCTACCGGGATACGCGCAACCAATTGTCATAATAACATGGCATTCATTTTAGAACATCCAACATATATATATATATATATATCATAGCATAGCAAGGGAATTTGCATAGCATCAAAACATCAATACATAACACCATAATCTCGGTCCTCACAAGGAACTTTCCACCATAGTTAGTATACCATGTGAGCCTAGAGATTTTACCAATCCCATGTTAAGCTCGTTACCAACCTCGTTACCGTCCAGTTATAAGGAACGGTTAACTTATACCCAAGGTGTGTCGGATATAGTAATCCCAAGCACACCAAAATAACATACGTATGCCCCTATGGCCCGACGTGAGTCAGTAACTAGCTTTGGATAAGCTAAGGGAAGGTAGAAACCAAATTGGAATACCACCTATACATACACCAAGAGAGCCGAACCGGATATGATATCGACCCCCATCCATCACACGCGTGGCCGGAACAACCGGACTCCTCACTCCCCCGATTAGCACTTGTTAGTGATCACACAATATTTTGTTAAGTCACATACAAGCAAACATTTAGGTCTTGTTAGACAACCAAGGGAAAGGAGTCACAACCTTACAACATCTTAATGTATAACAACTGTAAACTCTTTTCATGCCTTAATCTTATAAGGTCGTAACAACCAGAAAAGCAAACAACATCCAAGCCGGTGTAAACCGGTAGACAACAGACTGCAAGAAAACCATACCTTGGTCCTTGCCTTGTTTGTTTCCACCTTGAGAGAATCCTAAACACATTAGTAACGTCGGTTAATTATTTATTTAACTTCACATTTACTAAGTATTTAACATGATGTATGACATGTTTTAAAGTCTATCTTACCCTAGGTTACCTTCATTATACACCCTAGGGTTAACTACATAAGTCACATTCTTTTTGTTTTTTTTTTTACAAGTTTAGGTCCGACCGGACTGCCGACCGGACTTGTACATGTCCGGTCGATTCCAGAACATATTTCCGTCAAAATTTTCTACTCCGACCGACCTTGTAAGTCCGGTCGCATGTCCGGTCTATTCCCGAGAGTTTCCCCCTTTGAAAATTTAGCCCGACCGGACTTGCCAAGTCCGGTCCTATGTCGGTCGATTCCAGTAACTCAATCCGTACACAAATTACAAGCCCGACCGACCTTGCAAGTCCGGTCCCAAGGTCGGTCCATTCCAGAAGCCAATTCTCGCAGGGTAAACTGGGCCCGACCGAACTTGCAAGTCCGGTCGCAAGTCCGGTCTGCCCAAATCTTTGTTTTCCTTTTTACATTCAACTCCAAACTTCACCCCATATAACCTAGTACCCCTAACCTCATTTGGGCACTTCAAACACAACTAAGACATCCTTAAACACTCATAAACTCATTTTCTAATTCCTTAAGCCTTTACTTATATCTTCACAAAATTCCTAACACTTACATGTTTCTCCTAGTTTTTCAAGTGGTGTTTCATACCTAAGAAACTACTATCCCAAAAGCTTTCTCCTCATTTAACATCATCTCCCAAGCATCATCTCTCACAACTAATTCCTTATATCCTTCTTGAAACTCTTTTCCTAGTGTACACTTCTCCTTATTTCACCAAAGTTTGCCTAGGTATTTACCTAAGTCCCAAGTGACTTTGGTACTTACTAAATCTCAAGATCATGCCTAAGTCCTTATTACACTCTAGAGTACTTCCTAGTTCATCAAAATCCTTTAAAACATCATGAACTCCTTATTCATTTCCTACATTTTCTAACTCACCAAACCTTATGTAAACACTTAGAACTTCTTACTTCTTACCTAAATTTTGACATGGATTCCCCTAGAACATTACTAAGCCTAAACACTTTGCTTTCTCCATTAAACACACAAGAACATCTAGAATCACCAAGAACACTCCATACACAACTTCACCAAATTCACACTACATTACAATATAGTGCATAATTAAATTGCATGGCACTTAGGCCCTTAAAATGCATGGCTCTTAGGCCCTTAAGGTGCTTAAATCATAAACACTGAATTTCCACAATATATATGCCTTTAACCTGCAAATACACTCAACACACATATGCCTTTTACTAGTCTCTTGAGAACACTTTACTAAGTCATTCACCATTGCTCTTTAGGTAGTTTTAATAAGCATTTATAAGCTCATTTCTCCTAAGGCATTAAACAACATTAAGTTAGTAGATTTACCTCTTTTCCAAAACACTTCCTTCTTGTTTCCTTACAAAACCGTATGGAATTTGATTCCTTGTCAAGCTCTAAACAATATACAAACACCATAATGAGTATTCAAGCTTTGAGCTTCATCTCATTGTAAACCCTAATTTTACATTGTTTCAAAAACATTAATGTAGTTGTTTTACCTTGATCTTTGAGGAGAGTTTGAATATATAACAAGAGAGGACTCCACCTAGTCCATGAAGAGTTGAAATGAAGCTAGAACAAAGTCACACAAAGAGCTATATCAATGTGTATTTTCGGTCAGGTAAGAACATGGAGGAAACATGATTTTTCTTTGAGATTCCTTACCTAGAAGCAAAGGAGATCAACAATATGTCAAAAGACAAGCTCAAGCTCCTTCAATGGTGGAACACCTTGGCACCGAAATGGGGCTCTTGGAGTTTTGAGAAGATAGGAATGAAGAGCTTGATGAGAGGAAGAGATTGGTGGTCTTAGAATTTGATTTGGACAAGTGAGCTTGATTTAGCAAGAGGTCAAAGAGGAGTTCTAATGGAGGTAGTAGTATTACCGAGAGAGAGAAGAAAGAAGGAAGGAAGAAGATGTGTGGAACCGTGGGAATGAAGGAAAGAAAATGAGAATGAAGATAGGATTTGCTTTTAAGAAGATATTTATGCTTATAAAGTAAAAAGTAAGTTTACTTAGTTTCTTTACTTACTTATTATATCAATTAGAGAGTGGTGAGTCACCACACTTAAAAACCGGCCCCTTTATTAGTATGAGGGTATTTTAGTCTTTGTTTGTCAATTTAATTACTTAATAACATATGTTATAAACTAGCTTATAAAAAATCTATTCACCTAAACAAGGCACTTAGAAGTGAAATTTTTGATTTCCCATTAATATAGCCACCCAAATGTGATACTATATAGTACACATATATATTTAAGAGTAATGATGGACATTTAGCCACTCAAAACCCATTTACAAGACAATTTTTCAAAAATGTGCTTTAAGGCTTCTTAAAGCACATTTGTGTTTTAACTTGTTTTCAAGCTTGGTTTTCTTGGTAATTAATTTAATATGTTCATTAATACATATATAAGGTCTTGGTAAGTTCATTAGGTCTTACCCAAGCTTATTCCAAGCTTAGAGCACATTTTAGCTCTTATTGACTTTAAAGCACATTTTGTGTTTCTTTAGTTTAATCTGTTTACCAATGTTTCTAAGACTCTTTTAGTCTTAATAAATCATGTTTTAATGTTTAACCAACATACCAAGGTTTGGGGTATTTCAACGAAAGACTTTGGATTTTGACTGGATGGAGCAAATGGGTCTTGGAAAGATTCAGGAGCTCCTGGAATTCCAAGGTTGGGTAGAATCTTCCAGGAGACTATCCCCAAGGAGCATGTAACGTATCTTGGACCACTCCAGGACAATGACAATGACTAATCCTCATCTCCACAATCTGCGGTGTCATCGTCAATATCACCAAGTCTTAGATCTGCAAGACTTTGGTTTGGAACCAGAAGGACTCGTGGTTCCAAAGGAAACCACTTGGAATGATGTGGGACACCAAGGAGGTAAAATAGTCTAGCTACTCAACCCTTGGGCTACAATGAAAAACTTCAACGCCATAGAAATGTCTATCCTTGACAGGGTGCTCTTTAGTATCCTAACCCATAACATCACACCATGTAACCAACGCACGCATATCGTCATGCAAAAGATATGAGATTGCTCTATGCTATGAAGACCAAAGTGAAAATCGATCTCCAGCCATGATTCTGCTCACCTTAGAGGAGAGTAGATATGTCAACGAAGGTCTTGTGCATGGTGGGGTGGTGACAAAAGCGCTACAAGAAAACAGAGTGGACACCAATAGGTTCCACGAATGCACGAGCACCGCTCAGAACAGTATATGTTCAGAAATGTTGTCCAAAATGGGGTTAAAAACAAAGGGGGATAAGGTTGTGGTCGCTTAGAAGCCTACAAGAGTGAAGACTCTAAATCAGAGCCTCACCCAACCATTTGAGCATCAGGTCTTAAACGAAGAAGAAGTCTCTACCGGTCCACGACAGGTCGGGGACAAGTCTGGATACCTCAACTATAGATGTTCTTCAGAGAGTGAGACTCACTCTCACAGCTGTGCAGGCCGTCTCCTCTGAACCAAGTGTTCATAGCATGGTTCAAGGAGCAATAAACTTTATAGACTCCCACATTGCCTGAGAGTTCTTAGTCTCTTAAAGACATGAGCGAACCGTGAGAAAAGCTAGCTCTAGGCTTAGATTTGGGTTTTCCCATTACTATTTTTATTTGCCTTTGACTATCTGTTTCAAAGTACCTTTTGATATCAATAAAAATGTAACTGGTTTTTGTATACTTGAATGCTTATGATGCGTACGAAATAATTTATTGTATTGGCTGCTTCTTCCATGATTAAAAATTGCAAACATGATCTGAGATATTAGTCCCATCCATTCCACTAATCCAATCTCGGACCTTGACACCTAAAAAGCCTAAACATACCCCACAAGACGTAGCACCTCATTTAATACCTCTCACCGATCAGCCATTGAGCATATCTAAAGTGTATAAAAACTTGCTTACTCCTTTACCACTCACAATCATCTTACGAAATGGTCAATACCCACAAAGATCATCCAGCTCGAATGAGCAAACTATTAACTCCACCATTCGTAAGTTTATGACCACCAAACACCCAAAGAAATACATCACCCAAAGCTATGTTCAACTAGACTCCGATTCACTTACAGCTTGGTCTATCACCTCAAGTGTCACTCTATCATATACAATTCTCTACACTACATGGAGTTCACCATAGATTATGATGAGTCCGACCTTTCTACCACATTTGAATCACCTTTGATCAATCCTACCATAGCCAAACCTTCTTGGATCAAAGCCGCTTTTTCATAAGATGAACCTTTGGCCCAGAAGATTATGATGGGATACCCAAACCCGTCACTCCATCAAGCCTATCTTGATCATGTTTTATAGTTTGTACTCAATGGAATGTCATGGCCTTTACAACATCTTACGTCGTGTAACTACTCCCTATTTGTTATATGGCAAAGGGGGAAAGTAAAGTATATGTACTTGTGAGACTATGTCTATCGTCCTTATATTATGTATCATCTATGAAAACTTTATCTACTATGGTTATAGTATAACATAAAGGTGTAACTTATTGTGCATAAAAGCTGTCACTTTTGCTATCATTCGTTAAAAAATTTCATTCTTAAAACCCTTAACAAACTTTGGGGGAATCCTTCTTAGGGGGAATCCCTCAAATTTTGAATTGCCAAGTACATATAGGTGTATAGGTTGCCATCAACAAAAAGGGGAAAATTGTTAAGACAAAAATCCTTTAGTTTTGATGATAGCAAACCTTGTATTGTCTATCTAATGCGTTAGTCAAGATTAATGATTCAGATAGGACAGGTTGAATAAGTGGCTTAGCACGCAAGGTTGGAAGTGCACTTAAGTCATGAGTGGCTTAGCACGTAAGGTGCAAGCGTGCTCAATCCACGACATGTGCCCTAACAGTCGTCGGGCACCTGTCGGCAAGAGCTCCGTAGAACTTCAAGCACAGACAACCAGTCAGACACCGCATGAAGACATCTCTTATGCTTAAAGATGAAAATCAAAGACAGAAGACTGCAAAGGATCGACACATTCAGTTAAGACACATACATCCACATGAGCAACTTGTTCAAGACAAGCTCGCGACAATAGAAGAATTTCATTAATGCATAAGAAAACAAATCTATAAAAGAACATCACTACATAGCCGTAATGAATTCATAAGAGGGCATTTATGAGCATTTAATGAGCCAGACAGAATCAGGGATGTGGGGCACACAAGTGGTGATCGACATATCAAGAGGGTCGACGCTAACATGACCAACCATGAGGTGACATGTAGTTCAAACCTCTAGATCAAGTTAAAGACTCTCTGCAAGTCTAGTGTGGTTTTTATGTGAATAATCGAAGTAGTAGTCGACTCCTAGAAGTCTAGGGATAAATAGGACGGTAATTACACCCAAACAACCGTGTATATATACTTGCATTTGTTTCCTATGTAAGTAAGCCTGTACGAGAGAAATAAATATAGATAATCTAGGCAAGTGTGGATTAGTCTTAGGAGTGTGTGTAAGTGCTAGAGAGTTGGTGAGCTAGAGAGGACTGGGTAAGAGTATCAATACATTGGGTATTTGATAGGAAGACAGGTCGGGGAACGATCGGTGAACCGTAGGCCGATAGTCAGGAGAGGGTTGACGACTTTAGGGGTAGAGTCGAAACTGTCCCAGGAGCCCGTGTGTGGGGCAAGGGAGGTTGAGTGAATTTCGTGTGTGTAAATTCTCAATCGAAATGTGTTTTTCAGTTTAAGTTTATCTCTCGTCCCTTCCCAAATGATCAAGGTTTATTAGAGTCCACGATACGTCCACGACACGTCGGGGACGCATCAGGAGCACTGGCTAGTTGTTATACCCAAAATTTCAACCCCCCTGAAGAGAGTCTCTACTAATAGGCTAGTAGCGAGGGTTCCCAGTTCGATCGGCGCATTTCAGAGTACTAGGGACAGCTTAGTCATCTCCAGGGGAATTTTCGTAATTTTTCAAGGCTCTTAAGCCCCCTATAGGCTTTCTTCCTCCCCCAAATAAGGGTCAAATCAATACAAAATGCTTTGAAATTTTAACCTATAATGGAGGATGACATTTGAAGCGTAATGGTGTTGGAATTTTGATTTTTCAAATTTCCAATAATTTTCTAGGAATTTCTTATTGAATCTGACGAGTAATTGAATTTAAAAATATTCCAATATCCAAAAAATTCGATTCCACATTAGAAAAATCAGAAATATCATCCTTTACCCATGTGTAAAATTTCATAATCAAATTCCTTTTGGAAGCCCTTGAGCTAAAACGTCGGTAAATCTTAGTTTTTACCGGATTTTTCATTATAAGGAAGCCTATATAAGGAACCTTATCCCATGATAAAATCAGAACCTCAACAACCCTAGGCAACCAGGAAACATAGCCGTCACAAATCCCCCACCTTTTTACACATCCAAGCACCAAAATCACATCATAAATCCCCCGAAATCACCACCTAAACACACTTTTCAACTCCTAACACATCAACAATCATCAAACATCAACCAAACCACCCCCAAAACGTGAAGAACGTCATCAACAATCAACAACCAGAAGCTCGGGTCAAACTCAATCCGGAACCGGCATCATCGGAGCCTCCGAAGAATCCCAACGTGAAGAATCATCTTAAATTCGAAGGTAAAACAAGTTCTTATTCCACTTTTCTAACTCCCCACAACCTTATTAAAACTTTGTTAAATTTTGGTCTCAAACCAACCCTTTTCGGCTTCTATATTGCTAATTGCTTTTGCTTCTGCCTTGTTACTTGTTTGTCAAGTTTCATGCATAATTCGACTTCAAACTGCAATCTTTCAATTACTAACGTATTGTATACCTTTCAAGCTACACGTACTTAATTTTTTAGCCGAAACCCTGGTTTAGTTAATCTATGCCGAAAACACCGTGGCCACGGACACCCACGGACGGCGGCGGGATTTTAAATTTTTCAAATTTTAGGTTTTCTCTAAACAATGTCTGGGCCCACGGACATCCTGTCCGTGGCCTCGGACTTTTCAAAATTTTGTTTTCTGTTTAATTTGACTTTTATTTCCACATAGATTAACTAGGGTTCGTGGGTACGAACATTAGGTCCGTAGTCACGGACGGAAACAAAATTTGACCTAATTCTTCCTCTGAAACCCTGGTTTAGGTAATTTCATCTTTCACTTTTATTTTCAGTCAAAAAATGCTAAAAAACACAAAAAACAGAAACTCGCGCACTTAGGTAAAAATGACTCGTAATAAGCCGTAATTAAACTAAGTAGAGGGAAAATGACTTCTAGGGCTAATGAAAGTAATTTGAACCCTAAATAAGTTGTATATCAAGCCTCCGAACCCGAACTCTCCTTTCCTGATTTGATCTAGGTAAAATTAGGTGGCGACTCATAATAGGTTCCAGTGAGCTAGCTTAGGTTTTAATAATGAATGTTATATGGCATAGTTATTAAACTTAGGTTAATTGTGGACCTAAAACACGGTGAGATCCTAATCAGCTCTAATCAACATAGGATAGGGTTTAAAATTGAGGCTTACACTAGTTTCAATTATACAACCACAGAGAAACAGCTTCTCGCCGTCGTTTTCGCCCTCGACAAGTTCCGTCCATACCTATGGGGCAGCGAGGTGATAATTCATGTCGACCATTCGGCCCTGAAATACCTTTTTACAAAAGCAGACACCAAGCCGAGATTGTTTTGTTGGATTTTGCTGCTACAAGAATTTGATGTGCTGGTTTTGGACAAGAAAAGTGCCACAACGGGGTAGCTGATCACCTCCCTCGTATAGAGAGGTTGTATGATGGAGTTCCCATTCAAGAGTATTTTATGGACGAGACGGTGTTCAGCATCCAGCAGGTCGAAGATATGGTAGATAAGAAGATTTTTGCAAATTGGGTTGAATTGTTTGCTGCTTTACGGGTAATCTCTAAAGAACCATGGTATGCTGACATAGTAAATTATCTGGCCTCCGGAATAGTGCCTTATGGTATCTCTTCTCAGCAAAAGAAGAGGTTTCTCTCCCAAATCAAACTCTTCTTCTAGGATGACGCTTACCTTTTTAAGGCATGTGCCGACGGGGTCATCCGGAGGTGTATTCCTGAAAATGAAGTCACCGCAGTTCTACACTTTTGTCCTTCTAAGGAAGCTGGTGGACATCATGGCTCCACCCGAACTGGTGCTAAGGTTCTGGAAGTAGGTTTATTTTGGCCTACACTGCATAGAAATGCTCACAAGTTTGTCTCATAGTGTGAAAGTTGTCAAAGGATGGGAAATATCTCCAGACGTCACTAGATGCCTTTGACCAACATCTTAGAAATCAAGTTATTTGATGTTTGGGGGATTTATTTCATGGGTCCTTTACCCCCATCTCAAGGACATCAATACATTTTGGTCGTTGTGGACTACGTATCAAAATGGGTAGAAACCATTTCCTGCCCCTCTACAGATGCCAAAATAGTCCTCAAGTTTCTAATGAAATACATCTTCACCAGATTCGGAGTGCCGCGGGCAATTATCTCTGATGGCGGTTCCCATTTCTACAACCGCCAGTTTGATGCCCTTCTACATAAATATGGGGTTCATCACAAGGTAGCACTCCCCTATCATCTGTAGAGCAATAGATAGGTTGAAGTTTCCAACCGTGAACTGAAATGGATCCTATAGAAAACAGTCAATTCATCCAGGCAAGATTGGACCTAGAAGCTCGATGATGCCTTTAGGGCCTATAGGACTTCTTTCAAAACTCTTATTGGGACCACTCCTTTCTGTCTTGTGCTTGGCAAAGCATGCCATTTACCAATAGAGTTTGAACATAGAACCTACTGGACCCTCAAGGCTTTGAATTTTCACATGCAAGCCGCGGGCGTAAAAAGGAACTTCCAGCTTTCTGAACTTGAGGAATTGCGCCACAACGCTTAAGAGAATGCCCGGTTATATAATGAGAGAACTAAAAAGATTCATGACAACCCATCCTTCCGCGCCATTTTCAAGTTTGAGATAAAGTCCTCCTTTATAATTCATGCCTTCGACTTTTTCCCGAGAAGTTAAAATCTCATTGGCCTGGACCTTTCACCACCACTTCCATGAATGAATTTGGTGCTTTCGAACTTGAGAATGCTAAAGGTGAAAGATTTAAAGTCAATGGTTCGAGGCTGAAGAAATATCTAAGTAGTGACCCTGACAAATCAATTTCAGCCTACCTTTGTTTTAAGGATGACTTCAAAATCTCTCCCACACCAAAGTAATCAGTGAAGATAAACCTTGCATGGTGTCACCAATCATCTCGCCCAATAGCCAAAGAACAAGTGTAGGGCCTTTTCAATCAGGCCTGCATCATAACAAAGGAGTATTTCTCTCATATTTCCTTTAAACAAAAAAAATCCCTGCCGTGCGAAGTGTCGGTAGACCAAACCGGGCAGATAGAGTTGACAGTGCCGGATACCTAACACCCGACATGAAACCCGGCACGGTCACGATTCTGAAAATATATACGGTAAGTTTTTACCATCTATCATTTTACCCTATATGACACGAACAAACACGACCCAACACCAGCATTGTAGCTCGATCTCCAAACTCACCGCACCTGTTCCAAGCGCACCCTAGAAACGCCACTAGGAACGCCAGTGCTTGCATTCTGCTCCTGCTCTTCAACTGCATTTCTAAACTAAAACAGGTTCCCCTAATCCCCCTCTTTCCATTTCAAATTCAATTTTTCTCTTTTAAGTACAATATATCAACTTTGATAGTTTTTGTAGCTTAAATACTTGAATTAGGGATATATAAACATGCTTTAGATGATTGTGAATTATTGTGTGGTTCTTTTCCATTTTCTACAAATCCGGGTTTGAAGTTGAATGTGCCGGATGAATGTGTTGGGTCTCCTCTATCCGGCACAATGCTGATTGAATGTGCCGGGTTACTCATGTCTGGCATCTACCCGGCACAGTGCTCTAATTGTTTTCCCTTTATGTTTTTCCTCTACTTTAGTGCCTAGGTACTGTTTGTTCACGATTTAGTCCATATTAAGCATCTAATTTACAGGAATATGAGCACATCCTGGTTCGGCTCCAGGTTATTCGAGAGTTTTGATTTTTATTTTGAACTAAAATTGATAACCTATTCCGTGGAACTCTATTGTTCTCCTTTCTACAGATGGCCCGCAGAAAAGCCACCACTCCATGTACATCTTGTTTTGACTTTGAGGAGGAGGAGCTATTTGAGCAAGTTGATGCAGTATAGCAGACTCCACCATAGAGGAGGACGAGGCTCCTCCTCACTTGAGGTCTTGCCACCCCACCGTTCTACCCGATGGGAAGGCAAGGAACCAGGTTCCAGCAGTGCTCCACAGCCTACCAAGAAAGCTAAGACACGGAAGAAGAAGAAGCGAGAATCTCCTGAGGTTCAGAGTGGACCAGGCTCTACATCCATAGCTTCTGAGCTTAACGACTTCGGCACTCCTTATTCCCTACCGTCCCGGATCCAAGAGGACCCATAGTTTGATGTAGAGGGGTTCATCAACTGTGAATCCGCCCGCTACTACCATCACTCCAAGAAGAAGGGCAAGTGGGTCTAGGAGTAGCGCATCGGTCAGAATGTGCGCCAGCTGTCTCAGATCGCCTCCCTTTTCCGGACGCATGAATGGTTGAAAGTGCTGGAGATCGGTCATCGTCACTTCTACTCCGAGTCTATGAGAGAGTTCTATGCTAATGCTGAGTATCTTGGCCGCTCCAAGTCTCTGAGGTACAGATCTGATCTTATGTCTCTTCTATTAGCATTCTAGTTACACCTCAAAGCATAGCACACACTCTCGTTATTGCTTATGACCCGAGGCAGAGCTCCTTCACCCGGCAGTACCTTGCCAGCACCCATTCAGCTATTATTGCTCTGTTTGGGTCAGGGTCTGATATATGGATCGGGCCCATACCAGATCTCACCATGTGATCCCCGTCACATTCATCACTGATCTTCAACTTTGGGTGGCCATGGAAACCATTAGACATAACATCTGGCCCTATAAGCACGATAAGCTTAATGATATGGACTGTGCACTAGTACAGGGTACCGTTTCAGCACGGTTTCTGGTACACCGACTGATGTTTGCTCAGTTGGTTCGGGCGATCCTACACAGAGATACACAACGCCCTATCTTCTCGATGGTCCTTAACCAGCATATCCTCCAGACTTTGGGGGAGGATCGGATCCCACGAACTCTTAAAAACAAATCATGAGTCCTCCCTCGTCAACCTTACTTTCTCCGTCGCGGTGGTTTCGAGAGACAGCTTCAGGAGTGGTATATCCCATCTAAGTAGAGACCTAATGCGCATGCCACTGCTGACACTAGTGAAAAATAGATTTTATACCATCGTTATTTTACTCAAAAACCACGGTTAAAACCATGGTATATACATCCATCGCATATAGGAAAACTGAGAATAAATGATGGTTCAAAACCTTCGTTTAAAATGTGATCGGAAAACCACGGTTTTATAACTGTCATTTAAAAGCTTCATTCGCGTGGATTTTACCGACTTTATATGACAGTTATACACGAAACCGTGGTTTATTCTTCACTATAAATGGCGGTTCTAGTCAATAACCGTCAATTATAATGAAGAGAAACCACAGTTTTGTGTATAACCTTGGTTTAAAATCTTTAATTTTTTTTTGCCGACTATAAATGACGGTTGTAGCCAATAACCGTCATTTATAGTCTGCGAATACTTTTTTTTTTAAATCCCAGCATTCAATCTTGTGTGCGACAGCTGCAGCTAATCACTGATTTTTAAATCAAATAGAGTGTGAACACAACAAAATGAAGAGGCCCGATCATGTATGTGCCTTGTTTGTGAATTACGGTTACAAAATCACGAGTAAAGAAGAAAGAAAAGGCGTAGTATGTTCTCGGTTCGCTAGTGGGATGCCAAATTTTTGTGAGGATTGAAGAGAATGGATGAGGCGCGGAGCAATGTTCCTTGTCGCCAGTTAAAGTTGTAAAAATTATCGTGAGTGAAAATGAGGAAGAAACACATAGCAGGTTCTTTGTTCGCCAGCAAGGGTTGCAAAATTGTCGTGAAATATAGAGAATAAGGAAGAGGCGCAGAGCATGTTCCTTTTTTGCCGGCATGGGTTGCAAAATTATTATGAAATCTAGAGAATGAAGAAGAGGCACAAAGCATGTTCCTTGTTGCCAGTTAGGATTGAAAAATTACTGCGAGTGAAGAGACCTGGAAGAGAGGCGCGAAGCATCTATTCCTTGTTCGCTAGTTTAGGGTTGCAAACAATTACAGTGTAAGAAGATATATAAAGAGAACAAAGAGAGGCGTGTGTTTTTTAGCCAAAAATTAAAATTCCCGCTTAGACTATAAATGACGGTTCTATAGAAAACCATCATTTATACTCTATGGCGCGATACTATAAATGACGGTTTCACCTAGAACCGTCATATATAGTCCGTGGCGTAATTGAGTATAAATGACAGTTCCCCTAGAACCGTAATTTATACTCAGTGGTGCGATACTATAAATGACAGTTCACCCAGAACGGTCATATATAGTCAGTGGTGTGACTGAGTATAAATGACGGTTCCCTTAGAACCGTTATTTATACTAAGTGGCGCGATACTATAAATGACTGTTCTAGGTGAACCGTCATTTATAATCAGTATGAATGACGGTTTGTAAATAACCGTGGTTTACAGGCCGTGGTTTAAAACATTTTTTCTAGTAGTGTCAGGACTACCCGAGCTACCAGGGAGATGATCCCAAGCTGATGTTGCCTCCACCTTCCACATTTATCCCTTAGCCTCCTCAGCCTTCCACTACTGTTGCTGATATGGGTCCTCTTTATGAGCGGATGGATCATTTTCAGCAGACCTTGGATCAGCAGCGCCAGTCCTTTGAAGTGTATCACCGGGCTCAGCAGGATGCCTGAACAGATTTTGAGGCCTTCTGGGCCAGCTATGAGGGGGATTACTCTAAGATCACAGGCCGGGTTGAGGCGGTTGAGCAGTGACCGCAGGAGGTTGTCACTGGTCAGTAGATTTTCGAGGAGCGCATTACTCAGCGTCAGGATGGCCATGAGGGGAGGGTTGAGGACTGTCTCATGATGGCTGTGGATAAGATGGATAAGAACATGGCACCCGATAGGAAGAAGATCAGGAAGGAGATCAAGAAGACGATGGAGTGTTTGTTGATTGCATTGATCAAGAGCTTCCTCCGGAAGGACAAGAAGAAGAGAAAGGCGCGCCGGGAGGCGAAGAAGCAGGGTCTTCCTACCCTTAGCTCTTCTAGCCTCTTTACTTTCTCAGCGGCTTCTTCTGACTCTTCTTCACCACCACCTTCATCCACACTGGCAGCAGTTCTCCAGTTCTTTCTCTCTCTTTTCTTTTTACTCTACTTTCACTTTTTATTTATTTTATTTCCTTTTTATTTTTGATGTATGCTTAATGGAAGATCACTTTCTTCTCTCCTTGTATTATGGAAGCTTTGTACTTTTGTCAGTTTTTGGTTTCAGTTGTCTTCCTTTTTAGTTGACTTATGTTGTGAGCAACTTCGATACCTTGGTTCATCACAAGTGTAGGACATTCTACCCTTGTTCTTCCATTATAAGGGGAGTATTTATTCTTGTTAATTACATGTTCTTTCAATTTTCTTTACATTCCTTTTGAAATATTTCGCTTGTACACACTAGGGACAATGTTCCTACCAAGTGTAGGGAAGGGGTTCCCCTTAAAATTTATTCAATATATATAATAGTAATAATAGAAGTATATTTAATATAATAAGTTGAAACCTTATCAATGTTTTACTAACCTTTTTGCATGTCTTTGACAAGTGGGATTATGGAAGGATAAATGGTTGTTATCTCAAGAGGTAAGCTTTCTAATGACTTTTAGATTTCTATTTAACTTCATGGCCCTCTTTATTATTTAGCACATGATTATATGACCTTACTCCTATTTTTTATCTATGATTTACTTCTGGGTAATATTTTCTTTTCTTTTTTCGAAATGGTGAAAATTATTTCGGGTGAAAATCTTAAATGGGGATTGTATATAAAGAAAAATAAAAAAAAGATGAAGAAGAAAGAAGAAAAAAAGAAAGATTTTTTGAAAATGATGAAGCATTATTCTATGAGATTGCAAAAATTACCTTAGAATAAAGAAACACTCGAGAATTTTTCCTTTTGTTTTATTTTTGAATTCCTATTCTTAAATAAATTCATG
Organism: Limonium bicolor; assembly: GCA_023374045.1. NCBI lineage: Eukaryota > Viridiplantae > Streptophyta > Magnoliopsida > Caryophyllales > Plumbaginaceae > Limonium > Limonium bicolor. Next base: position 290,690,255 of record CM041781.1, read on the forward strand.
GTCAGGTTCAGAAACCCATAAAAAATAGGGCTGAATCATGTAAACCATCAATAAGAGTCTTGGCCATATTCAGAAACCCTTAAAAAATTGGGCTGGCTTTGGAAACTGGGAAAATGACAGATTACAAATCCCTTGTATAAAATAGCCCAAGAGTTTTTTACCGGTTTTGAAATTGAATTTTTTATTTTAAACCCATTAGTATGTTTTTAATTGAATAAGGAAGATTAAGTGATGCTTGTGAATCAGAGTCGAGTAGTTGGGAAGAATTTATCTAGTTGTCATTATTAAGGATATCAGTTTTGTGCACAAGTAGTTATTCTTTTTCGATAAAGTTTTGCTCGAGGACTAGCAGAAGGTAAGTGTAGGGTGTTGATAAGCCTCAGACTTATCATATTTTAGTAGTTAGAATTGTAGAAATATTAGTTAAAATAAGTATAAAATAGCTAGTATTTATATCATATTGCATATAAAGTTCATTTTATTAGTTCAGATTTATGTTTGTTATGTGCTGTGCAAGGAATAAAATTTTAATCAAAGGATCGAAGTAATGCCGGGCGTGATGTCGGAAGATCAACTCGCGGCAAGAGTATGGAGCAGGGCAGAGGTGTTGCCGGACGCAGTGTCGGGTATTCCCTAGCCGACACCAGTGAGAAGTCACCTCGATTCATCAGAAGATAGCAGTTAATTAACGTTACCAAACCGTTTGATGCCACGTATGGTGCCGGACATCCCTTATCCGGTACAAGCATCGTTTCACTGATTTGGCGGTTTAATTGACCGTTATAAAACACGTGGTGCCAAGTACTACTGATCCGGCATAACTCCCGGCACATGAAGAGTTTGAGGGTTATAAATAGGCTGAGAGTCTAGACTTCAACACATCATCATCATTCCACATTCACACCCCCATACTCCACCAATTTGATTCCATTGCTGCCAGGGAAATTCTGCGCGTCATCTACGAAGAAGAAGAAGAGATCTTTATCAGGTTAAGGCTAAGACCAATTCCCTTCTCCTGTTTGTATTTCTTCTTGTATTTGTGTAGATGGTGCAGTAGAGTTCCTTGTTATCCTTGGTTAAGGATGATTCTCTTGTAAAACAATTCTGATCATTTAATAAAGTTACAAGTTTCAAACTTAGATTTTGATCTTGGTGCAAAGTGGATTAAGTTCGCTACTTATTCTCTTAACTTCAAAATTCTTTATTTTTCAATCAAAACAAAGGCAGAATGAGTTTAGAAATTCTAAGTGATCTTTACCTTTGTCTACTATACATTAGGAGATAATAATTGAGATTTGGAATTAACCATTTTATTCTCCACTTTCTTGTTCGTTTATTGGCATAAAATTTGCTGGATTCGATAATGGATTGTGAGTGCTTGTTTCCGATTCAAAACTGGAAAACAATCTTAACATTTTGGTCTTGTCGGATTCATTGTCGGGTGTCTGGTGTCTAGCGCATTCAAAGTTCATGAATGTGGCGTGCATCTTATGTCCGGTATGACATCCGGCGCCTTCAAAAGTTGGTTATTTGGAGACTTGCTAATTTGATTTGGTGATCATACTTGTTCTTAGGTTGATAATTATCCCGAATCAAGGATAATTCATTGTAAATATTTCATTTAATCTGGTTATTAGATAGTTGTTTTACTTTGAATTAATGATCATTTCCGCCCTTGTTAGAATTAGGCAATTACTAGGATTAGGACTAATTTTCTATTAAGTCCTTAGGGTTCGATACTCTTGGTCGTAATTTACTTACACTTTCTTCCGACCGGGAATTTTTGCTACCCGTAGTAGAGTTGTAGGATTCTTTTATTATTTTATTCATTTGGTACAATCTTTACCCTACAAATATCTCGTTAGCATTTGGACACCTCAAACAAATGATTTTAGCCGTGTCCGGTCGACTGACCCAATCTGTTGCTCACGTCGGGAGTAACTTCTACCGCGTCCGGCCTGTTCATTCGGAAGGAAGGTCTGGACGTACATACTTCTTCAACTTACAGGCGCCACGACTTCCCTTTTTCTTCTTCCTTCTTTCTCTCGTCGACGTCTTCCTCTATAACCTCACAACCAGAAGCTCCCCACCAGCGCACTCCTTGCTTTGACCAGAAGCCCCTGCACTAACCAGAACACCAATGCACCGAACCTATTCTTGCTGCCTTTGTTCTCGGTGGCAGACAACCTGCAACTTTCGGTCGTCACTGCTGCGTTTTTTTCTCTCTAAACTCTTCAAATCTAGTTTTTGTGTCAAATAGTAAGTTTTTTGTGATTCCGATCGATTCAGATCTATTTCATGCTATTATTCTTTCAATTGGTGGACTTCAATTGCTATTTCTGGATTTTTGGTTGTTGTTTGTAACATTTGTGTGGATTTGGGGTTTTTGCGCGGTTTTTTGAAATTTGTTTGTCGGTGCGTCTGGCTGGGCCGTCCGACCAACTCACCAGATGCATGAGGGACCTGTTAAAATTTGCAATTTTCTAAGTTGATTTCTAGATTTGGGTACTATTATTCTCTACTATTTCTACTGGTTTTGGACTGTCTAGCTTCGTTGTGGTAACACTCTGGATTGATGAACTTTGCTTAGTTTTTATTAAGTTGGTTGATACTAACTATTTAAATTATTGTGACTTTTTTGGCTTTGATTTTTGCTTTTTGGTGTTTTATTAGTTTTTGGTTTCTTGCTCGCTTATTTTACTTTTAGGATGGCTCGTACTCGTGGTGGAGGTTCTGCTAGGGCTCTCGGGGCAAGCGCCCGTCTGATGACTCTTTTCTGCTCCTCCTTAGCAGCCTACCCCTCTTCGGAGGATGAATTTGTTTCTGCTACGGCCTATGCCTTGTTCAATCAGGGCGGGAACTTTGTCATGAAGAGAAGGGTTTATGCAGAGGTGGTAGTGACCACTAGTATCGATGATATGTTTGAACGGTTAGGACTGGGTAAGGTCCTTCGGATAGGCAAGGGTCTTTTCTCTCCGTCACTGGTATGCAAGTTTACGCGACTCCCAGCGAGTGGCTCGACGAACGTGTGATTAGTTCTTACGTGTGACATTGCCCTGTGGAGATCACCCCATCTCCTTAAACCTTCTCAACAAGATTCCAGATAATGATGAGGCTCACTCAGAAGTTAGAGAGGGGTTTCTGCGGGGTACAAGGGTGGAGGGGCTTAGGGAGGTTAGCAGCGTTAGGCACCACAGTGAAGAGGAGAACAAGGACGTTCTCCCGTATGTATCTTCCTAACGATTATCTAGAGACTACTGGCAGAGATCCTTACCTTTAGATTCAGCCTCAGGGTGGGAATGATGCTTCTAACGAGGATTTTGTCGTGCTAGATTACTTGCTGACTGCACCCCCTCCTCCCGCAGAGCGCATCTCCATACCATTTGTGATGTTACGCCAGCTACACATGGTGGATCTTTCTTCGATTGAAGAAGAAGAGGATCACTCCTATCTTTCCCTTATTCAACCAGCTACTGGGCTTCTACACTTTCAGAGGACGCCTTCACGGTTTGGAAGTACGCGAGGAGGGGAGTCAGATCATACTTAAGATTTTCAAGAGGTGGGACTTTATGAACTTGATGATGACACCTAGGTGCGAGTGTGAGCCTCGATTTTAAACCCTATCCTATGTTGATTAAATTGATTGGGATCTAACGGGTTTTAGGTCCACTTATAACCTAAGATTAATAACTATGTCATATAACAATAATTATTAAACCTAAGCTAGCTCACTGGAACCTATTATGAGTCGCCACCTAATTTTGACCTAGATAAATTAGGAAAGGAGAGTTCGGGTTCGGGGGCTTGATATTCGACTTATTAGGGTTCAATTACTTTCATTACCCTCCTAGGTCGTTTTTCCTCTACTTAGTTTATTACGGCTTATTACGAGTCGTTTTAACCTAAGTGCGCGAGCTTCTGTTTTTTTTGTTTTTACATTTTTTGACAGAAATTAAAGTGAAATTAAAAGCTACCTAAACTAGGGTTTCGGAGGCAGAATTAGGTCAAATTTTGCTTACGTCCGTAGCCACGGACCAAAGTCCGAGACCACGGACCCCAGTTAACCTAAATATACAGAAAAGTCGAAATTAAAGGAAAACAAAAATTTGCAAGTCCGGGGCCACGGACAGGATGTCCGTGGGCCCGGACATATTAGAAAAACCTAATTTTGAATTTTTAAAATCCCGCCGCCGTCCGTGGGTGTCCGTGGTCTCGGACAACGCGTCCGAGGTCCCGGACCATAGGTCCGAGGTCACGGACCACCCACGGACAGGGGTTTTCAGAAGGTTCCCGAGGGTGTTTTGAGCTCAAATTTTATGGGTGTGTAGCCTGAAAGATTTACAAGTCGTTAGTGATTGAAAGTTTTCAATTTGAACTCGAATTAAGCACGAAACTTGGTAAACAAGTTATTGGACAGAAGCTTAAACAAACGTCAATACAGAAGCGTAAACAGGTTGGTTTGAACCCAAACTTTGACAGAGAGTTAACAAGGTGGGGAATCAGAAAAGTGGATTGTAACCTGTTTTACCTTCGAATTCAAGATGATTCTTCACGTTGGGATTCTCGGAGGCTCCGATGATGCCGGTTCCGGATTGAGTTCGACCCGGGCTTCTGGTTGTTGATTGTTGATGATGTTCTTCACGTTTTGGAGGTGGTTTGGTTGATGTTTGATGATTGTTGATGTGTTAGGAGTTGAAAAGTGTGTTTAGGTGGTGATTTCGAGAGATTTTTGATGTGATTTTGGTGCTTGGATGTGTAAAAACGTGAGGAGAATGAGACGGCTAGGTTTTCTGTTGCTTAGGGTTCTTGAGGTTCTGATTTGATCATGGGATAAGGTTCCTTATATAGACTTCCTTAAAGATAGAAAAATCCGGTAAAAACCGAGATTTACCGACGTTTTAGCTCAAGGGCTTCCAAAAGGAATTTGATTATGAAATTTCACACATGGGTAAAGGATGATAATTCTGATTTTTCTAAAGTGAGATCGAATTTTTTGGGTATTGGAATATTTTTAAATTCAATTTCTCGTCAGATTCAATCAGAAATTGCTAGAAAATTATTGGAAATTCGAAAAATCAAAATTCCAACGCCATTATGCTTAAAATGTCATCCTCTATCATGGGTTAAAATATCAAAGCATTTCAAGTTGATTTGACCCTTATTTGGAGGAGAGAGAAAGCCTATAGGGGGCTTAGGAGCCTTGAAAAATTACGAAAATGCCCCTGGAGATGACTAAGCTGTCCCTAGTACTCTGAAATGTGCCGATCGAACTGGGAACCCTTGCTACTAGCCTATTAGTAGAGACTCTCCTCCGGGGGGTTGAAATTTTGGGTATAACAGATTGCCCCCCGTCAACTAGACTTTGTAGTGGAAATGAAAAGGCTAGTTGATGCTTGAGTGACCCCAAAATTTTGGATCTTAAAAGGCCCCTCGTGCAACTGAAATCCGACAAGTTGTGTCGAGCTATTCTAAGGCGCTGACTACCTATGAGTAAAGTGGAAGGGTGTCGAGTGGTTCTAAGGCGTCGACCACCTAAAGGTAATGATGAAGTAATGTCAGACTATTCTAAGGCGTCGACTACCTATAAGGATGATATGATGTCAAGCTATTCTAAGGCGTTGACTACCTATAAGGATGATATGATGTCAAGCTATTCTAAGGCGTTGACTACCTAAAGGATGATATGATGTCAAGCTATTCTAAGGCGTTGACTACCTAAAATGATGATATTGTCGAGCTATTCTAAGGCGCTGACTACCCATAAGGATGATATGATGTCAAGCTAAGGCGTTGACTACCTAAAGTGATGAATGATGTCAAGCTATTCTAAGGCGTTGACTACCTAAAATGATGAAAATGGAGTAATGTCAAGCGATTATAAGGCGTCGACTACTGAAAGATGAATGGAATACCGAGCATTATAAGGTGTCGGGAACCTGAGATACGCCGAGCATTATAAGGTGTCGGGAACCTGGAGTACGCCGAGCATTATAAGGTGTCGGGAACCTGGAGTACGCCGAGCATTATAAGGTGTCGGGAACCTGGAATACGCCGAGCATTATAAGGTGTCGGGAACCTGGAATACGCCGAGCATTATAAGGTGTCGGGAACCTGGAATACGCCGAGCATTATAAGGTGTCGGGAACCTGGAATACGCCGAGCATTATAAGGTGTCGGGAACCTGGAATACGCCGAGCATTATAAGGTGTCGGGAACCTGGAATACACCGAGCATTATAAGGTGTCGGGAACCTGAATTGAATGGGGTACACCGAGCATTATAAGGTGTCGGGAACCTGAAGTATAAAAGGTGATGATGCTATGGGGATGATATGCTAATTTGTCGAAAGCAAGAAATTGCTAGGAACATGCCAAACATGGCGATGATGTAGGTTGGTTGAAAGCAAGAAATTGCTAGGAATATGCCAAACATGGCGATGATGTAGGTTTGTTGAAAGCAAGAAATATGCCAAACATGGCGATGATGCAGATTTGTTGAAAGCAAGAAATTGCTAGGAATATGCCAAACATGGCGATGATGTAGGTTGGTTGAAAGCAAGAAATATGCCAAACATGGCGATGGCAGATTTGTTGAAAGCAAGAAATTGCTAGGAATATGCCAAACATGGCGATGATGTAGGTTGTTGAAAGCAAGAAATTGCTAGGAATATGCCAAACATGGCGATGATGCAGATTTGTTGAAAGCAAGAAATAGGAATATGCCAAACATGGCGATGCAGATTTGTTGAAAGCAAGAAATTGCTAGGAATATGCCAAACATGGCGATGTTTGAAGAAGAATTGTTCAAGACAAGAAATTGCTGATGAAGGTGCCAAACATGGCAGTGTTTGAGGAAAATTCTATTTATTGAAAAAGAAAGTGAAGTTATCATTTCCTGACTAAAGATTTCAGACTTGTAATTTATCTCCTAGGAGATGAACATGCTACGGTGGGGTGTGGTGTTTGATGCAGAGATCTTTTGAGTGGTGATCAGGGCATATGTGTGCCTGTGGTGTATGATGTGAAGGTAAGGGCTTACGTGAGCCTGTGTGGTGAAGTAGAATTTGTGTGGGGGTAAGGGCTTGTGTGGGCCCGAGGTGTTTGGTGTGGAGGTAAGGGCTTATGTGTGCCTGTGGTGGGATGGAGGTGCTCAAGCTTTGGTGTTATCATGGCAATTGTTGGAGCCAACAATTGCCCCCAGTATTTTTCCCTTAAGACAATATGAGCTAGAGTTCATGGCAATTGATCGTTCCGATCGATTGCCCCCAGTATTTTCTTTGATCAAACGTGCGAATGAGTCTTGTCCTCACAGGGTCAAGGCTTATGTTCTGATTTGGTGCTTCCTAACCTACACTCGACGTGTTTGGCGTTTACACTCGTTTCTCACTTACGGTCACAACTTCTAGACCATTGAATTTGATATTTGATGAATTTACGCATTCGATCTGTTACTTTCACGTGATTGGATACACAACTACCAAGTCGGAAGTCTTCGAGGCTTATAACGTGGCCACAGGGTGTGATGAAAGACGACGGGATCATGGAGGGATATTTGAGGTATGTGGAGCTTGAATGGGTGACCAAAGCTGCAACTTGCGTCTTCTCTCGGATTCATCTTCCTTGTCTTGAAGCCGTTGGCTGCTTCATGTTGATTGTTTTCGAGCTTCTGGACCTGGACGTTTGAAGTTGTCCTTTACACTATTTCTCTTTTCGTCATTTGGATTTCTTCGAGGCACTTCGGGTTTGCCTTTTGTTTTATCCTTTCTTGGTTTTGCCTTCGGGGTTCTTGTGTTTCCCGGTTTTGGGCTTCGAGAGCTGTTTTGATGTGAGCTCTTTGATCCTGTGTCACTCTGGGACCATTTGCGGATCGCTTTGTCATGCTGATAGCGGCATTGCTTCTTTGGACTGATGAGAATGTTATCTGAGAGTCGGGCTCCTTGCGTCCTTTGGTCACCGGGTCGGACATTCATCATTGGCTGGGTTATTTTGTGGAGTTCATAATGTCGAAAAGGGATATATGGAAGGCTCAGCGGGGGTGCCTAGGGTTTAATGTCAGGGTTTAAAAGCTTTTGGCTATGTGGTGCTGTACCTAGGTGCTTCGTCATTCCTGATAGTTGTATATCCGTTCTTTGTTACTTTTCACAGGTCTAAGCGTAAATTTACAAATTATCTCCTTCGGTCGGAGTTATACCGTTTACCTCACCTTTGAATGTGGACTCACCGGAGTCGTGTAAAAATGACACGCTCGTTCACTCATGGTTTTTCCGCTCAAGACACTCTCGCGAATTTCACTCAAAGACTAGTTCACACGTTTAAACAAAAGATTCGAAGACAATGATTCTAAACTCAGATTGCCCCCAGTATTGATTTGGGGTTTGTGACAACAGTTTGATAGATGTGGGCCTTGAACCTCATTGTGGGTTGTTTGGATATTATGTGGTGAGTTGTGGTGTTTGGTTAGGCATGTTCAAATTTTTAGAAACAAGAGACAAGCCGTTCCATCGCATAGTCTGAAAACGATTACTTCGTGAGTGCTCTTTTTTTAAGTTTTTTCGAATAAACGAATGATGCTTTGTATAAAAATTATGAAAACGGAACTATGTTTTATTCAACAAAAAGAATAATGTTGGAAATTACAAACTCAGGAAAACTACCGAAAATGATAAAGGAAACTAACTACTACAAACATTGGAAAAACATAAAAATGACTAGTAAAGAGAAGAAATCGGAGAAAACACTTGAAGATAGCACTCTCTGATGGTGCTTGACCTGGGATTCCTACTCGGGGAGTTGAAAACCTTGATTGATAAGATCTTGGATGTGCTGCTTCAAAATTTTGCAGTTGTCGGTGTCATGACCGGGAAGCTGGTGATACTGACAATACTGGTTCAGATTCCTTCCTTTTTGGGGGTCCCTTTGTCGAGAGGGTGAGAGGTTGCAGCATGTTTCGTTCCTGGAGTCTTCCAAAAACCTGGCTCAATGGCTGACCGATGTTTGTGAACTCTCTTCGACGGGAGCTCTTTCGGGATGATTCCACTGCCCCAACGATTTGCCCTGGTCCTTTTACCTGTCGAACGGTGTTTACCTCATGCTGCCTAGTTCTCTTTCGGGTGCCACTCTGGATACAGGCTGCTGTCCCCGAGCCATTCCCGGTGTTTTTTGAGTTCCCAAGTTTTAACTCCCCTTGGTGAATCATTTCTTCTAGGACATTAACTTGTCCCATCAGCATGTTGAAGCTAGGAAAGTATGTGAATTTCAGCTCGTCACTGTATTGCTTCCGCATATTTTTGATTACCATTCGGATTTGTTCCTGTTCGTCCATATTTGTGAGCATAGCGGCTGCCTTCATCCTCCAACGCTTGACGAAGTCGGTCATTGATTCACCTTCTGTTTGTCGTGTGCCTGCAAGATCAGCCCTGGTGACTCCAAAACTTCTAGCGTACTCAAAATGATGCAGAAAGGCTTCACAGACCTCCTCGTATGTCTTGGTATTTATCCTTTGAGTTATGTACCAATGCTGAGGGGTCTCATCAAGATAGTGAGCAAATACCTTGGCCTTCTGCATGTCGTTTAGCGAAAGGATGGACATTTCCCTATCGAACATTGCCAAATGAAGTTGTGGGTCGGAGGAACCTTTGTATAGAGGAAGTGTTGGCAATTTCAACCTTGGAGGGAGATCAACCTTGGGATATAATCCAGTGGGAAAGTGGTCAAAACCAGCTGGCTTGTTGGCCCTCTCCATGCGCTCAATCTTTTTCAGCATCCCATTGAATTCTTCGGCTAACTGGGCATCCATGTTGATTGGATTTCCTCCCTCTCCCATTCTTTGAGATTTGGGCTTATCTGTTGGAAAACAAAAGTGACCCGAGCTAAAAATTGGGCCGCAAAGAAGTTTTAGGCTAAGACTTGTTTGGGCTGCACATGAGCTGGAATGTTTTGAAAATTGTGGGTTGGCACTGAGGCCCGAAATGAGTTGGAAGAGAGGCACATGGGCCGGAATGATTCATGAGCTGTGAACTGGTGCCTAGGCTGAAATGTTCTGAGAATTGGGCGCTTGGGCCAGAATGTGTTTGGGTTAAAAGTAAAGCGCAATGGGCCGAAGTGATTTCTAAACCATGTTCTGGATGTGAATTGGAATTTGGGCCGAGTAATTATGACTGGGCCTGAAGATGATACCCGTGTCTAGGATCGTGGGTCAAAACCCGAGTAAGAAGTCTTCCTGGACTAGAATGGGCCTTGAAATGGAAAAGCCTGATGGATTTTTATGGATTGCTTTAGGTGGATGGGCGTAGAACAAAATGGATAATTCAAATTGGACCAGATGAGAAATCACCTAAGTCTAAGCTTTTGGGCCGAAGCCCGAATGACTCACACATTAAACCAAACAGGACCTCTAGGCCGCAAACAATAAAACTGCCAATTCAGGTTGGGCTGAGTTGATGTAGGAGAGGTTCCTATCAATTTCTAGGCTGGGTAGTGGGCCGATCATACAAGCAAGCAAGGCCCACACAAATTCAACATGTCCTCACTAGACGCTTTAATCAAAACGGGTATGGATCGATCCGGAGAGGTGCTCGGGGCATGGGCCCAGGTTACCACAAAGGAATAGGGCTTGCACGCTATTCTCTTTGGGCTTCCCCACTTTTTTCACATCACCTGAAGGTGTGCGTCTACGGCCGGGTCTTTGACTGACCAAACAATGGGCTAGGTAAGGACACTGCCAAGAAAACGCTTGGGGCTAAAGCCCAGGTATTAAGGGGATGTGGTTAGACGACATCCTCCTCTTTTCCCCCGCTTATTCACATCACCTAAAAGGTGTGAGTCCCTGACAGGGGACCCTCAAACGGGTCCCGGGGTGAAATCGGTTTGCGTGGACCCTCGCTCTCATATGATGCAAAGGTACAGAAATTAAAGTGCGCACAAAGTAAACAAACAAAGTAATAAAGCCATAAATAAACATTTTCGAGTTAAGCCCTCTTTCTTAAAATTAAACAAGTTAAAATTAAGAAGTTGTCCCCAGCAGAGTCGCCAGTCTGTGAGCCTCGATTTTAAACCCTATCCTATGTTGATTAAAGTTGATTAGGATCTAACGGGTTTTAGGTCCACTTATAACCTAAGATTAATAACTATGTCATATAACAATAATTATTAAAACCTAAGCTAGCTCACTGGAACCTATTATGAGTCGCCACCTAATTTTAACCTAGATAAATTAGGAAAGGAGAGTTCGGGTTCGGGGGCTTGATATTCGACTTAATTAGGGTTCAATTACTTTCATTACCCCCTAGGTCGTTTTTCCTCTACTTAGTTTATTACGGCTTATTACGAGTCGTTTTAACCTAAGTGCGCGAGCTTCTGTTTTTTTGTGTTTTTTAGCGTTTTTTGACAAATTAAAGTGAAATTGAAAGCTACCTAAACTAGGGTTTCGGAGGCAGAATTAGGTCAAATTTTGCTTACGTCCGTAGCCACGGACCAAAGTCCGAGACCACGGACCCCAGTTAACCTAAATATACAGAAAAGTCGAAATTAAAGGAAAACAAAAATTTGCAAAGTCCGGGGCCACGGACAGGCTGTCCGTGGGCCCGGACATCGTTAGAAAAACCTAAGTTTTGAATTTTTAAAATCCCGCCGCCGTCCGTGGGTGTCCGTGGTCTCGGACAACGCGTCCGAGGTCCCGGACCATAGGTCCGAGGTCACGGACCACCCACGGACAGGGGTTTTCAGAAGGTTCCCGAGGGTGTTTTGAGCTCAAATTTTATGGGTGTGTAGCCTGAAAGATTTACAAGTCGTTAGTGATTGAAAGTTTTCAATTTGAACTCGAATTAAGCACGAAACTTGGTAAACAAGTTATTGGACAGAAGCTTAAACAAACGTCAATACAGAAGCGTAAACAGGTTGGTTTGAACCCAAACTTTGACAGAGAGTTAACAAGGTCGTGGGGAATCAGAAAAGTGGGATTGTAACCTGTTTTACCTTCGAATTCAAGATGATTCTTCACGTTGGGATTCTTCGGAGGCTCCGATGATGCCGGTTCCGGATTGAGTTCGACCCGGGCTTCTGGTTGTTGATTGTTGATGATGTTCTTCACGTTTTGGAGGTGGTTTGGTTGATGTTTGATGATTGTTGATGTGTTAGGAGTTGAAAAGTGTGTTTAGGTGGTGATTTCGAGAGATTTTTGATGTGATTTTGGTGCTTGGATGTGTAAAAACGTGAGGAGAATGAGACGGCTAGGTTTTCTGATTGCTTAGGGTTCTTGAGGTTCTGATTTGATCATGGGATAAGGTTCCTTATATAGACTTCCTTAAAGATAGAAAAATCCGGTAAAAACCGAGATTTACCGACGTTTTAGCTCAAGGGCTTCCAAAAGGAATTTGATTATGAAATTTCACACATGGGTAAAGGATGATAATTCTGATTTTTCTAAAGTGAGATCGAATTTTTTGGGTATTGGAATATTTTTAAATTCAATTTCTCGTCAGATTCAATCAGAAATTGCTAGAAAATTATTGGAAATTCGAAAAATCAAAATTCCAACGCCATTATGCTTAAAATGTCATCCTCTATCATGGGTTAAAATATCAAAGCATTTCAAGTTGATTTGACCCTTATTTGGAGGAGAGAGAAAGCCTATAGGGGGCTTAGGAGCCTTGAAAAATTACGAAAATGCCCCTGGAGATGACTAAGCTGTCCCTAGTACTCTGAAATGTGCCGATCGAACTGGGAACCCTTGCTACTAGCCTATTAGTAGAGACTCTCCTCCGGGGGGTTGAAATTTTGGGTATAACAGCGAGGTAGCTCAGGCCTTTCTGATGCTGGATGCTCTTCAACACCTTCTTTAAGAGGATCCTGGTCTCAGGCACCTCCTACTTCAGTCATGCAGCCCCCACTTCTCCTGTGATGACCGTCCCTCTTCAGCTTCAAGCGCTGCTGAGCGACCTGCAGTGGATGCAGCAGAAGATGCAGCGCTAGTTCTCTAACATGCACCGGACGCAGCTAGATATGTTTTAGGCACTACATTAGATGCAGATTGTGCATCTTTCTCTATGACAGGCTCAGACTCTGCTTACCGCACGTCTAGAGCACAGTGATACTATTCAGCGGCAGATGTCCCAGATTCTGCTGCATCTTCTTGCTAGCATCGGTCAGAGAGCTCCACCACCGCCTCATCCACCCCAGCTACCTTAGTGATCCACTTTTTATTTTTGTTTTCTTGTTTTTGTCCTTTCTTTTGTTTACTTTACTTTTTTTTTATTTTCATTTCTTTAGTTGCATCATTTCTATTATATTTTCTATTTTGAAAAGAAAAAAAAAAAAAAACAAACTTCCATGAGCACTTCATCTTGTGTCCTTATTATGTTTATTACTAATTTTTGTGTTCTTTTGTTTCCTTTCTGATTCTCTTTGCAGCATTTTGTTTTTCTCACGCCACCTTTTTCTATTTCTGACGGATCATAAGTGTGGAAGACTTCTCTCAACTGTGCACACGCTTCTGTTGTATGGAACCTTGGGGATTATTCTATTCATCAACTACTTCTATATTTTTTATGCTCCCTTTTGTTTCGCTTCTGTGATTTGCCCATTTGGATTACATACACTTTTTTTTGAATTAATTCTTCCTACGCAATGTGGGTATTTCTTTGGTTTAAGTCAGTGGGACGTTTGACTCCATCGTGACTTGCTCTTGAGTTTATCTTTCCTGCACTTGTTTGAGTCTTGTTAATGGTGGTAACTGGAAGGGAGACACAAAAAAGCTAAGTAGGTTGACAGGTTAGGGGGTGGGTGTGATTTTTTTTTCTAACTATTGTGGTTTCATTGTTAAAAATTGAAATTTTGTCAACTAATGCTATTATCATTGAGAAATTTTACCATCTGAACCTTTTTTTTCTTTGAGCCTTGGAATGAATGAAATGAAAGATGGAAAAGAAACAAAGACAAGGTACTCAATGATTCTTTAAGACATTTTTCTGATCTTAAATCATGCCTCTTCCCTTGGTTATTAAGTCCTTTAGAGTGATTTATCACCTAGCTACCTAAGGTTCTCTGAATCTGGGATAGTGAGCCAAAGTTGTTACATAGGTGGAGAGAAAAGTCTAAGGTGAAAGAATGAATGAACTTCAATTGATGTATTTATGCACCTTTTGAGCTGAATGTTTTCAATAACTTATATCTATTGGATCAAGAGTGTGGGTGAAGTGGGGCGTTACCGGGCGGCACGACCAAGCCATTTATCGAGACAAATAAGAAAGCCTTTTACCGGTAGAAAATCATAGAAGACGACCGGACACACTAGATATACACGCTTACCGGTAAATGTTAGAAATCTCTTTACCGATAGTTTTAGATGAGTAGATCGGTCGTTATCAAGGTGACTGGGCGAATGTAAATAAAGGAAATAAACTAACACCTGTTTCATAATTGTCCTATAAGTTATAGAATGTTCTAGAAGGGTGGGCCCCACAATTGTACAAGAAACGGTTAAGCTCCATGCCTATAAATAGGGAGCATGAGCCATGTAAAAGGATACACTTACATCAATACACTTGCTATTATTCTTTTCTCTGTTGTCTTGAGAGAGCAGAGAGACAGAGAAGTGAGATCCCTACCACTTCATTTGGTGCTGTCTGTGGGAAAGATTAGTCAAAAGACAACCACGATTCAAACCACAAACACATTCTTCTGATCTAAAAATGGCACCACGAGTTGAGAAAGGAAAGGGAAAGGCAGTCGTGGCGGAAGGAAGTTCATTTTTGAAGGAAGATCTCTACGATCTGATGCAACTTTGCAGAGGATTTTAACGAAAAAATAGTCAAGGGCGATACGAGGTTTCAATAGGAGCTGATGGAAAGAGATCAGGATTACCAGAAAAAATGGACGAAATGACAAGCATGATCAAAAGCCTTAAGGCGAAGATGCATCAAACAGGGAAGAGGGGAGTAGAAAGGAAAGATCACCGGTAACGGCTGTGGAAGAAGAGGATCTTATTGATATGTCACTTTACCCCTTCACAAAAACATTCAGAAGGTAAAACTCCCTTCATTCTTCGTGGCTCTAACGATCAAGAAATACGACGGGACCAGAAATTCAGCACAACATATCAAGAAATTCATCTTCACAATGAACACATAGAGGATTCTCTCCCAAGCGCTCTACAATCTGCTTCTGGGAACTCTCACATGAAGAGCTCTGAATTAGATTTCCTCCTGGAAGCTGCAATCCATTGCAAGCTTTGGGCAACTTACAGAAGAATTCCAACTCTATTCGCTTGCGTGCAAGTAAGATCTGAAAGGACACCATCGAGCTGATGGATATCAAACAAAGAAGGGGGAGTCGATGACAGAATATAGCGATGCAAACGATTTATTTGATGTATTAAAAACTAAGAAATAATCCTAGAAATCAACAAATCAATAGACCGTCGGGTTGCAAAAATCCCGGTCGTAGTAGTATAGCAATTTAAAAGCGACCAAGTGTCAATCCACGGGACTTGAGGTAGCCTAAGACAATGGGTAATTCAAAAGGGGTTGTTTTGTTTTGGGATTTAAATAAATAACAAGAACGAGATAATTAAAATAACAGACAGGAAAATAAATAACAGATAAAAATAAACTGATAGGTGATATGGATGATCGGGACTCTGGGTTCAGGTTAAAATTGTTCGATCAATTATGTCTACTGGTTAATTAAAGACAGATTGGCAAAATTCCTAATATTTTCTTAAGAGCTAAATCATAGTCTCAGAAGAATTCGTTTACCAGAAATGCGGGGACTAGTCTAGACTCAAGCAGAAACACATGTAAACGGATTAAGTATGAGGAATAATAATTTGCGTCTGCAGGAATAATTAATTAATCCAATCAATAATTCCACAGATATACAGATTAATTTAAACCTATCTATTTATCACTTGCTCGGATCAAAATAGATTTAGTTTAGTAAAGCAATTTAATAAACTCATGACATTTATTAAAAGCGCAAGAATAACATTAATCATAACAATCCACAATTAATTAAAACCAGCAAAATATAAGTTACATAATTAAAACAAACTGAAATAAACCATCACCCAGAGTAAATATAACTACTCACTCATTATTTCAAAGATGAAAACAAACATTAAAACAAATATCAAATGTTATGTAATAACCAAAAATGTAACAAAAAGTAAATAGCATGTAACAAATATTAAAGAATAGTATAAGTTTAGTGAAAACTGATAAGTGTAAAATATATATACTTTTAGAGATTTAATTCTTCTTATTTTGATAATAATTCATGTCATATTTCTCACTTATCATATGTTTTTCCTTAGATTTATGTTTTGATGTGAACTGATACATTTTATATGTCAAATATAGGAAAACATACTTGGATTACATACTTTATTTCATGATCAATTATGATAATTAATCATGAAATAATCGCATGCACATGAATATGTGGGCTGGCTAAATTATTTCCCATGCACACACAAATATAAGAGCACCGTATTCATTTGTTTTGAATACTTACTCAAGAAGACAGGCACTGAGATGATGTGTTGGGCCGCAACTTCAATGGACAGTAGCGTTGACATCTATGGGCTTCACACACGAGACGAACCTGGC
This sequence comes from Limonium bicolor, assembly GCA_023374045.1. NCBI lineage: Eukaryota > Viridiplantae > Streptophyta > Magnoliopsida > Caryophyllales > Plumbaginaceae > Limonium > Limonium bicolor. Next base: position 290,706,858 of record CM041781.1, read on the forward strand.
ATTGGAAAAGGGCCACGAGAATGAAATCTCAATGGCAGCCGCAATATTGGACTGAAGAGTATATACACATGACTTGGCCATGCACTCACGGGTATGCACATTGTGGGCCGCAGAACATACTGACCAGCCCATGCACGGTCATAATAAACAGAGGCGCATCACTTATATTGTGCAGGACCATGAATTTCATTGAAGTATACCACCGTTGATGGATGATGAATGAATCATAAGTGCCTACTGCTGCGTATATCATTCACTTGGACCTTATATCAACGCCCGTTCCAGACTGGCATCACATGAATGTTTTCTCTTTACAATTATGGGCTACTACAATATACTAATGTCGGACAAGCTGGGATCGCATAACCATGGGAAGAAGACGATATCTTCACCATCCTCCATCTCCATATATACCGGTATATCAGCACAGAATATCGGTGTCACGGCTGAACCGTCACCACCTCGTCGCCACCGTCCTCGACCCACCATTCACCATCTTCACGCCACCAGACTCGCTCATCATCCATAATCATCTTCATCACCACCGAGACCACCGATTCACCACCGTACTCATATCCACATCACCGTTCTCACTCACTTTCACCACGTCGAATCACCGTCACCATCACCACCTTAATCCATCACCGTTTTCATCGCTAAACCTCCAACACCATCATCACTCCATCGTCACGTCCACATCGTAACATCGCGATATCACACCGCCATCGAAATCCACTCGCATCACCTTCGCCATTCACACCGAAAACAACCCCATCTTTCGATCGCCAGGCAGATCACCTTCACCCTCATAAGCACGTCGGCATCGTCAACTTCGAACAGAGGAAAGTACACTCGCATCACATTCACCGACCATCGCCACGCCTCACCATCGCCATCAACACACACACCATCATCGCCGACAACTCATCACCGCCTTTCACGACGATACCGACTCACCACCATCGTCGAAGCCTCCATCACTCATCCTGGAACTATTCTCGATCTTCTTCATCACCACACCACCACCGTCATCATCGCTACACTCATTCGAAACTACGCCATTCACACCCGCACAGAGACAGACGAGACCACCACATCACCGTCTCCATCGCCACAATTCACGCAATTCACCATCGCCGACGATACAACACCAGCACGAGACCACTACAACCTCATGATTCATCGACACACACCACCGCCGTCATTCACTAATCATCATCTTCTTCACCTTCGACATCGCATCGTCAACTCGCCATTCACTATCCGCACCGCCATCGTCGAGAAGAGAAGTTGGGAACGAGAGATCGAGAATCGAAAAAAGGCGAGAAGAAGAACAGAGCTACGCGAAGAAGATGGGGTAGAAAACGACAAGAAGAAGAAAAGAGCAAATCGGGGAATTAACCTGAGGACAGAACCGGCACAGGAGAACCGGTTTGGGCATAAAGAAATCATGAACCGGACCGGTTCAATTATGAGGGTTTTCTCTAACTTATGCTATTCCATTTGTTACATGTCGTTGAATTTTCGTTACATTTGTTTTCATTGCATAACATTTAATATTTATGTAATGTTTAATTGTGTTTTTGAAATAATGAGTGAGTAGTTTATATTTATTGTGGATGATGGTTTATTGCAGTTTTAATTATATTTACTTGTAACACCCCAACTACAAATAACACACTAAGAATACTTTGCAGGCTCCACTCGTATACATACATGGGGTATCCTACTGATATATTGCTACTTACCCGTCTACCCCATAAGAAGGTTTGTCAGGCCCACAAGCTCCTAACGGAGTGCGGTCGTCCCATATTACTGTTGGTACACTCGTAGTGTCCGTCACACGCCTAGGTGAAGTATTCTTTTGTCAACTCCTCTTATATTATCCTGTGATAATATGCATTCCGTGCTTCCCGAACTTAATCAAGGGAAGTGTATCCGCTGTTGTATATTATGAAACTCACTCCATTTCCTCGGGTTGTTACCCTTGGGTTACTGGTTTCCATTCGGTTATTCAAAAGTAACTGGGTAAAACTTACCTACCATGTGGCACTGAGGCCCGTGTAGGCCTTCTGGCTTAGTTTAAAGAAAAGAAGAATTGAAATAAGATGGGTTTGAAAGAAAATTTGGTTTTGAAAGGAGTTCGAAAATGATTTTGGTTGAAAGAAAAAAATTTTGTGGTTTTACAATGTTTCCTTGCCTTAACCGAGTCTAGCTTCCTGCCGACTGGTGTACTTCCAAGTACTGAGGTCAGGCTATTAAGCCCTTCCACGGTATGATAATCCGACTTAACTTCATGGTACTTTACTAAGTACCGGTAGTTGTTTATAATTTCCCGTACAACCTTGTTGTTGTAGCAGCACTTGCCATGGCAAGTGCGCCATGCTAACTGGTTATCGATTCACACACACTGGTTGCGGTATTGCTTTCACCGCTCTAACATCAGTGGCCTTGTTGGCCCTTACTTGATCTTACAGTCCTAACAACAATCCTCTGGTACTTCTCACTGTCTTCATTGATAACCATTAACTAGGGCGTTTCCCATTCTGGGAGACCCCTTTTCCTTAGTTTTGTATCCTCCTCGTACTGTGTTGTAGTTCCTTAATTGGTTGGTATACCATTGGTGTATTAGTTAACATTTGTAGTCCCGTAGACACTCGTCTCGGGTTCTAACTACTTCACTTCTCCACTGTTGCACGTTAGTGCAATGCAAGCTGGTTGTCCTCGACTGCTCCGCATGTCGACCCAGGGTGCTGGAAATTCCATTCTCTTATGCATAAGATTCTTCACTTTCACTAACAAGAGCGGTTAATATTGTTCAAATGGAACCGTCTTCGGGATTCACACCTTTCGGAATCTACCGTATGACAGGTTCTCCGTGCTCATTAGGGCACTTAATAACAGCCAGATCGGGTATTCCGAGTAAGAGAGGACTTCCATCTCTCTGGCGTTCTTTCCAAGTTATATAGTAGGGTTTGTGGAGGCGGGATGGATACTGTAGGTATCCAGTACACACTGGTATTTCCCTAACTAGCGTACTTCTCACGCTATCACTCAACCCTTAACCCAAGGTACTAAAATCTTAACTCGGTACTTCCTAAGCTCGGTACTTCAGTCATCAGAGCGATACTTCGCTCTGATACCACTTTTGTAACACCCCAACTACAAAAACACACTTAAGAATACTTTGCAGCGGAAATCACAACTCACAACTGTTATACCCAAAATTTCACACCCCCCCCCGGAGTGGGTGGTCTCTAGGCATACGTGTTACAAAGGGCAAATGGTCAAAATGCACCAATGCAAGAGATTTCCAGGACATTATCAGGGTTTTCTATTTTCATATGACTTGTTCATTATCTCCAAACACTTCCAAATATCATAGTCATTATGAAAGGTATTTCATGATTTTCTGGTAATATTTATTCTGGAAATTTAGCTTTTAATTCATATTATAAGCTAATTTCTTTAATTAGCACATGAAATAACCTCAAATAGAAATAATAAAAGGTTTCCAAAATTAAATAAAATTGTCACATGGTTAGCATGACTACATACAGTCATAAGCCTGAAATTATTTTATTTGGAACCTTATCCCAAAATTAAAAGGGAAATTCAATTTTTGCAATTTTCTCTCTCCTCCGGAAAATACCGAAATCAAAACAAAATGTCATGCAATTTTAACACAAGATAGAGGATGTTTTAGAGACTAATGCCGTTGGAATTTCGTTATTTCGACTTTCCAATAATTAGTTATGAATTATGGGAGATTCCATATGTGCGATTTTTATCTAATCGATATTATCAAACTAATCCGATTCCAACTCTAAAAATCCTAAAAATCATTCTTTACCTTCAGTTAAAAAATTTTCATAATTTTATCGGCTTGCAACATATTCTAAAAAATCAGATTCCCTTAGAGCACAAAATCAGTCTTTCAGATAAAGATCTTGCTCTATCAATTTGACCATGCTCTTTCTATAAAAGGACCCCCAAGAACGAACTAGGGCAGAGGAGATCACCCCAAAGTCAGAGAACTCAGCCGTCAGCCTACTTCCAACGTTTTTGCAACCCCGAGCCTCGAATCTATACCGAAATCATCCCGAAATCACCAAAAAACACATTCCTTCTTCTCCCATTGAGATTCCTAGCACCAAAGCACGAAAATACAGAAGCAAACCGTGGCTAACAATACAAGGAAGAAGGAGCCAGAAGCTTGGGTCAAAGTCGAACGGATCGGCCATCAACGAAGCTCTCGAAGATTCCCGACGTGAAGGAACAATCAAATCCCGAAGTCAAAACAGGTTGGAATTTGACTTCCTTAACCCCTCTGATCAGAATACCACTTATGTGTGAAATTCTTATCGGATTGACTTTTTTGTGCTTCTGAATTAAGGTTTGTTTGTGTTTCTGTCTAATAACTTGTGTTAACTAAGTTTCGTATTAATTTTGACTTCAAATTGAATTCTTTCAATCACTAACGTCTTGTACATCTTTTAGGCTACACACCCATAAAATTTGAGCCAAAAAACACCTTCGGGAACAGCCTCAACGCCGCCGTCCGAGGGCGGTCCGCACCCACGGACGTCATGTCCGGGGTCCCGGACTCCCTGTCCGTAAGCTCGGACGCCCACGGACGCGGCGGGATTTTTAAAATTTTTAAAATTTAGGTTTCTAATAATGTCCGGGCCCACGGACAGCCTGTCCGTGGCCCCGGACTTTACAATTTTCTGTTTTCTATTTAATTCGACTTTTATTTTCATATAGGTTAACTGGGGTCCGTGGTCTCGGACATTAGGTCCGTGGCTACAGACGGAAACAAAATTTGACCTAATTCTGCCTCCGAAACCCTAGTTTAGGTAATTTTATTTCCACTTTAATTTTCTGTCAAAAAAGTTACAAAATAAAAAAAAACAGAAGCGCGCACCTAGGTTAAAAAAAACAACTTTGTAGAAAAGCCGTAATTGAACCAAGTAGAGGAAAAACGACCTAGGAAGGGTAATGAAAGTAATTTGAACCCTAATTAAGTCGAATATCAAGCCCCCGAACCCGAACTCTCCTTTCCTATTTGATCTAGGTTAAAATTAGGTGGCGACTCATAATAGGTTCCAGTGAGCTAGCTTAGGTTTTAATAATTATTGTTATATGACATAGTTATTAATCTTAGGCTATAAGTGGACCTAAAACCCGATTAGATCCCAATCAAGTTAACACATAGGATAGGGTTTAAAATCGAGGCTCACAACAACATAACTCGACTCTTTGGTGTTACACGCCGTTAGCCACCCACGTGGCTAACAAGGCTAACATACATACATCGTACCGGTCTGATGGACTAAACTCCCGAGCATCTACACATTAATCCCGTTCCATGCCCAACATTCATCATACACTTATATTACAACTGTACCAAGTACTTACTAACTAACACCGATACAATTTCGGTCTTACTACACCTACAATACATGTTCAATTTGAAGAATGTCTACCCATGTACAACAACTACCCGTCCTACTCTCGAACGGCTTCCAGCTGCTTTGTACCTGTAAAGTAATGGGAGCCCCAAAGGGGTCAGCACCATTGCTGGTTATGGTAATCCCGCAGCCCGCATGCTACGGGCCACGCATAACTATTTGTCGTCTTAGCATGCGGTTGATTTTATTTCAAGCATGCACAAACTCATACGTAACATGCTTATAAGGAAACATCCATTAATAGGGCACAACACAAGGTTAGCACACAACACATAACCACACACTTCACTTTATAACATACATAACTTAGTTTCTCTCTCCTTAGAGAACTTACACATTATTTAGGATGTGCCGGGGTAGAATAGGCCCGAGCAAAACATACATACATTTTCTTTACTTGGGTGGCGGCCCTATAGGACCGATCACAACATACATAATTTCCCCTAGCTTCAATAATGATGAGTTAGGTAAGCCTTGGTTAAGCTTGTGGGTGGTTGTAATTCAAGGAGGAAGAAGAACACCGTAACATAACAAAGAGGGAGTCGAAGCGAACTTAAGCTTCAACACCCTTACCAACATTATACATAATTTCCCTCCTAGCCCGATGTGGAGGTCGGGTAGGTAAGCTTTGGCTGCTAGTGGGAGGTGGAAATCCAATGAATGAAAACAACCCTAACATAACGGATGGGAGTTAATTCACATATATATATTAACTCCCAAACAATACTCGCGGACCGGGATGCCCGGATTCCTCTCCATACATAACTATACTTATTAGTTAGAGGTTCCCTTATGGAACTTATCACATACATACATCACATAGTGTACTAACTCGGTTAGACACATAGGGAAATCATATCCTATTTCGACAACACGGATAACAGTATCAAACATCACAACATATTAAACAAGTCAATACATCACGCATTGTCACAACATACAATAACGCACGGATAGCCGTAGTTAGAACGTTCCCATGGGTTGGGACGTTTATTCCGAATACCGATCTCTTATGTGAACCTAAGGTCGGTTAACTATTATTTAACACATAATTAAGGTTAAGCGGTATCGGAATTGATTACGCCACAATAATGAATTACTATAAACTCATTTCATGCTTTATCTTGCAAGGTGGCAAACACACAGAAAAACACATTGGCATACAAGCCGGTGTAATCCGGTAGGACACAGGTTGCAAGAAAACCATACCTGTCACCGAAGGTGCACTCTAGTGTGCCAATCACATGTTCCTCGAAACTCTTTGAATAACTGGTAACATTATAACTATCTTAATAACATCGGGGTAACTTAAGTATCTAACGACTAATGCGCCCGTGATTAACCCCGTTCGGAGTTTATAACTTTACATTTTGATGTACAAACTTTCACCACTCAATTACCATTATTAACTCATTAAATATATCCTTAACAACCTTATAACATCATTACTTAACATTCCCCATCATTGGGTATCACTTCCTACCCTTAAACAAAGTTTTTGCTCAAATTTACCCTATGTCCGAACTTGTGTCCGGGCTTTGAAGTTCGGACGCAAGTCGAGACTCAATTGGGTGAAAACTGTCGAATGTCCGAACTTGTGTCCGAGCTTTGAAGTTCGACACAAGCCGAGGCAAAAACCAAGGAAAATTTTAACCTGTCCGAACTTGTGTCCGAGCTTCCAAGTTCGGACACAAGTCGAGGCCAAAACTGAAGAAAACTTACAGGCGTCCGAACTTGTGTCCGGACATCGAAGGTCGGACACAAGTCGAGACTAAATAGCCTGGAAAATTTTTCGAGTGTCCGAACTTCCAAGTTCGGACGGAAGTTCGGACACAACTGAAACTCCGAAAATTTTATAAAACGACGGGGCATGTCCGAACTTCCAAGTCCGGACGGAAGTTCGGACGTACCCAAAAACACAGCTAACAGAGGCAAATCTTCACCTAAATTGCACTTCCTAAAATCCATACTCACTCCTTGAAAATCCCAAGTCATCTAGCACCATTATGCTATAATTTTTGCATCAATCAACTCCATTATTCATCCACCACTACAAAGCCAAAACTTCACTCATTTCAACACTAAACAAACCAATTAAAACACCTTAGTTCTCTCCTCCATCAGATCATCATCAATACTCATTTCCCATTGAAATTTGACATAACTTCCATAAACCTTATGCTCCAAACCATCAATTGCCATCCTTTTCATCCCTAATCTAGCCACACCCTTTCAAGGGTCCTAACAGCACACAACAAATCCTCAAAACTCATCAACATAACATAATCACCAAAATCTCAATGAACCACAACATAAACTCAACCTCAAAACATTTGGCTCTTAAGGCCCTCCATTCAACATTAATTCACAAACCTCTCCAACAACAACTAAACACAACGCAAACATGGTTTTCAATCCATACATTTGGGTTCATTTATTTGTTTACCCATCCCAAACAACTTAAACAATTACAACAAGGTTTAAGGTAGTTTTTCTTACCTTAATTTCACAAGCCTCTTAAATTCAACTCTTGCTCCTCGTCTTCTCCAAAATCGGTCACAAGGGTATGGAGTTTCAAACTCCATCCCAACATCCAAGAACACAAAATATACTTAATCAATCATCTAAACCCTTGGAATATCTTAATTCATTAAAAGGGCTAGAACACAAGTTGGGTTACCTTTTTGAAGTTTTCAAGAGGGATTCTCACCCTTGAATCAAGAAGGAAATCACTCCACCAATGAAGGGTCAATTTGGAGCTCAAGAACAAGAAGAAAACCAAGTATCAAAAATGGTGAAAAATTGATTACACCATGAGGTGAAGGAGGAAAAATGAGTTTTCTTGGGAATCTTTACCTTGGAAGGAAGAGGAGACTACAAGCTCTCATTGGTGCCATTTTCACTTCAAATGGGGAAACCCATGGAGGTCAACTTCATCCTTTTGGAAATTTGAAAAGAGAGGATGATAGAGGGAGATGAGAGGAAGAAGAATATGTGGTTTGTTTTTGATTTGGAGCTCAAATGGAGCTTGGGGATGAAGAAGAGTGGAGAAAGCCATTGTGGCTAGATGGGGAGTTCCATCGGCAGCAGCAAGGAGGAAGGGAGCCGGTGGTTGGGAGAGAGAAGAGAGGAAAAGAGAGGAAGAGAGAGAGAAAAAAGAAAATAAAGGAGGAGAGAGATGGGTGGGGGTATATGTACCCCTTTGTTATTTTAGCTCTTTTGACAGAATTAATTAGTTAACTAGTCTCATGTGAGTGGGCTGTCCACATAATAAAACTGGCCCACTAATATAAACACGCTGGAGCGTTTTTCGTCTTTTAACAGAAACGCTCGTTTATTCGCCCGGTTTAGTACTATTCACTAACCGGGACTGTTTACCGAAATTTCTTATTCCTTTAATTTTAATGGCTATTAAACTCCCATTAATGTTTAGTATTGTTACAAAATCAACTATTATTTTTTTACGGGGTCGTTTAACTGTTTAAAGTCACGTTTCGGTTTTCTCGAAAAACGCGCTTTAGACTCCGTTAGCGTTTTAACGCCTGTTTAGATCCGTTTCTTCCGGAATTTTTCCCACATGTTCTTAATGTGTAATTAAGGTATAGAAATATATTTATAACCCTTACGAAGGTTATGTACCTCCTAAAATAATTAAATACGTATTTCCACGTTTTGTGACTTTTACGCATTTTCTTTTCCTTTTGGTTTTCATTTCTTCACAATGATCTTAAGGACTTAATTAGCCTTAGAAAACTATAATTACCTAATTAATTAACACATTAAGGTTTGGGGTATTTCAATCTACCCCCCTTAAAAAGAACTTCGTCCTCGAAGTTCACACTTCCTAGCATCCCTTGAATTAGAACACAGGGATTACTTGCATAACAAAAACTTCCATACTCCAACATACTCTATTCACCCCTCGGACTTAACGGTCCGGGTAACACATCCACATCCATACATACATAACATAACATAACATACTTACATAGTATCCTCGGACTTATTGGTCCGGGTACCTTAACAACATTTGCACATACGTAACAACCCTTAGACTCTTGGTCTGGGTAACATAACAACATTTAGACCCGTAGGTCTTGATAACACCCCATCCTTTAGACACATAGGTCTTGATAACATAACACTTCCGGAACTTAACCACATTAGGATCAAGGTCAAAATAATAATATTACACATACCACACAACATGTCATAGCATGTATATCAACCAGAAATTCCTTTTCCATCTCTTCATGGGTCGAGACCCATGTGAGTACATATACACTGTGATCCCGCAGAACCGGTCGCGATGGACACTCTGGTCCCCGTTCCTTTGGGAGATCAAAACATTGCATACATCTTTAAAATATACTTTTCATGTCACCTGTCCGAAGACAAAGGCTCATACGTCCTCAGCTCGTGAGCAAGTAATACGAAAATACTCTATATGAGGTTAAGTGGAATGAAATCCTTTATTGGAAAAATACCAATTGAAGATCCTTTTACAAGGTCAAGTAAAAGTAGTCCTTCCTTTGAAAATACCACTTAAGAATCTTAGAGATATTATTGAACTCTTGAAAGTACCAATTGGAAATTTGAAACACAATTTAAAATTCTTTTGAAAACTCAATGCAACTCCAAGTCCAATTATTGTTAACTGCATCTTATTCTTAACGTGATATTTATGACCACTTATAGGGAGTTTCAAGAGTCATCCAACCCTGATGTGATCAGCATCAGTGTTGAACTATCTTCCACCCCAATTTGTGTTCGGCTTCCCTTGATCTCATGATAATCAAGTTTCACCTCCCACTTCATTTCAAACAGCAACTAATTCAAGCATGTACCATTTCCTATCTTGTAATCCATCTAGTCATAATCATTACATTTCAAGGGGATAGAACTGTCTATCAATCGTCATCCAAATTCAATTTCTCCAAGTTACCTAGGGAATTTAATTCTCACTAGGTTTTATGTTGGTGTCACACCTCTCATAAATCACAATACTGTATATATATAATGCTTTTATAAAAATACAATACACGGTTTTACATTTAGTATTGTATGAACATACATAGTCGGGGTTTAGTTCCCCGGGAGTTTCTTACTCCCTTATACTTATACTTTCACAAACATCCGTTAACACAAACAAACACACTTATCACAATGCTATTCGCATCTTCTGTGCGCAATTACCACAATTAACCATGAATGAATGCGTATGTTTATGTAACATGCGCACCAATCATCAAAACAAATCATTTTGTGCTATGCACATCATAGTTCACGTACACTTGTACGGTAAAAGACACTAAGTGATTCTGCACTCTACCCCCCTTAAAAGGGATTACGCCCACGTAATCAATCAGTTAATCACTTTAGAACATTCTACCGTCGTGAAGTGTTTATCTCCACGCGGTTTATTACACAATGTGTTCTGTTTGAGGATCTTAGCCATATTGGCGGTTTAGTCTCTAACCAAGAATTCTCATTAGAGTTTATTTTAACTCTAACTGGTTTCGATCCTGCCTGTGAGACTTTTAGGCATCATTAGTTTGCCATTCACTCATGTTCACTATTCACATTCATCGTTTGACTCACTGGTTCACCAGTTTCTGCCTGCACAACTCTTGATAATTAGAGCTTAGTTTGCTTCATACATTATCCTTACTGTATTATGCATCCCGCTTATCACCTTTATCTTGGTAATAACGGTTTCTAACCGACGCGTGGTATTTCTTACCGTGAGCGAATTCGGTGAGTTACAAACTTTCTATTATTCATTTCCACGATAATCTATTGTATTCTACAATGATTTACTTGGTTTCTTCCGACTTACTGTCGGTTAAGTTTGAGCTACTACCTTTTGTGTAGTACTCTGTCGGTTATTTCCAACACTTGAGGTATGTTCCATACCGATATTCAACAATCGTGCTACTGTAGTCACTTATGTCAACCAAGTACCCTTTGATTGGTACTACCGTGCTTATCTTATGCATCGGTTTTATCACATCATAAGTCTTGTTCTTCTATCACATTTAACATTTTCAGACTTCCTAGCTATCTCACTTGATCATTACCGCGCAAGCGCAATACCAAAACACTCAGTCATACAGAGTGCAGAGGCGTAAACTCTTGACAGTAAGTCTCTTATGAGATAGCAATAGGAATTCATACTGTGTTCCTTATCACGTAGCATCAACTACTGGCGTATTGCTCAGTCTGTGTATCATCACTTATTTGTATGTCCATTGAGTTTCACTCATAACTGGTCTTATTGCCACATTATTATTTAACAACACTTATGCAACGGTCGCTTACTGCGCACCGTGCTCTTACTCATTGTATAACATTAGCTTACACTGCATCCGCTATTATATTAGCTTCTGCCATTTCACTGTGTTTCGCCATTTATTTGGCTGGTTGTTGAATACGCTATTCTACGAGTCTTTATGCTCCTTGAGCGTTGTTCATTACACATTTAGCATCCCACACCTATGGTGGTTGCTATTTGACTTTTTACTCATCCGATCTCCACAACTGGTGCAAACACTTCCTTTCGTATTATTCCTACTCACATCATTCTTGGGTAATAGCAACATAGTCAACTCTTAACACATTCCCTGAACTTAGTTCACATAACTACCGCTGTTGCGGTCTCCCATATCAAGAGGTATCCCCACACTTTAATCAGTGGTTCGTTATCCGCTTACCTACTTATATAACATAAACTTCCATAATCAATAAAATTTCCTTAACACATTTTACTTGTGGCTTATAAGCCCTATTGCCTCGAGCTCTGCTCATTGTAGGCTGTTCACACACATTTACTTCCCGTACATAATACACGGTTTATAGGTTGTATTGGGCTCCATGATTTATTCCTTTCATGGGATGCCCCTTCAAGGATGTCAGACTTCCTCCTAACGCCTTTTGCTTAAACTGGGTGTTAGTTTCGACCCTTGCGTTTCTATCATGTTATCTCATTCAACCGTTGTTGATCCAAACACCCTTTTAAGGATAGTTCCTGGGTGTTACTAGGTCATGCCATTACATCTGGCTTGTACTTATAAGTACGTTTAATCAACTACATTGCCCCGCGTTCCTGGCTGATTCATCATCCTCTCCAGTGAGATTGATATCTCTAGTGGTCATCTCCGGAGTCATCCCGTTCATCGCACATCAACGTATCCATAGTAGGCATCTGCCTCACCATATTTAGGCTGGGTACTTACTCCAGCTATATGTCTTGTCCTTCAGGTTCCTTATGACCTATTCCATGTCTTCACTTACCAACCAGTGCACTTCGCACTTGTTCACCTTTAAACATTTCCTTAAAATGAACTTACTAATTCCTTTAGTTTCCTTAACTTGACTGGGTTCCTTTACTTCAGCCATTTGATGTAATCCATTGCTCTTGCTTGACTTCTACTTCGGACCGTAGTATGGAGTCGACTACTTCCCGTGTTCCAGGCTCCACTCGTATACATACATGGGGTATCCTACTGATATATTGCTACTTACCCGTCTACCCCATAAGAAGGTTTGTCAGGCCCACAAGCTCCTAACGGAGTGCGGTCGTCCCATATTACTGTTGGTACACTCGTAGTGTCCGTCACACGCCTAGGTGAAGTATTCTTTTGTCAACTCCTCTTATATTATCCTGTGATAATATGCATTCCGTGCTTCCCGAACTTAATCAAGGGAAGTGTATCCGCTGTTGTATTATTATGAACTCACTCCATTTCCTCGGGTTGTTACCCTTGGGTTTACTGGTTTCCATTCGGTTATTCAAAAGTAACTGGGTAAAACTTACCTACCATGTGGCACTGAGGCCCGTGTAGGTCTTCTGGCTTAGTTTAAAGAAAAGAAGAATTGAAATAAGATGGGTTTGAAAGAAAATTTGGTTTTGAAAGGAGTTCGAAAATGATTTTGGTTGAAAGAAAAAAATTTTGTGGTTTTACAACGTTTCCTTGCCTTAACCGAGTCTAGCTTCCTGCTGACTGGTGTACTTCCAAGTACTGAGGTCAGGCTATTAAGCCCTTCCACGGTTATGATAATCCGACTTAACTTCATGGTACTTTACTAAGTACCGGTAGTTGTTTATAATTCCCGTACAACCTTGTTGTAGCAGCACTTGCCATGGCAAGTGCGCCATGCTAACTGGTTATCGATTCAGCACACACTGGTTGCGGTATTGCTTTCACCCGCTCTAACATCAGTGGCCTTGTTGGCCCTTACTTGATCTTACAGTCCTAACAACAATCCTCTGGTACTTCTCACTGTCTTCACGTGATAACCATTAACTAGGGCGTTTCCCATTCTGGGAGACCCCTTTTCCTTAGTTTTGTATCCTCCTCGTACTGTGTTGTAGTTCCTTAATTGGTTGGTATACCATTGGTGTATTAGTTAACATTTGTAGTCCCGTAGACACTCGTCTCGGGTTCTACTACTTCACTTCTCCACTGTTGCACGTTAGTGCAATGCAAGCTGGTTGTCCTCGACTGCTCCGCATGTCGACCCAGGGTGCTGGAAATTCCATTCTCTTATGCATAAGATTCTTCACTTTTCACTAACAAGAGCGGTTAATATTGTTCAAATGGAACCGTCTTCGGGATTCACACCTTTCGGAATCTACCGTATGACAGGTTCTCCGTGCTCATTAGGGCACTTAATAACAGCCAGATCGGGTATTCCCGAGTAAGAGAGGACTTCCATCTCTCTGGCGTTCTTTCCAAGTTAATAGTAGGGTTTGTGGAGGGCGGGATGGATACTGTAGGTATCCAGTACACACTGGTATTTCCCTAACTAGCGTACTTCTCACGCTATCACTCAACCCTTAACCCAAGGTACTAAAATCTTAACTCGGTACTTCCTAAGCTCGGTACTTCAGTCATCAGAGCGATACTTCGCTCTGATACCACTTTTTGTAACACCCCAACTACAAATAACACACTTAAGAATACTTTGCAGCGGAAATCACAACTCACAACTGTTATACCCAAAATTTCAACCCCCCCCCCCCCCGGAGTGGTCTCTAAGGCATACGTGTTACAAAGGGCAAATTGGTCAAAATGCACCAATGCAGGATTTTCCAAGGACATTATCAGGGTTTTCTATTTCATATGACTTGTTCATTATCTCCAAACACTTCCAAATATCATAGTCATTATGAAAGGTATTTCATGATTTTCTGGTAATATTTATTCTGGAAATTTAGCTTTTAATTCATATTATAAGCTAATTTCTTTAATTAGCACATGAAATAACCTCAAAATAGAAATAATAAAAGGTTTCCAAAATTAAAATAAAATTGTCACATGGTTAGCATGACTACATACAGTCATAAGCCTGAAATTATTTTATTTGGAACCTTATCCCAAAATTTAAAAGGGAAATTCAATCATTTTTGCAATTTCTCTCTCCTCCGGAAAATACCGAAATCAAAACAAAATGTCATGCAATTTTAACACAAGATAGAGGATGATTTTTAGAGACTAATGCCGTTGGAATTTCGTTATTTCGACTTTCCAATAATTAGTTATGAATTATGGGAGATTCCATATTGTGCGATTTTATCTAATCGATTATTTATCAAACTAATCCGATTCCAACTCTCAAAATTCCTAAAAATCATTCTTTACCTTCAGTTAAATTTTCATAATTTTTATCGGCTTGCAACATATTCTAAAAAATCAGATTCCCTTAGAGCACAAAATCAGTCTTTTAGATAAAGATCTTGCTCTATCAATTTGACCATGCTCTTTCTATAAAAGGACCCCCCAAGAACGAACTAGGGCAGAGGAGATCATCCCCAAAGTCAGAGAACTCAGCCGTCAGCCTACTTCCAACGTTTTTGCAACCCCGAGCCTCGAATCTATACCGAAATCATCCAAATCACCAAAAAACACATTCCTTCTTCTCCCATTGAGATTCCTAGCACCAAAGCACAAAAATACAGAAGCAAACCGTGGCTAACAATACAAGGAAGAAGGAGCCAGAAGCTTGGGTCAAAGTCGAACCGGATCGGCCATCAACGAAGCTCTCGAAGATTCCCGACGTGAAGGAACAATCAAATCCCGAAGTCAAAACAGGTTGGAATTTGACTTCCTTAACCCCTCTGATCAGAATACACTTATGTGTGAAATTCTTATCGGATTGACTTTTTGTTGCTTCTGAATTAAGGTTTGTTTGTGTTTCTGTCTAATAACTTGTTAACTAAGTTCGTATTAATTTTGACTTCAAATTGAATTCTTTCAATCACTAACGTCTTGTACATCTTTTAGGCTACACACCCATAAAATTTGAGCCAAAAACACCTTCGGGAACAGCCTCAACGCCGCCGTCCGAGGGCGGTCCGCACCCACGGACGTCATGTCCGGGGTCCCGGACTCCCTGTCCGTAAGCTCGGACGCCACGGACGGCGGCGGGATTTTTAAAATTTTTAAAATTTAGGTTTTCTAATAATGTCCGGGCCCACGGACAGCCTGTCCGTGGCCCCGGACTTTACAATTTTCTGTTTTCTATTTAATTCGACTTTTATTTTCATATAGGTTAACTGGGGTCCGTGGTCTCGGACATTAGGTCCGTGGCTACAGACGGAAACAAAATTTGACCTAATTCTGCCTCCGAAACCCTAGTTTAGGTAATTTTAATTTCCACTTTAATTTTCTGTCAAAAAACGTTACAAAATAAAAAAAACAGAAGCGCGCACCTAGGTTAAAAAACAACTTTGTAGAAAGCCGTAATTGAACCAAGTAGAGGAAAAACGACCTAGGAAGGGTAATGAAAGTAATTTGAACCCTAATTAAGTCGAATATCAAGCCCCCGAACCCGAACTCTCCTTTCCTAATTTGATCTAGGTTAAAATTAGGTGGCGACTCATAATAGGTTCCAGTGAGCTAGCTTAGGTTTTAATAATTATTGTTATATGACATAGTTATTAATCTTAGGCTATAAGTGGACCTAAAACCCGATTAGATCCCAATCAAGTTAATCCACATAGGATAGGGTTTAAAATCGAGGCTCACAACAACATAACTCGACTCTTTGGTGTTACACGCCGTTAGCCACCCACGTGGCTAACAAGGCTAACATACATACATCGTACCGGTCTGATGGACTAAACTCCCGAGCATCTACACATTAATCCCGTTCCATGCCCAACATTCATCATACACTTATATTACAACTGTACCAAGTATTATTACTAACTAACACCGATACAATTCGGTCTTACTACACCTACAATACATGTTCAATTTGAATGTCTACCCATGTACAACAACTACCCGTCCTACTCTCGAACGGCTTCCAGCTGCTTTGTACCTGTAAAGTAATGGGAGCCCCCAAAGGGGGTCAGCACCATTGCTGGTATGGTAATCCCGCAGCCCGCATGCTACCGGGCCACGCATAACTATTTGTCGTCTTAGCATGCGGTTGATTTTATTTCAAGCATGCACAAACTCATACGTAACATGCTTATAAGCAAACATCCATTAATAGGGCACAACACAAGGTTAGCACACACCACATAACCACACACTTCACTTTATAACATACATAACTTAGTTTCTCTCTCCTTAGAGAACTTACACATTATTTAGGATGTGCCGGGGTAGAATAGGCCCGAGCACAACATACATACATTTTCTTTACTTGGGTGGCGGCCTCCTATAGGACCGATCACAACATACATAATTTCCCCTAGCTTCAATAATGATGAGTTAGGTAAGCCTTGGTTAAGCTTGTGGGTGGTTGTAATTCAAGGAGGAAGAACAACCGTAACATAACAAAGAGGGAGTCGAAGCGAACTTAAGCTTCAACACCCTACCAACATTATACATAATTTCCCTCCTAGCCCGATGTGGAGGTCGGGTAGGTAAGCTTTGGCTAAGCTAGTGGGAGGTGGAAATCCAATGAATGAAAACAACCCTAACATAACAGGATGGGAGTTAATTCACATATATATATTAACTCCCAAACAATACGCGCGACCGGGATGCCCGGATTCCTCTCCATACATAACATATACTTATTAGTTAGAGGTTCCCTTATGGAACTTATCACATACATACATCACATAGTGTTACTAACTCGGTTAGACACATAAGGGAAATCATATCCTATTTCGACAACACGGATAACAGTATCCAACATCGGCAACATATTAAACAAGTCACATACATCACGCATTGTCACAACATACAATAACGCACGGATAGCCGTAGTTAGAACGTTCCCATGGGTTGGGACGTTTATTCCGAATACCGATCTCTTATGTGAACCTAAGGTCGGTTAACTATTATTTAACACATAATTAAGGTTAAGCGGTATCGGAATTGATTACGCCACAATAATGAATTACTATAAACTCATTTCATGCTTTATCTTGCAAGGTGGCAAACACACAGAAAAAACACATTGGCATACAAGCCGGGTAATCCGGTAGGACACAGGTTGCAAGAAAACCATACCTGTCACCGAAGGTGCACTCTAGTGTGCCATCACATGTTCCTCGAAACTTTTGAATAATGGTGGTAACATTATAACTATCTTTAATTAACATCGGGGTAACTTAATTATCTAACGACTAATGCGCCCTTGATTAACCCCGTTCGGTAGTTTATAACTTTACATTTTTATTACAACTTTTACACTCAATTACCATATAACTCATTAAATATATCCTTAACAACCTTATAACATCATTACTTAACAATCCCCATCATTGGGTATCATTCCTACCTTAAACAAAGTTTTGCTCCAACTTTACCCTATGTCCGAACTTGTGTCCGGGCTTGAAGTTCGGACGAAAAAGGGTCGAGATCCAATTGGGTGAAAGACTGTCGAATGTCCGAACTTGTGTCCGAGCTTTGAAGTTCGGACACAAGCCGAGGCAAAAACCAAGGAAAATTTTAACCTGTCCGAACTGGTGTCCGAGCTTCCAAGTTCGGACACAAGTCGAGGCCAAAACTGAAGAAAACTTATAGGCGTCCGAACTTGCGTCCGGACATCGAAGGTCGGACATAAGTCGAGACTAAATAGCCTGGGAAAATTTTTCGAGTGTCCGAACTTCCAAGTTCGGACGGAAGTTCGGACACAACTGAAACTCCAAAAATTTTATAAAACGACGGGGCATGTCCGAACTTCCAAGTCCGGACGGAAGTTCGGACGTACCCAAAAACACAGCTAACAGAGGCAAATCTTCACCTATAATTGCACTTCCTAAAATCCATACTCACTCCTTGAAATCCCAAGTCATCTAGCACCATTATGCTATAATTTTTGCACTCAATCAACTCCATTATTCATCCACCACTACAAAGCCAAAACTTCACTCATTTCAACACTAAACAACCTTAAACACCTTAGTTCTCTCCTCCATCAGATCATCATCAAATACTCATTTCCCATTGAAATTTTGACATAACTTCCCCATAAACCTTATGCATCCAAACCATCAATTTGCCATCCTTTTCATCCCTAATCTAGCCACACCCTTTCAAGGGTCCTAACAGCACACAAAAAATCCTCAAACTCATCAACATCAACATAATCACCAAAATCTCAATGAACCACAACATAAACTCAACCTCAAAACATTTGGCTCTTAAGGCCCTCCATTCAACATTAATTCACAAACCTCTCCAACAACAACTAAACACAACGCACATGGTTTTCCATCCATACATTTGGGTTCATTTATTTGTTTACCCATCCCAAACAACTTAAACAATTACAACAAGGTTTAAGGTAGTTTTTCTTACCTTAATTTCACAAGCCTCTTAAATTCAACTCTTGCTCCTCGTCTTCTCCAAAATCGGTCACAAGGGTATGGAGTTTCCAAACTCCATCCCAACATCCAAGAACACAAAATATACTTAATCAATCATCTAAACCCTTGGAATATCTTAATTCATTAAAAGGGCTAGAACACAAGTTAGGGTTTACATTTTTGAAGTTTTCAAGAGGGATTCTCACCCTTGAATCAAGAAGGAAATCACTCCACCATTGAAGGGTCAATTTGGAGCTCAAGAACAAGAAGAACCAAGTATCAAAAATGGTGAAAAATTGATTACACCAAGAGATGAAGGAAAATGAGTTTTTCTTGGGAATCTTTACCTTGGAAGGAAGAGGAGACTACAAGCTTCTCATTGGTGCCATTTTCACTTCAAATGGGGAAAACCCATGGAGGTCAACTTCATCCTTTTGGAAATTTGAAAAGAGAGGATGATAGAGGGAGATGAGAGGAAGAAGAATATGTGGTTTGTTTTTGATTTGGAGCTCAAATGGAGCTTGGGGATGAAGAAGAGTGGAGGAAGCCATTGTTGGATAGATGGGGAGTTCCATCGGCAGCAAGGAGGAAGGGGAGCCGGTTGGGAGAGAGAGACGAGAGGAAGAGAGAGAGAGAAAAAAGAAAATAAAGGAGGAGAGAGATGGGTGGGGGTATATGTACCCCTTTGTTATTTTAGCTCTTTTGACAGAATTAATTAGTTAACTAGTCTCATGTGTGGGCTGTCCACATTAATAAAACTGGCCCACTAATATAAACACGCTGGAGCGTTTTTCGTCTTTTAACAGAAAACGCTCATTTATTCGCCCGGTTTAGTACTATTAACTAACCGGGACTGTTTACCGAAATTTTCTTATTCCTTTAATTTTAATGGCTATTAAACTCCTATTAATGTTTAGTTATTGTTACAAAATCAACTATTATTTTTTTACGGGGTCGTTTAACTGTTTAAATTCACGTTTTCGGGTTTTCTCGAAAAACGCGCTTTAGACTCCGTTAGCGTTTTAACGCCTTGTTTAGATCCGTTTCCTTCCGGAATTTTTCCCACATGTTCTTAATGTGTAATTAAGGTATAGAAATATATTTATAACCCTTACGAAGGTTATGTACCTCCTAAAATAATTAAATACGTATTTCCACGTTTTGTGACTTTTACGCATTTTCTTTTCCTTTTTGGTTTTCATTTTCTCACCAATGATCTTAAGGACTTAATTAGCCTTAGAAAACTATAATTACCTAATTAATTAACACATTAAGGTTTGGGGTATTTCATTACTGGTTTTAATTAATTGTGGATTGTTACGATTAATGTTATTCTTGCGCTTTTTAATAAATGTCATGAGTTTATTAAATCGCTTTACTAAATCTATTTTGATCCGACCAAGTGATAAATAGATAGGTTAAATTAATCTGTATATTTGTGGAATTATTGATTGGATTAATTAATTATTCCTGCAGACGCAATTTATTATTTCTCGTACTTAACCCGTTTACATGTGTTTCTGCTTGAGCCTAGACTAGGTCCTGCATTTCTGGTAAATGAGTTCTTTTGAGACTATGATTTAGCTCTTAACAAAATTATAGGAATATTGCCAATCTATCTTTAATTAACCAGTAGACATAATTAATCAAACGGTTTTAACCAGAACCCAGAGTCCCTTTCATCCAATTCATATATCACTTTATTTTATCTGTTATTTATTTTCCTGATTGTTATTTTAATTATTTCATTCTTGTTATTTATTTAAATCCCAAAACAAAAACAACCCCTTTTGAATTACCCATTGTCTTAGGCTAGACTAACTTTATCAAGTCCCGTGGATTGACACCTGGTCGCTTCTAAATTGCTCTACTACTGCGACCGGGATTTTTGCAACCAGACGGTCTATTGATTTGTTGAATTCTAGGATTAATTCTTAGCATTTTATACATCAAATAAATCGTTTTCAAAATGGCGCCATTGCCGGGGACTTGACTTTGTCTAGTCCCTAAGCCTTGGTTAATTCATTTGTTATATTATAACATTTTGCTTCTTTTATTTTTATTTTTCTGTTTTTATTTTTGTTTCTAATATTCTGTTTGTTATTCTGAAAATAAATGTGGTAAAGGATTTGATTGACAATTATTTTTGTTATTAGTTATTTCTGACTAATAATGGCAAGTGGGGAGGAATTCGATTGGGATTCCTATTATTCCCAAGAGATATATTGCTCTCAGTGTGGGGGCCGCACATGAATATGAGGACTGCCCACTGGTAGCTGAAATGGTTTATAAGTTGATGGCTTCTGATGAACAGCAAATGGTAATCAATTAGAGTCTGACAGCTGGTCTGCAGAGTCTGGCAGCTGGTCAGCAAAAGTTAGAGAATGTCATGGTAGAGATGCAGGGAACGGTGAACCAGTCAATTCAGTTCCTCTTACAGTAGAGACCTTCTGAATCACTGCCTTCCCGACCAGACTACCTGCAGAATATAGGTGTTCCACAACACAATACAATCATAAATAATGTTGTCGAACAACCTGAAGAAGAAGATTTCTACATGAACAAACTGAAGTTTTTTGCTGATTTGGAAGACACAATTGCGGAGTTAAAAACTCAGCTAGTTCTAATATTGCAAAAACCAAGAAGCAAAGCAGTTCATGACGAAGTACACCCTACTGCAGACGGTTTTCTTTCCTCTTTCTCCTTGCTCTACCCAGAAGATGAGGATCCTTACATCCTCGAGTTTGAGAAGAAAGAACCACCACCACTTTGCCAATATCAAAACTTTGTCGAGACTCAACTAAACGAGGAAGATGTTTACATCCTTCAATTTGAGGAAGATCAACAATCAGCACCTGGTCTTCTGCTTGAGACCCGTTACCGTCAATACCTCCTTAAGGACGGGTTCTATGGAGCATTTATTTTCCTATTTTATTTGTTGAGGTAACACTTTGTTTTGATCCAGGTGGTTTAATCCTGATTGTTGACCACTTCGTGTCCCCGTTGGCACCATTGTCGACTTTTATTTTGATCCGGGATAACGAAGCGAGAGTCTAGCCAAAGACTATAAAGACAGGCAGCTTACTGGGAGGCAACCCAGTAGTTAATTTATATTTTACATTTGTTTTTGTTTTCTGGTTTTATTTTTATTTCTTTTTCTATTTTGAAGTGGCAGTGGTGCCTGTGCTCTTAATGCAACGCTTTTAGCGTTTTTGTGGTAATTGTGGGTATGTGCAGGTGAAAAACTTTTTATGGTGTTTGATGCTCTCCAAGGCTGGACACTTGCATGAACGCAAGTGTGTGGAAGGCTACTACCCCATGCACGAGCTTAAGTGTGAGGAAGGGAACCTTCCTCAATCTACGATATCAGGGGAGTTTCAGTTTTCCTTTATTTAAATATTTCTGTTCAGCCTATCATGCTTAATGCTTATTTCTATATATCAGTCCATGATTGTCCTGAATAAATCCTTGCTTAGTTTGCAATATTTAGAAAGCCCTTTTCTTGGTTTTAATTTGTGAACAATGAGGACATTGCTCCTCTTAAGTGTGAGGAAGTGGAGGTACTTTCTAAATATTGACAATTGCACTTAATGCCACATTTGTTTTTGTTTGTCCTCTTATTTTGAAAAAAAATTATCTCTTTTAAGTGGCCGAAAAAAAAATTAGATAAATAAATTTCTGGAAGTGTTGAAAACAAGCCTGATGGCCACCTCAAGAATTTTCTACTCTAGCTGTTTGTATATCTAATTTTATTCAAATTAATCTATTTTCACAGAAATTTGATGGATTAGTTGATTATGGAAACTGAATTAGTTTAGCTTGGGACTCTTGGAAATGATTTGAATGTTTGGAATGAAAAGGATAAGGCAAGGTACTCCGCTGTTTATAAATTTTTCTAAACCAAAAACAGGCCTCGTCTATCCGGTTATTAAGTCCTCTGGGGTGCCTTAACACCTATCTACCTAAGGTCTCGTGATCTGGGATAGAAGGCCCAACACCGCTACAAGGATATAGAGAAAAGTCTAGGGTATAGAAAAATAATGCAATATTAAAAAAATGTTTGTTTTGTATATACATTTTTTGCATTAAAAAAATAAGAAAATAAAATAAAAATAAATTGCAGTTTTTTTTATTTATAAACATGAGTACGTGGTGTTGAAAGGTATTACGGAATAAGGCATTACTTCACACCCCTTGTCATCCAAAGGTGAGAGGAAAGAAATAGTGGAAGATCCCAAGTTAATCTAGTTCCAGATTTTGTAGTCTAACTTTTCCATGCTTTTTAACTTCATTATTTTTCACTGTTTGCGAAAACCTACAGCCAGCAGCAGAACTTTTCTTTTGATTGTCATTTTGCTTGCTTTCCATTAGTAGTTGTTTGATCTTGAGTTTTCAATACTACGGCCCTTAAGAGTAGTCATATTCTGTATTTGCTTGAGGACAAGCAAAAGCTAAGTGTGAGGAAGTTTGATAAGTGTGAAATATATATACTTTTAGAGATTTAATTCTTCTTATTTGATAATAATTCATGTCATATTTCTCACTTATCATATGTTTTTCCTTAGATTTATGTTTTGATGTGAACTGATACATTTTATATGTCAAATGTAGGAAAAACATACTTGGAATTACATACTTTATTTCATGATCAATTATGATTAATTAATCATGAAATAATCGCATGCACATGAATATGTGGGCTGGCTAAATTATTTCTCATGCACACACAAATATAAGAGCACCGTATTCATTTGTTTTGAATACTTACACAAGAAGACAGGCACCGAGATGATGTGCTGGGCCGCAACTTCAATGGACAGTAGTGTTGACTTCTCTGGGCTTCACACACGAGACGAACCTGGCATTGGAAAAGGGCCACGAGAATGAAATCTCAATGGCAGCCGCAATTTGGACTGAAGAGTATATACACATGACTTGGCCATGCACTCACGGCAAGGTTGCAAAAAACGGACGGGATTGTAATACGGACCTCACAAGATACGGGATACGGAAGTATCGGTGCGAACAGACGGATGTAATGATACGGAGGATACATGTATATCAAATAATAAAAAATTATTAAATTAATGTTCATTTCAATACTCACCAAATAAGAAAATACATATATATAGTGACGATTTGGTATACATAAGTAATAATCTATAACACTTCACTCAATCTCATCTAAATCTAACAAACTTTTTTATATCAGATGACTCGAACTGAAGATTCATTAGGAGTAATAGTTAGTTATATTCCTTCTGCAAAACCATGCAATTATAATATTATGGTAGATTTAAATTAATTGTAGTCAAATGCATAAAGTAAAATACTTCATCCTACTTGAACAATCGGTAAGATTCGATATTAGTATTATACATACAATAGAGCATCGTTCTGTTAAGTTGACTTATGCTGATTATCGATCGTGAAGTAACACCGTAACTCACCTCAATGGATTATTTTGCGGGAGAAACACCAGCAACCACATCAATCGAAGAGCCAATATATATACTATTGTTGAAATTTGAATATACAATCCCACAATGATGATCTCGCAGAAGAATAGAATATGTGAAACACATGTACTCTGTTTTTTGAGAAGAATCACAACGCTCATGCACCTCAATATTTCTATGAATTCTGAATTATGGAACCATTCATAAAAGTATTGGTAACTTCGACAGTTGTCGATTGATAAATCTGTTTATATATAGCTACGATCGATCATGGGGAGAACAGAGATTAGGTAGTAACTGTTTGCACTTCATATTCTTTTTAACGGGCTATTCTACCACTGTACCGTTTCCTATATATACGGTAGATACGGAAATGATACGTATAATCGGACGTACTACACTATGGGACGGTTATATAGATGTGAATATAGTCCGCCGAATCGATCGCTTGAAGATAGATACGGCGGTGCGGCCGTTTTAACGCCGTACCGTTCCGTTTTTTGCATCAATGCTACGGGTATGCACATTACCGTAGAACATACTGACCAGCCCATGCACGGTCATATAAACAGAGGCGCATCACTTATATTGTACATGACGCATGAATTTCATTGAATATACCACCGTTGATGGATGATGAATGATCTAAGTGCCTACTGCTGCGTATATCATTCACTTGGACCTTATATCAACGTCCGTTCCAGAATGCATCACATGAATGTTTTCTCTTTACAATTATGGGCTACTCAATATACTATGTCGGCAAGCTGGGATCGCATAACCTGGGAAGAAGACGATACTTCACCATCCTCCATCTCCATATATACCGGTATATCAGCACAGAATATCGGTGTCACGGTGAACCGTCACCCCTTGTCGCCACCGTCCTCGTCCACCATTCACCATCTTCACGCCACCAGACTCGCTTCATCATCCATAATCATCTTCATCACCACCGAGACCACCGATCACCACCGTACTCATATCCATCACCGTTCTCACTCACTTTCACCACGTCGAATCACTGTCACCATCACCACCTCAATCCATCACCGTTTTCATCGCTAAACTCCAACACCATCATCACTCCATCGTCACGTCCACATCGTAACATCCCGATATCACAACCGCCATCGAAATCCACTCGCATCACCTTCGCCATTCACACCGAAAACCACCACATCTTTCGATCGCCAGGCAGATCACCTTCACCCTCGTAAGCACGTCGGCATCGTCATCTTCGAACAGAGGAAAGCACACTCGCATCACATTCACCGACCGTCGCCACGCCTCACCATCGCCATCGACCACACCATCATCGCCGACAACTCATCACCGCCTTTCACGACGATACCGACTCACCACCATCGTCGAAGCCTCCATCACTCATCCTGGAACTATTCTCGATCTTCTTCATCACCACACCACCACCGCCGTCATCATCGCTACACTCATTCGAAACTACGCCATTCACACCCGCACAGAGACAGACGAGACCACCACATCACCGTCTCCATCGCCACAATTCACGCAATTCACCATCGCCGACGATACAACACCCGCACGAGACCACTACAACCTCACGATTCATCGACACACACCACCGCCGTCATTCACTAATCATCATCTTCTTCACCTTCGACATCGCATCGTCAACTCGCCATTCACTATCCGCACCGCCATCGTCGAGAAGAGAAGTTGGGAACGAGAGATCGAGAATCGAAAAAAAAGCGAGGAAGAACAAAGCTACGCGAAGAAGACGGGGTAGAAAACGACAAGAAGAAGAAAAGAGCAAATCAGGGGAATTAACCTGAGGACAGAACCGGCACAGGAGAACCGGTTTGGGCATAAAGAAATCATGAACCGGACCGGGTTCAATTATGAGGGTTTTCTCTAACTTATGCTATTACATTTGTTACATGTCGTTGAAATTCGTTACATTTGTTTTCATTGCATAACATTTAATATTTATTTTAATGTTTAATCGTGTTTTTGAAATAATGAGTGAGTAGTTTATATTTATTGTGGGTGATGGTTTATTGCAGTTTTAATTATATTTACTGGTTTTAATTAATTGTGGATTGTTACGATTAATGTTATTCTTGCGCTTTTTAATAAATGTCATGAGTTTATTAAATCGCTTTACTAAATCTATTTTGATCCAACCAAGTGATTAATAGATAGGTTAAATTAATCTGTATATCTGTGGAATTATTGATTGGATTAATTAATTATTCCTGCAGACACAATTTATTATTCCTCGTATTTAACCCGTTTACATGTGTTTCTGCTTGAGCCTAGACTAGGTCCTGCATTTCTGGTAAATGAGTTCTTCTGAGACTATGATTTAGCTCTTAAGAAAATTATAGCAATATTGCCAATCTATCTTTAATTAACCAGTAGACATAATTAATCAAACGGTTTTAACTTGAACCCAGAGTCCCTTTCATCCAATTCATATATCACTTTATTTTATCTGTTATTTATTTTCCTGACTGTTATTTTAATTATTTCATTCTTGTTATTTATTTAAATCCCAAAACAAAAACAACCCCTTTTGAATTACCCATTGTCTTAGGCTAGACTTACTTTATCAAGTCCCGTGGATTGACACCTGGTCGCTTCTAAATTGCTATACTACTGCGACCGGGATTTTTGCAACCTGACGGTCTATTGATTTGTGGAATTCTAGGTTTAATTCTTAGCATTTAATACATCAAATAAATCGTTTGCAGAAACCCTTTTATATGACCGCTCCGGTTCTTTGCAGATCGGTTCACTCCTCTTTTATTTCTTCCGGTTCGCTCAAGATCGATTTAAAAGATTGTCGTTTCTCACCCCGTTCTTCTTCAGATCCCTGTTCCTCTTCTCGAGTCGATAATTCTCAACCTCGACGATTCCCTCGCGCCGGAAGATGAAGAAGTAAATCGTGACTGGCTTCCCTCGTCCGCTCTCGCCTCCCCTACTCGTGCGGTCGACGACGAAGGAAAACAACGGTGGCGGTGAACTCGTGGTATAAACAGTGAGTCGACAATGGTTCGGTGGTGAAAATGGTGATTTCCTGGGATGCGCTGGTGATATGCGAGCGAGATTTCAGAAGGATGGTGAAGACGATGCGAGTGGATGATATTAAAGATGCTCGTGGTCGTTGGTCGTGCGGGTCAATCCTCCTCTGTTTGACGATGGAGGTGATGATTGAATGTTACGATGACGGTTATGAATGCGGATCCGAGTTCGAAGATGGTTTGTTGATGGGGAATGATGATGCGGCGGTGAAGAAGATGTGATGATGGTGGTGGTTACGGTTGTGTCGTCGGTGAAGGTCGACTGGTGCGAGAGTGATGATGGATGGCAAAGGCGATGCATGATCGATATCTTGATCGGAGGATATGGTGATGGTGCTTGGTGACCGATGATGCGGTGCGGTTGATGATGAATGGTTACCGATGATGAAGATAAGTCGTGAAAGCGGTGGTGTTGGTGTGTATGTTCGTAACGAAATGATGGTGTTCGAATGAGGAATGGCGATGATGGTGAGGCACGGGTGTGGTGGTTGTGACGATGATGGTGATAAAGACGCTAGTGTGGCGTGTCTAGTGTTGTATCGAAGGCGGTGATGGATGATTTGCGTGAGTCGTGGCGATGAAGACGGTGAAGACGGTGGTGTGAATATGCTGAAATGAAGAGATGACGGTGGCATGGAGCAGTGATGTGGTGAAGGTGGTGAATGGTAGCGATTGCGTGAGGATGATGGATGAGTGGCGGTCGGGTGTGTGAGATGCGGTGCGGGTTCGATGAAGATGGAGTGGAATCCCCGATGGAAAACCCAGCACAAGTCCAGATCGATGCGGGTGTGAATATATGGAGATGATGGATGTGTGGTGATCTTCTCTGTTGTGTGATCAATTGGAGATCTCACGTGAAACTCAGCAAATAGCATGGGCGATATTAATAACATATGTGATATTTTCTCGCGATGATCTGTGCCTCTATTCTGTTTTGTCGGCCCAACATCATGCAGCTCCCCCTGTTGTTTGTCTGTATAATGTTGATGCCAAAATTTCATATTCACGTGAATGGCTCTTTTAAGTGTACATGGCCCATGCGATGCATGCTCATGAATCAAATGTGAAACAAATACT
This sequence comes from Limonium bicolor, assembly GCA_023374045.1. Lineage (NCBI taxonomy): Eukaryota > Viridiplantae > Streptophyta > Magnoliopsida > Caryophyllales > Plumbaginaceae > Limonium > Limonium bicolor. The sequence goes on from CM041781.1 coordinate 290,735,710, forward strand.
CATGTTCATGTGCACACTACTCTTGAGTCCAATAGTGCTGCTACCATTGAGATTTCACTCTCGTGGCCCTTTTCCAATGCCAGGTTCGTCTCGTGTGTGAAGCCTAGAGAAGTCAACGCTGCTGTCCATTGAAGTTGCGGCCAGCACATCATCTCGGCGCCTGTCTTCTTGTCGTATGCCACGTCGATGATAAATATATACCAATATATCTTGATCGCATAGAAGACCGCATGTACTATACTCATTCCCATGATATGTCCGTTAATACTGGGAACTCATTAATAAGGAGCTGACTTTGTAATATATATCACCACAAATATAAATCCAAGACTTTTTCCTACATTTGACACATGAAATGTATCAGTTCACATATAAACATAAATTAAGGATAAGCATATGATAAATGAGAAATATGACATGAATTGTTATTAAAATAGGAAGAATTATAACCCTAAAAGTATATATATTTCAAACTTATCAAACTTCCTCACACTTAGCTTTTGCTTGTCCTCAGGCAAATACAAAATATGACTAATCTTAAGGGTCGTAGTATTGAAACTCAGGATCAAACAACTGCTGATGGAAAGCAAGCAAAATGACAATCAAAGAAAAGTTCTGCTACTAGCTGTAGGTTTTCACAAACAGTGAAAAAGAATGAAGTTAAAAAGCATGGAGAAGTTAGACTATAGAAACTGAAACAGAATAGTTTGGGATCCTCCACTATTTCTTTCCTCTAACCTTTGGATGACAAGGGTATGAAGTAACACCTTATTCCGTGATACCTTTCAACACCACATACTCATGATCAAGTTGTACGTATACTATGTACTCTTCCAGCCACAACTCGAGTATCTCATCACATGACTCTCCCTCCTCTCTCCTAACCCTCTACCCCCTACCTCACCCGTCTTTCACCATGGCTCCTCCGCCCACAACTCCGTGGACTGGTATTCTCATCGCCGGCGACGTGCGTGGCAACGAGCTCGGAGAGGAGGAGAAACAACGGCGTCAGGGGAAAAGGCTGTCCGACGCGGAGAGATCGCTGGCGTTCAGGATCTGGGTTCTTCGTGAATGGGGAAGAAGGCGACTGGGTGGCAGAGGGGGTGAGCAGGGGCAGCGGGACAAATCCAGAATCTCGCTGCGATCAGGGAGGACCGAGATACGGCGGAGGAGTGCGCCGAAACCAGGTTGACGTTATGGGACGATCGCAGATAGAGAGGGATGGCCTAACGGAGAGAGGATGGAGAAAAGTTCCCCCTACTACGGTTTTTATGACAATCTTCGCAGGGAGGTTTCCAGGTACCAACTTGGAAGAATAGTAGGGAGATTCGTCAACTGGAGAAGGATTTACATCAGCAGGAAATTTCGAAAATCAAATTGCAACGCATGCGCGTTTGTGGATGTCGACCATGTTGAAGATGCGAGGTCTTTGATAGAGGGTATTCGGGGATGGAAAGTGAACGGAGACAAATTGGCGAGAATGGAGTTCCAAGGAAGTAAAGAGAGAAGGAACGAACAAGACAGATAAGAGAGACCGCAAAGCAGGCTCAACGATGGAGTAGGGCCACGCCAGTACGTTTGGAGAAAATGGCGGAGGCAGTGGGAATGAAAAGGGACATGCGGTAGCAGGTGTCGGTGGATGTTAAGCCAGACAAGGGAATGAGGGAGTGCTGATTGAAGAAGTGCGCAAGTAGTAATCACCTTCCCAGATGTAAGGACGCCCAAAAGAAGCAATGGATTTTTTACAGAATAGATGGCCGAAGATGAGTGGACTACTTGCCTTCTCAGGGAAGAAGTTCCTCATGGTATTCGATTCAACTTGTTGAAGCGGATGAAGTAGTTAAACAAACACAAGAAAAGGCTAAGGTCAAAGAAGCATTGAAATCCGTAAATGGAATATAGCTGATCAGGTAGAGAAACGGCGAGCGTGGATTGTAGTGAGAGGCATCCCGCTACATGCGTGGAGCAATCAGAATGTTTGTAAGATAGCCCAAACGGTGGGCGAGGTCATTAAAAGTTGAAGAGGAAAGACGGTCAGTATGTAGAAAATGCCGAGAGATCGTCTACAGATCGAGACATCTTACACTCCAATTAATCAATTGGAAAATCATGGTGAGTGTTGAGGGCCACAGTTTTCCGGTGACCCTGGTTGAAGTTGCGGAGAAGGCATCTCCGGGAACGGGAGTTGATCAGTCACAGAGCATTCTTCAAATTGCAAATTTCGAACAGAAAATGGAGTCAAGTCAAAAGGCCGGTACAGTTGACTATAACATAAGGAGGGAGAGGGTGAAACTGCTAGTTGCAGTCGGAATAATAAAGCCTCGTTGAATTCAGATGAGGAGAGGGAGGTTAATTCGGGTACATTTAGAATTTTACAACGGTCAGTCTCTGGAGGAGAGAAAGTGTGTGAACAGATCCCAAGGGTTGCAGAATTCTAATCGGGCAGAATTAAGAGTGGAGCGGTGCAGGCTCTATCTCCTGTCAGTTTGAAAAATCTGGGTGTCGAGTGTGGTAGTAATACACGCAGAGCGGGCCATGTGGTGGGCCATGCGAATTTTAAGGAAGCTTGTGATGGAGAATAACTCCCTCACTCGTGTTAGTCCGTGTGTAGTTAAGTCAGGTAGTATACATAATGATAAAGCGGCTTTTATGGGTGAGGTGGATCGACACTCAACGGTTTAAAAGAAAGGAATATTTTAGATAAAGGCAAGGGTTGTGCTGTAGGAGGGGCACGTGGTCTGGAAAGTTTGGTGAATGATTATGAAATAGTGCGATGTCCGTCTCACGTGCAGGGAAAACCTGTCGACTGCTGCGTTGACCAGGAGCGGGTTATCTCGGATAATTAGCCGGCGACGCTGCAGCCACGCTGAGGGAGGATCTAGTTGCAGTAGGGGGGTCACTCTTTCGACAAGAGTGCTGATAGCCGGCCGATAGGAAGAGCCAATTCGCCTGGTACAGATAAGGAGGTATTAGTTTGATGTAGAACTTTTCATAATACTCCGCCTCTTCTCATTCTAAGGAGGTTGTGCCGGCAAGAGATGAACAAGGCAAAATTGTAATGTCGAAAAAGAAGCGAGGAGTGCATTGATCTTTTGAGACAGTTAGGGTTGTAAGATTCCAAATCCTAGTCTATCTAAGGCTAATATATACACCAAATCCAACCTCAGTCTAAGTAGTGAGAGGGTACAATGGTGATTGTAGGATTGCAAAATATAAGAGGATTGGGGTCGAAGGATAAGCAAGGATTGGAGGCGAGTATGGAAGTCGACTTTTGCTATGGGGATTTTATATTGGCTGCACCGTAATGTGGGTCTTTCGACAAAAGGAGTGCAGTGTCGACCGTATCACGCGCAGGTCAAGCTTGGAGTGTGGCGCTGGTCAAAACGTGGTGGAAAGATTTTCCATTGACATGTAGTACATTCTCTGGAAAGAGTAGCTGTAGAAGGTTGAGGGGGTCTCTAGTTGTACAAGTTTGGGGTGTGTTGTGAGCAGATATGTTTGCTCGAGTTTGTGGCGATTCGTTGTTGTTCCTTCCTCCTTGCTTAGTTATACTCTAATCTGTATTCGATGTGGTGGGTACTCTTTTCCCCTAGAACTTTTTTCCCTCTGGGTTTTTTTCTAGGGGGGGTTTAATGAGGGCCCGTGTATACCGTCCGCTGGTTTTCCAGGAATTTTTAATATATGGCTTATGCCCAAATTATCAAAAAAAAAAAAAAACATACTCATGATCAGAATAAGAAAAAAAGAATTACATATTTAACTTTCAAAGTTCATTTTCCTTAACATTCTATTCTGCCATTTGTATATTTAATTCATCCCCTCAGACTTTTCTCTTCACCCATGTAGCGGTTTGGGCCTTCTATCCCAGATCACAAGACCTTAGGTAGATGGGTGATAAGGCACCCCAAGGACTTAATAACCGATTGAACAGGCCTGTTTGGTTCAGAAATTTTTAATTCAGATCAGCGGAGTATCTTGCCTTATCCTTTCATTCCAAACTTTCACAAAATTCCCAATACCCCAAACTAGACCAATTCAATTTTCATAATCAGCTAATCCACCAAATTTCAGTGGAAACAGAGATTATAATTGATAAAACTAAATAAACAAACAGCCTAGAGCAAAACGATTCTGGGGTGGCCATCAGGCTCGTTTTCAACACTTCCAAAAATTTATTTATTTATTTAATTTTATTTTTTTCGGCCACTTAAAAGAGATAATTCTTTCAAAATAAGAGGACAAACAAAAACAAATGTGGCATTAAGTGCATTTGTCTATATTTAGAAAGTACCTCTACTTCCTCACACTTAAGAGGAGCAATGTTCTCATTGTTCACAAATTAAAACCAAGAAAAGGACTTTCTAAATATTGCAAACTCATCAAGGATTTCATTCAGGACAACAATAAAAATAACCATTAAGGATCATAATTCATCGTAGGCTGAACACAGACATTAAAATAGAGGAAAACTGAAACTCCCCTGATATCGTAGATTGAGGAAGGTGCCCTTCCTCACACTTAAGCTCGGGCAGGGGGGGTAGTAGCCTTCCTCACACTTGCGTTCATGCAAGTGTCCAGCCTTAGAGAGCATCAAACACCAAAAAAACTTTTTCACCTGCACACACTCACAATTACCACAAAAACGCTAAAGGTGTTGCATTAAAAGCACAGGGACACCATTGCCACTTCTAAATAGATAAACAAAAATAAACCAGAAAACAAAAACAAACAAAACAAAAACATAAAGTTAACCACTGGGTTGCCTCCCAGCAAGCTGCCTATCTTTATAGTCTTTGGCTAGACTCTCGCTTCATTATCCAGGATCGAAAATAAAAGTTGACAGTGGTGCCAACGGGGATATGAAGTGGCCAGCAATCAGGATTAAACCACGTGGATCAAAAAAAGTGTTACCTCAACAAATAAAATAGGAAAATAAATGCTCCATAGAACCTAGTCCATGAGGAGGTATTGACGGTAACGGGTCTCAAGCAGAAGACCAGGTGCTGATTGTTGTTCTTCCTCAAATTGGAGGATGTAAACATCTTCCTCGTTCAGTTGAGGCTCGAAAAGGTTTTGATATTGGCAAAGTGGTGGTGGTTCTTTCTTCTCAAACTCCAGGATGTAAGCATCCTCATCTTCCGGATAAGGCGCGGAGAAGGAGGAAAGAGAACCATCTGTAGTAGGGTATACTCCATCATGAACCGCTTTACTCCTTGTTTTTGCAATATTAGAACTAGCTGAGTTTTTAACTCCGCAATTGTGTCTTCCAAATCAGCAAAGAACTTCAGTTTGTTCATGTAGAAATCTTCTTCTTCAGGTTGTTCGACAACATTGTTTATGATTGTATTGTGTTGTGGAACACCTATATTCTGTAGGTAGTCTGGTTGGGAAGGCAGTGATCCAGAAGGTTTCTGGCGTAAGAGGAGCTGAGTTAACTGGCTCATCGTTCCCTGCATCTCTACCATGGCATTCTCTACTTTTGCTAACCAGCTGCCATACTCTTATTGATTACAGTTTGCTGCTACTCACAAGCCATCAACTTATCCACCATTTCGGCTACCAGTGGGCAGTCCTCATATTCATGTGCGTCCCCACACTGAGAGCAGCATATATCTTGGGAATAATAGGAATCCCAATCGAATTCCTCCCCACTAAACATTATTAGTCAGAAATAACTAATAACAAAAATAATTGTTAATCAAATCCTTTACCACATTTTTTTTGAATTAAATAAAACAGAAATTAATGCAATATCAATTAAAAAGGACAAAAATAAATTGCAGGAATTTAAATGACAGTAATTAAAATGTCAGAGCTTAAATAACTGGAATTTAAATAACAATAAAATAAAGAAACAAAATTTAAATAACAAAAATAAAATTGCTGAAAATTAAAATGACTGAAAATTAAATGGCAAAAACTAAATGACAAGGAAATTTAATTGACGATAAATAAATAGCTGAAATTTAAATGGCAGAATTTAAATAACAGAAAAAAAAATAGCTGGAAATTAAAATGACAAATAAAATAAAATAAATAAATAACTGGAATATTAAATAACTGCAAATAAAAGGAAAGTAAATTGCTGGAATAATTAAATGACGGAAACAATAGTAGTACAATAAACAACAAAAGAAAATGATAAATAATAATAAGACTGAATTACGAAACAAAAACAAAAATAGCAAACAGAATATTAGAAACAAAAATATAAACAGAAAAAAATAAAATAACAAATAAAAACAAAAATTAAAGAAACAAAATATTATAGTATAACAAATGAATTAACCACGGCTTGGGACTAGACAAAGTCAAGTCCCCGTCAACGGCGCCATTTGCAAACGATTTATTTGATGTATTAAAAACTAAGAAATATCCTAGAAATTAGCAAATCAATAGACCGTCGGGTTGCAAAAATCCGGTCGTAGTAGTATAACAATTTAAAAGCGATCAGGTGTCAATCCACGGGACTTGAGGTAAATAAGTCTAGCCTAAGACAATGGGTAATTCAAAAGGGGTTGTTTTTGTTTTGGGATTTAAATAAATAACAAGAACGAGATAATTAAAATAACAGACAGGAAAATAAATAACCGATAAAATAAAGTGATAGGTGATATGGATGATTGGGACTCTAGGTTCAGGTTAAAACTGTTTGATCAATTATGTCTACTGGTTAATTAAAGACAGATTGGCAAAATTCCTAATATTTTCTTAAGAGCTAAATCATAGTCTCGGAAGAATCATTTACCAGAAATGCGTGGACTAGTCTAGACTCAAGCAGAAACACATGTAAACGGATTAAGTACGAGGAATAATAATTTGCGTCTGCAGGAATAATTAATTAATCCAATCAATAACACAGATATACAGATTAATTTAACCTATCTATTTATCACTTGGTCGGATCAAAATAGATTTAGTAAAGCAATTTAATAAAACTGATGACATATTAAAAAAGAACAAGAATAACATTAATCGTAACAATCCACAATTAATTAAAACCAGCAAAGATATAAGTTACATAGTTAAAACAAACTGAAATAAACCATCACCCAGAGTAAATATAAACTACTCACTCATTATTTCAAAGATGAAAACAAACATTAAAACAATTATCAAATATTATGTAATAACCAATAATGTAACAAGAAGTAAATAGCATGTAACAAATATAAAAGAAATAGTATAAGTTTAGTGAAACCTTTTATATGACCGTTCCGGTTCTTTGCAGATCGGTTCACTCCTCTTATATTTCTTCCGGTTCGCTCAAGATCGATTCTCAAGATTGTCGTTTCTCGCCCCGTTCTTCTTCAGATCCCTGTTCCTCTTCTCGAGTCAATAACTCTCAACCTCGATGATTCCCTCGCGCCGGAAGATGAAGAAGTAAATCGTGACTGGCTTCCCTCGTCCGCTCCCACTCTCGCCTCCCCTACTCGTGCGGTCAACGACGAAGGAAAAAAACGGTGGCGGTGAACTCGTGGTTTAAACAGTGAGTCGACGATGGTTCGGTGGTGAAAAATGGTGATTTCCTGGGATGCGCTGGTGATATGCGAGCGAGATTTCGGAAGGATGGTGAAGACGATGCGAGTGGATGATATTGAAGATGCTCGTGGTCGTTGGTCGTGCGGGTCTATCCTTGTAACACCCCATCCAAAGCCATTCGTGGTTATCGCAAAACTGAACACTTAATCGAATACGTCGTAGCGGAAATAAATAACACTGGAACTTGCCACGGTCTGATCGTTAGAATATACCGGCCTTAACATTTACAATACTTATCCAACTCAAAACATCACCATCCACATTACCACAACCAACCGAGTACAAATATCTTACACATGATCGCAACCTTACTTCAGTTTAAATATAAACAGTCGGGTGCACAGGCGCAACCCGAACTCAAAAAAACATCCAACCCTAAGTCTAACGCTCCTACTCTCGTAGTGCGTCCTCATGGGTCTCTTACCTGCAAGTGTAAATGTAACACCCCTCTCCACAATCACGTAATAATCCCTCACGTAGCAATAAATAAAACATCTCGCAGCGGTAAAATAAATATCTATTACAAACTCACTCGGGTGTCACCGGCCATTACTCGCCCATGCAAGCAACGTAGCCAAACCACATCCAACTTCCAAAATAAATAAACTGCTAACCGCAGTGATAACGAGAAACTCCTATAAATCATACTAAGTCCAATAACCATAATCATCGGTGAGCGTCTACCCAATCCTGAAAAATACATAACCTTACCATGAGACCATACACCATCTTCATTACTATACAACATCTCCAATTATCCTGTTCCTGCTCTTCAGCTTCGACAATGATCAATAACCTGAAATGGTGTAGTATCAGCGATAGACGCTGAGTATGCCGGGCCTGGACCCTAATGGTCACTTGTCATTTTAACCATCTTATTATTAGGTTAGTTTCATGCTTTACCATTTTACAGTTATATTCAATACTGTAGTAAACATGCATAATAAATTTAACCATCCATCCAAATATCCATAGACATTCAACCATCCATCCAAATATCCATAAACATTCAACCATCCATCCAAATATCCAAACATTCATTTAATATTCCATACAACCTTATATATCAAACGTATCGAGTAATAACAATATAATGTACAATGTACATTCGCCGTAGCGTACAGTTTTCATACTTGATTTACCTTAGCCTTGTAGGCTCCATCCAACCATCAATACACAATAAAATAACCACAAGTATAACCAATGAACAACAAAGCGAAACAACGAGAATAATAAACAAGTATTAAGTCTCGTCCATGGTATTGTTCGCCACTGTATAAGTCTCAATTGTTTTAGTTGTTCAGTTATACTAGTGACAATATCTCGTTAAAACGACATGTCTCTAGTTACCCATATATTATGGCGGGTCACCCACGGCAGTAGCCACTCCAACGGTAGAGTCTCCGACCAACGAGCCATTCTAGCTCACGGGAAATTTTCTTGATACTTACGGACCCGTACGCGGACATCCTGGTATCGTTTTTGTGATCACAGCGCGCACCAAGAGCCACATCCTCTTGGCTTTACTTCCATTCCATTAATTAATTAATTATACCATCGCATCGCATTACCAAATTTTCTAACACAGCAGACTAAGGTCATTAGTCCAATCCGGAGTTTGTAACTCGGGATCCAGTGTTAGATACGAGAGCGGCGTATAGAAAAGGCCAATGCTCCGTACAAAAGTCTCAGATAATATGTATGTGTTATTATCATAGTGCTACAACGTTTTACTTACGTTCCTTATTTCATATAAGATAGCACCATAGCCGCTAGTTCGTTTATATATATAGGTTCATATATACGAACCAATACTGTTAACTCAACAACAGTAAATAATAAGCAGCTATAAATATACAATCATGCATATTAATTAACACATTCAGACAAACAATCTTATCATTGATCGCACAGAAGTCTGAACTGAGGAAGCCCTCAAAGACAATCAGAGACATATAACAACACACAAGTTATATCAACCAAATCCGAGCCCAAGGAGCAACCTTAGGACAACTCGGCAAACCCCTTTACATACCGTTCACCCTGACTGTATTACGGTGGAGTATGAATCAGCAAGATCTACGCTCCGTGTAGTCCGCTAGCTCGTCAAGCGTCCTTGTCAGAAGTATACTCTAAACGGTAATAAAAACTATAAGTCAGTCTCCATGACTAACTACATCCGGTATTTCCGAATTATGAGTAACCCCGACAGTTCACCCCTGTTTTCTACAGTTTGTTACGGGTTTCTCTAAAACAGTCGGCTTTGTTACTTAAAACGCGTACGTCAAAAACTATTTCAACTGTTAAGTTTAATTCCTATATTTCTTTAATCTTATCCACATCTAGTTTAGGTATATAACCTATAGTTGCATGTATCCATGTATGATTATTTTATATTGTATTATTTTTTCCATATTGTATTATTTTCCCACCATTCCTTATCATACCATGTAATATATAATTCATTATCTTTAGCAAATAGTATTTGCATCCCAAAAACCCATAGCATATAGTTTGTAACTATATTTTTTTTAATAACCACCACCATTAAATCATATGGTTTTCAACCAATATATATATATATATATATATATATATATATATATCCACCTTATATACATTATTCTTGTGTTTGTATATATATTTTTTTACCACGTAGGTAATTCTCATGAGTTTAATAAACTCTTATATTTTATGTCACATTTTATCATCTTTTATTAGATGATTATTCCCATTAGTTGTATTGTATTGTACAACTTATATTAAGATTGTTATCCTAATATTATGTAACATTTTATGTTGTACATTTGCAACTCCTAAGGTTATTACATAAATACCTTAGTTTATAAATCCCATTTATTTATAATTTGTCACATATTTTATGTGAGTACCCCTCCTTATATTAATTCCACTAAACCGCCTTAATACCATATAATTGTCATAACATTATGACATTGTAGACCTTAGTCTAAAATTCATCTTTCAACTCTATTAACCCGGTATAGCCCTTAACTTTATTTAAATCCCATTTTACCACATAACATTATGCAATGTTTATACCATATACTATATCATACTATGTGATATTTTTATTCCCTTTAATTTATTCCTATAGTTTTATACAAAACTATTTCATATTGCCTCATAGGCATATATTAAACCTTATACTTTTCCTTTTAAACCATAATTTCCTTTATTTACCAAATCACCTCTTTCTTTTTACCATGTTATATATACCATTCAATATAACATTTCTAACTTAAAAAGAAGTATAACCTATGGTTATTTTTTGTAAATTTCGAACAGCCCTTTTGCTATTCTATAATTGCCATTGGCCCTATTTATAACATATAGTTTTACCATACCATTAAAATCATATCTTATACACATATCTCAATAGACTCTTAAAAATTCTAAAAATCTTCAAATTTTACCAAAGGGTTATAAACATCCTTATTAACCCATATACTCTTGTATTTACCATTCCACCATCTATTTTTCTCCAAAGTGTCATAATGACATAATAACTATATATTATTCATATACAGTTTATTTAATTCCAAAACAAACCAATAATTCCTAAAAATTCCTAATAGCCCATGGGTGTTTTAAAATACCATTGTACACCCTTTATTTTGGTAATAACATATTCACCACATATGTTATAAAAATATTACCATAAAATACTTAACTTACTATAAAACCTTAAATAAGTTATCTAACTTATTTATTTTGGTCAAAACCTAGCATGTGGTCAAGGTTGACCTCCTTAAAATTCCTTGACCAACAATTCCTTTATAATTACGGTTTAGTACCCAAACTTTCTAGAATTCACCATTAACCCCAAAACTTTATAAAATCTTATAAACTTTATTTTAACTCCTTTTTAACTCTAATTTTCAGCTTTATTTTTCTAAAGTCCCTAAATTAATTTAATTACACCAAATACCCCATTTATTTTCGGTAATGCATTTATACTACTTAAACTTAATTAAAAGCTTGTAAATGCATAATTAAAATGGCCTAAAATACATGGCCTTATTACAAACATTGGCTTGCAAAATAAATTACACATAAATGTCCCAAAACACTTATAAAAATTTCGGCCTCACCATATAATTTCCATTTAATTACCAAATTCCACATAATGTTAAATTTGACATTTATGCTTGTTAATTAGTTATAAAATTTATTAAACCATTCCTTAAACATTTAAGGTCAAACAAGACCTTGTTTTTCTCCTTCACTCACGGCAATTGATGTACACACACTTAAACTTGTGTTAATGTATCAAGTTAAGGTTTTTAAGTGATTTATACCTTGATTTAGCTTAGGTAAGCCTTGTTTGGTTCGGCCACCTGAGAGTAGAAATTCTCCACAGCTTGTTTTACATGTTTCAAACAGAAAACAAGGCCTAGTTAGTCTCTAAGCAAGATCTAACCATAAGGAGTAATTTAATGTAAGATTTAAGCCAAAAATTACCTTAAGAATGTAAGGAGAGTTCAAGATGATTTCGGCCTGAATCAAAACACCACAAGGTGTTAGATCCACCATATTGACATAGGAAATATCTAGATCTCGAAGTGCTACCTTGTTATTAAGTTTTACCTTGGAAAAATGCCTTAAAAGAGAGTATTTCTTTGGATCTCGGCCACCCTTGCTCCAAATGGCATACCAACAGATTCCAAATGAAAAGTAGAATTAGATGAGGTTATGACCAAAGTTTGACAGCCGAATTTGAAGGGAATCAAAAGTTATGAGCTTAAAGCACATTTTTACCTTAAATGGTCAAGACTTGAACTTTCCTCCTTAGATCTGGTTATGAACGAGTTTGAACTTCCTTTAACCTCCAAATCACTCTACATAGGAGTATAGAAAAGGTTGGAGTGTAGATCAATCGAAAAAGGAAGGAAAGATGAAGAAAATGGGCATTTCATGCCTTAAGAGCATACCTAGAGCTTGAGATCTCATCAATGGTGCTTGGGAACCTTACCTACGGTGGAGGGGAGCCAGATAGAGCTCATGGAGTGAGCCATCTCGGCTGAAGAGGAAGGAATGAAGGGGAAAGACCTAAATTAAGCTTAAAGCACCTTTTTTGCATTTTTTATGATTTCCTTGCTTTGATGACTCATCAAGTCTGATTGGGGTTGGATAATTGAAGGTTCAATCAGTGGAGAAAGCAAGAGGGGGCAGCCGTCCTTGATTGAAAGAGGTAGGGCTTGATTGATTCAAATTTGAATCAAAAATGAGATAATAATGTGACTTTTAGCAAAAGTGAGAGGTGACTCATCTTGCCTTGTCTTGTACTGCTTGGGAGCCACGAAATTTCAAGGAGGAAGAGGAGCAAATGGAGGCTCCAAATCAGTTGGCTCACATGGGTAAGGTAAGTGGAGCCCACTGTTTTGTTTTATAAGGTAAAGTTTTCTTTTTTGTTATTTATGCTAAGTAAAAGGAATCTCTTTTATTTGTCACATGTCTCTTGTATCTGGTTGTTAAGAGACTTAATTAACTGATTTTATCAGATCCATTCGTGGTCAATGGTCAACATTGGTCAACTTAGTCAATGTTGACCCAAACGGGCCCCACTTTAGGGTTTTATTTATATTTAATATTAAATTTGTAAAATTCGTAAATTTCTGGAATTAAATTCCTAATATGATATATAATGAATATTATCATATTAAGGGTAATTATAACCTTTTAGCCCATTAAAAACCAATTTAGAAGGCGATTACACAAAAACGTGCTTTAAAGGAGTTTTAGTGCACATTTTGTGTCGCAAGTGTTTCTGAGCTTGGTTTCTTTGAAAACGGTTTGTTTGTGTCCCTTACATGATATTGATCATGGTATCCAGTTTATATCATTTAGAGGTCATTAGACCTTTAAGGTATTCTAGAGGACATTTTTGCCCTTCTTGACCTTGAAGCATGAAAGTGCTTGTTATGTGGTGGAGTGTTGCCCAACAATTGTAATGTGTTTAGTAATGTGTTAATATGCTTAGGACAAATTTTTAGGTCCTAAGAAGTTCATTCGGGTATTTGTTTACCCTTAACAGTCAAAGGGTGCAACATCTCGTTTGTGTTGACCACTGGTGTTCTCAGTTGACTTTAAGGCATGTTCAGGCCTTAATTATATAATTAAATATTTAATCCATGTTTAATAAATTTGGGGTATTTCAATCTACCCCCCTTAAAAAGACTTCGTCCCGAAGTCTCTCAATCAAATAGGTAAGTATAAATGTATCATACCCATTATTCCCATAATGATATCTATGTGATATATCATTTACACACATCGTATTGCGCTCATACAGCACATAGCCATCACGTTGTGGCGTTAGTTCAATCATATATGGATATAGGTGATCCATCAGCACCATCATTTCCTATCAGTTCTACAAGTCCTGACAACCTTCCTGAGGTGTCCATAACATTCCATTGTTCCACATTCCATATCTAATGATCATTTCGTATCTAGGCGATACCATATGTAATCATTCCATAAAGCAATATGAATACATATCACAAATAGCATAAGCAAGGTTTACACACATGGTGTAGACACAACATTCATACAGGTATCTCGTAAGATACGTACATACAAGTGTACATTCACACACAAAAAACCAAACAACGCACGCCCCGACCGTACCAACCTTAACCAACAAAAACCAATTAACTGTATGCTATGCATACTAAATAAGTCAATACTAACCAAACAAACCTGTATGCCAGCACACCACCAATCTCGCTTTTTTTATGCAAGCACATAAAAACAAACTAACTGAGTGAAAAACGGGTGCACAGGCCAAGAGGCTCTACCCCCTTTAAATAAGGGTTACACCCCCTACCCCCACAAGTATACAACAGCCGCTCAACAAGGAGCGCTGGATACTTGGCTCTCAAAGAGTTCTCCAACTCATGGATTATCCTCATATCAGAGAGACGGGTATAACTCTAGCCCTTCAGGGCTCCACAATACATAAAAGGGTGAGGCACTAATCTATTTGTGCTCTCTCCCAAGTTCATTCCAATGGGCCCACTCGCTCCGTTGAGTTGCAGACCCATGAACATAGGCTCAATTTGCCTCTTTTTTTTCCATTGCTGTGAATCCACTTGTTTGGATCACTAGCATACATGCGTGTGTCTTTTCTCACTGATATTCAGTTGAGGTATACTATGACATTGGCCATTGTTAGTAGTTAGTGCTCTTTGCACTTGTCTTGTAACATTAAGACGTACCAGCCTAAATGTCCACAAAGATGATGTTTGTCATCCATGTCTCCTGGTGGTTCTGCTCCGGAGTAACACACTGTTGTAGTTCCCTTTTTTTTAACACACTCTTGTTGATATCCACTTTATCTTTCTGCATTCCCACTAGATTAATAACTGCACGAGTGCGGTACCAAAACACTCAGTCATACAGAGTGCAGAGGCGTAAACGCTCAACAGCTAATATCTCATGAGTCAAACAGATAAGATGTGCGATTTATCCTGTGAGTGGTACATTCCAAATCCATTGTTCTTTAAGCAAGATATCTGCCATCATATAGCTTTATCTTTTCTCCTCGCGTGGTCACGCGTTTATGTCCATATCATCTGGTAGATTTCCTCTGGATTGCAAGCATTTGCTTGATCCTTATGAGGGTTCTACATATCTTTCGTCCATAATGGGTTTTCCTATTTTTTTTGGGGTTCCTGTCCTTGCATTGTTTCCCTGTCTTCACTCTATACTGTCTACTGTTCTCTGTTGAAGGTTCCTCTTTTTTTTTCCAGCCCGTTGGTTTAACTGCGGCTCTTCTCGTCCATCTTCGAGGTAATCCGTCTTACTATCCGTAGAATGGAGTTGACTACTTCTCGTGTTCCTAACACTACTTGTCTACTTGCATGGGGTACCGTACTGATACATTACTACTTACCCGACTAACTCATAAATAAGTCTGTCAGGCCCACATGCTCCTAACGGAGTGCGGTCGTCCCATGACTCGTTTAGTAAACTGGTAATGTCTGTCACACGGTTATAGTGAAGTATTCTGTTGTCAATCTCCCTTTGATGGATATCCTCTTTTTTTTTTCTTCTTCTTTGTTTTTCTTCTCCTTCTTTTCTTCTTTGCTTGCTTTTTTGTATAATAGTTAATGTTATCAGTTATCCTGTAATAAGTGTTATTGCCTTTGTGGCATCCGTGGTAATTCGTGCCATAGACTGGTATTATTCAACTCGGTGTAAGTAAAATTTGTGCTATATTTAGCAAACTTTTTTCTCCCTTTTTTTTTTGATCCCATTGAGTACAACACTTTTTTTCATTTTTCTCCCTGTTTTTTTTTTTATCATTTCTCATCCATAATTCATATTCGTCCCCTCATCCATGTAATTGGATGCATTGCAGATTGCATAATAGTTTGAGCAACTTGGCTCTTCACTTCCCAACCATCCTCACTGACGGTGGTGCATCTACAAAGGGTATGCTTGTCCATAAGGACTAAACATTTATCACTAGTAGTGATTAGTATTCAATCCGGGTATACACTGATGGTATTTGGCTATAAGCCCTGTCTGAAACTTCCTCGAACGTTTAAACTGGTGTGTTTTACAGTCATAGTGGCTGTTTAATTTGTCCAGTTGCAATGGTTGGACTAACGGTCCTTCCAAAGTTGCATAGGTTTCTAATCTCCAGGTTTGAATGAAAAAGTTTGGAAAACAGTTTTTTTTTTATAAAAGGTTAAAAAGTAGTAGTTGTTGCAGTTGCATTTGCAGTAGCTGTGTACTGTTGCTGTCGCTGCACTTGCTGTAGCAAGTGCGCAAGGCAGATGGAAATTTCAGTGGTTTTCTTGTCATAGCGCTTGCAATAGCAAGTGCGCCATGCAGGTGGAAATTCTGGTTCAGTAGTTCCCGGTCTCATTGACTCTGTGTCATCGAGTATGGCTACATGATAATGTAAGCATTAACATTTTTATATATATTATCCTTCAAGGTTCAAAGCTTATAGGTACTGAGTACACACAACTAATCCCAAAGTCTTACACAAAAGGCGAGTGGTCAATGACACACTCCCACATACTTATAACATGGCTCCTTCTAACATTCAAAGTAAGCACACAACATAGTAAGTAAAAGTCTTCCACTAGCGGTCTCATGGAGTTAGGGTACTCATGCCCTATCTACTCCCTTGCCCTTCTAGGCTCCAGCATCAGTAGATGTCTGGCCATTCTGACCGCCTCGTGGTACTCTAGATCCTCCAGCTGAGGTCTTCTGAGTATTCTTTGGTGGCATGTAATTACGGCTCTCTGGGTTCATCCAGCATTCAAATTCCCTATGGCCTTCTATGTGGCAGCACCGACAGACAACTTTGCGGCCTTCGCAATCGACCCCAGGATGGTCTTTCCCACAACGCTTACAGTAAAAATGGCGCTGGGGCTGTCTGGTGCCTAATGGTAGTGTAGCGCCCCTATTAACCATAAATACAGCGGAAATAAAACTCTAAGGCGATTACAGACCATCGGGTTCCAAACACCCGGCACCAAACCTCACCAATTTAAAACTTACAATCCACAAAGCTACGGTCTGAACTCGAGAAAAACTTAACACAACATAATAAAATTAAACATATTCTCTCTCCACAAAACCTAGTCCCATCCCAACGCTCATTCTCTTCGTGGCCACCTGTAAATCAAATCGTACCTGCAAGATGAAACCAAGCAGCCCACCCCAAAAGGGGCGGGTCAGTTCCCTGGAATGGAAGTGGTACAATTCTCCAAAAACAAACTTATAAAACATAACTCTTCAAAATAAATAGTAACATGAAAACAAACTCTGAAAAGTAAAACAGGGATAAAGCACTTCAAGACAATCAAGTTTAAAGAGAAAGGAAAATAAGACAAAGATAAAGAACTTCCAAAACAAGTCATCCACTTAAGTAGTCACACCACATAGTTAGTAAGCATCCATTGTTGATGTTAGAACCAATTCCCGTTTGGAGTATAAAGACTCAGATAGTCACAAAGGACTAGGAATAATAAGATAGATCCAAGAACCAATAACTCAAGAGTGGAATAATTCAATTGGGAGAGATGGCCCCCACCGCCAGATATCAATGTCCATATGGACGAGGGATATACAGCCCCCTGCTGTCAGATTTAAATGTCTTGGTGGACGAGGGATATACAGCCCCCTGCTGTTAAATATCAATGCCCCTATGGGCGAGGGATATACAGCCCCCTGCTGTTAAATTAAAAATGTCCTGATGGACGAGGGATATACAGCCCCCTGTTGTTCAATATCAATGCCCCTATGGGCGAGGGATATACAGCCCCCTGCTGTTACCATTGAAGACGCGCGCATCGAAAGAAAGATTCCAAGATTGACCTTTTCCAAAAATCCCGCTAGATCACCAACTACTCAGAGCAATACCAAAACACTCAGTCCTACAGAGTGCAGAAGCGTAAACCCTAAGCAGCCAATGTCTAACGGGCAACCAAGTAGAAGTAACCATACCCAAGTGAGTTCCACATCCAAGGCTCAGTTAGTCACACAAGCTGAGTCAGTCACACAACCATTTCTTATTTTTAGAAGTTCCTCTTAAATCCAGTTAGCGTTTCCAAAACATTCCACAAGTCAACCAGCAAAAATATCGTAGTACGAGAAATCGTACAAAACATTCCATAAAGTCCAAAACACGTCAAGCTGAGTACGAGAAATCGTACCTGGGTAACGTTGTAGCAGTTCTAATCAACTTGCGCAAACAATCAACAGTACTCTGAAGAATATTAAAAGTAGTCTATCATCAAACACTTGTAGCCTATGCTACACTTAAATAAACTCCTTACTCCTATTTCAAAGTCTCAATTGTCTTTTAAGCCCTCACTTAAATGCTATGAATAACCTTTGACTTGTCTTAGAATGTTGTATAACCCAAGGTTGTAAGACCAAGGAATGTATTTTTTACACTTGTTAATTGTTCCACCCTTATCCACTTTACCCATACCAACCATAATTCTCACATTAAAGACCTTTATAACATAAGTGCATTATACGTTATTCAATCAATCTTAGAATTTCAATAACAATTCTTAAACTCAATACTTTTATTCTTACTTTAGGACATACATCGTGTTATGACCAATGCTGGGTTTCTTAGAATACTATACTATTATTTCACAATTTATTGACTATGTATCTTTATCAATATCTACTAGATAATCCATTATAACTAAGTTTTCCCCCTTAACTTAATTATGATCTACATTCCGTATACTGAAATCGTAGTGTTGTGGATGCATTTAATATAACTTATTTGAGCTACTAAACTCAATTATCTTATCTTTAGTTCAGAATGGCCTTTAATTACAACCATCTATTAATCTTGCCATAAGTTGTTAAATTACTTTTCATCTTGAAATAACCATATCATAGTTAACTCAACTTATCGAACTCTCACATTTAGTATCCACAAGGTATATTATTTACTTAACCATAACTTTATAATAAGGTGTTTTAAGATAACCCTTTTTATGTATCCTTACTTACATTTTAATTTCCCAAGTATTTAATTTTTACACACATTCTCTCCATAGAGTATGTATAATCCTTTTGTACTAAATTTTAATAAACTTATGTCTTAAATACATTTTATATTACTTACAAGACCAAAGGTTTCAAAGGAATAACTTAATAAATTAATTTCCTTTATTGTATTTAGGATGGACAATATATCTACATAAAGTAGAATTTATCAAAGAATTAAATTCTGGTTCGTAAGTGAAATTGTTAATTATTTAATAAGATAATCTATTATGAAAAATCCCCATACCTTATATTCAAATAACACATTAATATTTCCCGTGCCAAAAGGTAAATCCTTATAGCCTCTTATGTAACTTAGTTCCTCTAAATAAAGGTTCAAAGGTTTATGTACCTAATTTCTATTTATAAACCTTTCAGTAAATCTTTAACTATTATGTACAACTGTAACACCCGCGTGGTGTTACCTCCCCCATCGATCGGGAGAGAGCACGAACCATATGTGACAGCCCAGACAAACAGCCCACATGTGTGATATTGTCCGCTTTGGCACGCAGGCCGCACGGATTTGTTCCTGGGGTTTCGCCCCAAAACGCGTCACACAAGGGAAGAGTATCCCCACCCTAATAAGGTATGGTTCGTGCTCTCTCCCGATCGATGTGGGAGGTAACACCACGCCGGGTGTTACACCCCTACCCCCCTTAAGGAGCCCAGTGCCCTCACGGGCTCACTGGACCCACACCGACCTGGGTCTGGCTCTGATACCATCTGTGACAGCCCAGACAAACAGCCCACATGTGTGATATTGTCCGCTTTGGCACGCAGGCCGCACGGATTTGTTCCTGGGTTTCGCCCCAAAACGCGTCACACAAGGGAAGAGTATCCCCACCCTAATAAGGTATGGTGTAACACCCCACCCATAACAACGCACTTTGCAACCATCTGCAGCGGAAAACATAAACCATCACATTACTTAGTCCGTTGGTGTTACACGCTGTTAACCACCTACGTGGTTAACAAGGCTAATACATACACATTGTATCGGTCTGATGGACTAGATCCCCGAGCAACTACACAATACAATCCTTATTCCATTTCCACAATTATTTTACATATACATCCCCCACTGTACCGAGTATTAATGAACCAATGCCGATAACAAATTCGGTCTTACTACACCTATAATACATACACCGTTAAAGGCTACCCATGTATAAAAAAACCACCCGTCCTACTCTCGAACGGCTTCCAGCTCCTTGTACCTGAAATAAAAAAGGAAGAAAAGGGTGGCCCCCAAGGGGCTCAGCACCTTTGCTGGTATGGTAATCCCGCAGCCCGCATGCTACCGGGCCACGCACAACTAATTGTCGTCTTAGCATGCGGTTGATTATATTTGAATCATGCATGTAAACCATAACACACAACACAACGGGTACGGTTCTCTTAAGGAACCGACCCGACCCTGATTAGTTCACTTTAGAGCCTAGAGAATGTTGCCAAACTCATGTTAAACTCATACCATAACACGCTACCGTTTCTTTAAATGAACGGATAACTTCACACTAAGGTGCGTCGGATATAGTAATCCAATCACACCGTACAACCATTGTATGCCCCAGTAAACCGACGTGAGTCAGTAATATAGCTTTGGTTAAGCTAAAGGGAAGATTGGAAACCCAATGAGTAAACAACCATAACATACCTAAGAGAGTCGAACCGGGTATGACATCGACCCCCGTCCATCACACGCGTGGCCGGAACATGACCGGTCTCCTCACCCCCCCATTAGTACACATATACTTATAGTTAAGTAGTTAGAGCTCCCTTATGGGACCTATCACATCCACACACACAATACGGTATCAAACCGAGTTAAACACGCAAGGGAGATTCACACACTTGCACATAACACCATCACACAACTAACTCACTCACGCATAGCCGTGGTTAGAACGTTCCCAAGGTTTGGGTCGTTAAATCCGAATACCGATATCTCCTGTGTACCTAGATTTGGTTAGCTAAGGTTTAACACCTATTTGAGGTCAAACGGTATCGGGACCTATTACGCCACATAAATGAATTACTATAAACTCATTACATGTTTTGATCTTACAAGGTGGCAAACACTCAGAAAAACACATTGGCATACAAGCCGGTGTAATCCGGTAGGACACAGGTTGCAAGAAAACCATACCTGTCTCCGGAGTCCACTCCACTATGTCCACTTATGTTCCTCGAACAATTCTCGAACAACTGGTACATTAAAGTTACCTTCATTAACATCGGGGTAACATGTTTGTGTAACGCCGAATGACTATGGTTAACCCCGTTTGACTAGTTAAATACCTTAACATTTTTAACTTGTTTTACTCTCACATTTTATTCCAACTTCTCACCCACCAAATTGTCATTATAACTCACCAAACATGTCCTTAACAACCTTACAACATCATTATCCATCAATCCCCATCATTAAACATCATTTTCATACCTTAAACAACATTTTTAGAGTGGTCCGGGACTTGGTCCTTACCTTAAGTCCCGGACCAACACATTAGGAAAACCTTCGGCGTATTTAGAAGGGTGGTCCGGGACCTTGTACCCACCCCAAGTCCCGGACCAACCAGTGGTGCACTCTCGGCCTATTTTCATGCATAGTCCGGGACTTGAACCATAACCTAGGTCCCGGACCAAACCTACAGAATTGTTAAAATTGCATTTTTCAAGTGTTGTTGCCTTAGTTCTCCACCTCCATTAATTGTATAAACTTACCATATGATCTTAGGTATATTCTAATGCCAAAATACCACTTCGATTCACCTTAAAACATTGTCCAACTTGTTACCCAATTTTCTTATACATACACCAACACTTATAACATTTGACTCTAGGTTTCTAAATGGTGTTTTCTCACCATTGATTACAACTATCCCAAAATGCTTTCTTTCTCAAAGCCTTAACCAAACATCTTTCTCTTCTTATTCACCAACATTACCTAAACTTTAAACAAACTTCTCCAAGACTTTAGTACTTCCTAAAACAAACCCATTTGATTTCTAGAACCTCCAAGATAATGCCTAAATCCTTGTAGCACCTTAAAACACCTTATATATTTTACAAATTTTCGCCATAGGTTCTCTTAGCATATCATCATTCCAAAACTCATAGTTTTCTCCATTAAGCATTCAAGATCACCTAAACCCATCAAGAACACCACAACACCATATAGTGCTTAACTTAAATTGCTTGGCACTTAGGCCCTTAAATAACATGGCTCTTAGGCCCTTAAATAACATGGCTCTTAGGCCCTTAAATTGCTTAAACCTTAAACACTGAATTTCCACAAGTATATATTGCCTTTGACCTGCAAATACACCCAACAATACATATGCCCTTAATAAACTCCTTGAGAGCATTTCACTAGCTCATTTACCATTGGCATTTAAATCACATTGAGATAGTTTGTTTACCTCCTTCCTTCCAGATTTTACTTGAACATTCTTGTTCTTCCTTGTTTGGAAATCGGCAAGAGCACTTGGTTACTTGCAAATGTTCTAACCAACACACAAGTACAACCAATGAGCATTCAAGCTTCATGCTTAAACTCACTTACAAACCCTAGGTTATACATATTGTCTTAACACACAAGGATAGTTGTTTTACCTTAGATCTTGAAGAGAGTTGGATATATACCAAGAGAGGACTCCACCTAGTCCATGAAAGGTTGAAATGAAGCTATGGAAGAACAAGAGAGGACACCATTAATGGTGAATTTTCGGACAGCACCAAAACCTGAGGGAAACTTCATTTTTCTTTGAGTTTCCTTACCTTGAAGCAAAGGAGAACAACAAGGTGTAAAAAGATGTGGTCAAGCTCCTTCAATAGTGAATCTCCATGGCACCAAAATGAGGCTTTTGAAGATTTGAAAAGACAAGGTTGTAGAGCTTGCTCCAACTAGAAGAACGGTGGTCTCGAAATTAAATTTGGACCATGGAGCTAGGAGTTACATGTGGTCAAAGCTTGAAGATGGTGCTGGAGCTGTAGCATATCCGATGGAGAAGGAAGAAGAAGATAGAAGAGAGGATGCAGCCGTGTGAAATGGAGAAGGAAAGGAGAAATGAAGATAGAATTTGCTTTTGGAGATATTAAGTAGTTAAAGTAAGTAATACCTTTGCTTTACCATTATTTAGCTTATTAATTTGTTCACATGTGGTGAGTCACACATGAAAACCGGCCCCCATCTTTACTTAGGGGTATTTTAGTCCTTATTGACCCATTTAATTACTTGTAACAACATATGTTACAAACTAGCTTATTAAAGTCACTATTCAAAAAAAGGCACATAGATGTGAAATTTTTGATTTCCCATTGATATAGACTTCCAAATGTGTTACAAATTAGTTCACATATTTATTAAAGAGTAATGATGGACATTTAGCCAGTCAAAACTCATTTACAAGACAATTTTTCCAAAAATGTGCTTTAAGACTCCTTTAAGCACATTTTGTATTTAAACTTGTTTTCAAGCTTGGTTTTCTTTGGTAACTGATTTAATATGTTCTTTAACATATTTATAAGGTATAGGTATGACCTTTAAGTGTTATACAAGGTTAACCAAGTCTAGAGCAATTATTTGCTTAAATTGACCTTAAGGTGTTTCCTTGTGTTTTGTTTGATTTAATTGTCCACCAACATTCCCTAAGGACTTAATTAGCCTTATTAAATCATAATTGAATTTTACAAAGTCTTGGTAGGCTCTTTGGGTCCTAACCAAGTTCACTCCAAGTTTAGAGCATGTTTTTGCTCAAACTGTGTCTTAGTATTTTATTGTGTTTTACTATGGTTTAAACTGTTCATTGATGTGTTTAAGGCACTTTTAGCCTTTAATACCATAGTTTAACATTTAACCAACATATCGAGGTTTGGGGTATTTCAATCTACCCCCCTTAAAAAACTTCGTCCTCGAAGTTCACATTTTCCCACACATCATTGGATTAGAATACGGGAATTACTTTAAGGATAAACTTCCATTACCAACACACCTTACACCACAACCTCGGACTTGAAGGTCCGGGTACATATACACATCCATCCATAACATATTATTCTCACATGATTACCTCGGACTCAATGGTCCAGGTACCTTAACAGTATTGTACTCACATAACAACACTTAGACTCTCAGGTCTGGGTAACATAACCACCTTTGGACTCATAGGCCCAAGTAACATAATCATTTCAGAACTCGACCATATTAAGACTCAAGGTCAAAGTAATATTTATTACTCATTCCACACAACATGTCTTAGCATGTATAGCAAACAGAAATACCTTTTCCATCTCTTCATGGGCTCGAGTCCCATGTTGAGTACATATACACTATGATCCCCGCAGAACCCGGTCGCGATGGACACCTTCTGGTCCTCGTTCCTTTGGGAGATCAAAACATTCACTTAATTTTAATTTTTTAATTTTTTTTTAAACATATGTACTTCTCATGTCACCGGTCCGAAGACAAAGGCTCATACGTCCTCAGCTCGTGAGCAAGTACTACAAAAATATTCTTTACCAGGTTAAGTAAACAAGAGAATCCTTTATTCAAAATATTAATCGACTGTTTTGGAAATACCAATTGAAAACCCTTTTGAAAATTCAATACAACTCCAAGTCCAATTTATGCTCTTTGCATCCTTTCTTAGTGGTGTTATTCGTGACCACTTATAGGGAGCTTCAAGAGTCATCCAACCCTGATGTGATCAGCATCAGTGTTGAACTATCCTTCCACCCCAATTTGTGTTCGGCTTCCCTTGATCACATGCAAATCATGTTCCTCCACCTCCCACTTCATTTCAAGCATTAAATAATACACACATTTCCTTTTTCTATCTTTTCAATCATTCTAGTCATAATCATCACATCTCCAAGGAATAGAACTCAGTCCATCAATTATTCATTCACTTTTAATCAAGTTACCTAAGGAATCTAATTCTTACTAGGTTCCATGTCAGTTTCATACCCTTCATAAATCACCACACTGTATATATATACCTATTTTTTTATCAAAATACAATACATCGTGTTACATTTAGTATTCCACGAACACACACCACTTGGGTTTTGGTTCCCCCAGGAGTTTATTTACTCCTTAACACTTGTACTAACCCACAACCATTAACAAGGTAGTCCCACCTACCACAACGGTATTTCGCATCTTCTGTGCGCAAATACCACCATTTAACCAAACCAACCATCATAACCAATTATTAACCATGCCAACCATCATAACAAATTATTTTTGTGCTATGCACAACATAGCTCACGTACACTTGTACGGTAAAACACACTAAGCGGTTGTACGCTCTACCCCCCTTAAAAGGGATTACGCCCACGTAATCAATCTCTGAACATAGGGTTAAAAATGTTCTACCGTCGTGAAGTGTTTTAACTTCCACGCGGTCCGTTAAAGGATCTTGACCATATTAATGGTTTAGTTCCTAAACCAAGGATTCTCATTGGAGTTCTCTTAACTCATAACCAGTTTCGATTCTGGCCTGTCCATTCGTTATTCATACTGTATTGTACATCTCCAATTTATTACCTTTATCTTGGTAACCGTGGTTTCTCAACCGACGCGTGGTATCTCTTACCGTGCGCGAATTCGGTGAGTTACAAACTTTTTATCCACCTCCACAGTAGTTTACTGTGCATACTACTATGTATTTCACAATGATTGCCTCAATTCCTTTCGACTTACTGTCGGTTGAGGTTGAGCTACCACCTATTGTGTAGTGCTCTCTCATTTATTTCCTACACCTGAGGTATATTACATACCGATATTTGATATTTAGTGCTACTGTAGTCACTTATTGCTAGTCCTGCTTCCACATTTAGTTCTGCACCAGTATCATTTCATTGATATGACCTTGCATTTCTTATGCCTCGGTCTTATAGTGTTATAATTCTCTTTATTCTCCTTAATGTAGTGGTTCGTTCTCCGTTCTATTTGCTTGTATTACATATACTTCTGCAACTATTTAGTTTTTACCCAACACATTTTCTTTGTGGCTTATAAGCCTTACTGTCACGATTCCTTCCAAGTTGTCTCTTTGGCAACTTAGGGTCCTACTGTTAAGTGGGTTCCCTTCGGTGTTTAAACCGAGTAATTATTTCAACTCTTGAGTTTCTGTTACATTGTTTCATCCAACAATGTTTGATCCAAACACCTCTCATGGATTGCTCCTGGGTGTTGCTAAGGTATGCCATTACATTTGGCTTGCACTTATGGGTACATTAAGTAAACTTCGCCTTCTTACTTTCTTAGCTGGGTATTCGTTCCAGCTGCCATGTCTCATTTCTTCAGCTTCCTAAGACATATGTGATGTCTTTATATAACCATCTGTGCTCTTCGCACTTCTTGACTCTATACATTTCTCTTGGACGCATTTACCAATCCCTTTTGTCTTCTTTACTGGGTTCTTTTACTTCAACCATTAATGGTAATCCATTGCTCTCCTTTGACTTTCACTGCTGACCGTAGTATGGAGTTGACTACTCCCTGTGTTTCGGACTCTGCTCGTATACATATGTGGGGTATCCTACTGATACATTACTACTTACCCGATTAACCCATAGGTAGGTCTGTCAGGCCCACATGCTCTTATCGGAGTGCGGTCGTCCCACATTTCAGTTGGTACACTCGTAGTGTCCGTCACACGCCTAGGTGAAGTATTCTATTGTCAACTCCCTTATATTGTCTTTTGACAATATACGTTCCGTGCTTCCCGAACTTGTTCAAGGGAAAGTTTATCCACCGTTGTATCATTAAGAACTTCATCCATACCGTCGGGTTGCTACCCTCGGGTTCACTGGTTTCCGTCCGGCTATTCAAAGGTAAACTGGTTTGAAAGAAGGGTAAAAGAAGTATTGGTTTCAAAGAGAATTTGGTTTTGAAAGAAAAGAGTTTGAAATAAATCTGGGTTTGAAAGAAAAATTCTCCTGGTTTCACAACACCTTCTTGCCTTAACCAAGTCTAGCTTCTTGCTGACTGGTATATTCCCATTTACAAAGGTTAGGCTGTTAAGCCCTTCCACGGTTACGATGATCACATTTAATTTCTGGGTACTTTACTAAGTAGTTTGTAGTTGTCAAATTTTTCTCCGAACAATCTTGTTATAGCAGCACTTGCCATGGCAAGTGCGCCATGCTAACTGGCCATCGGTTAACACACACACCAGTTGCGGTATTATTCTTACCCGCATTGTCATCAGTGGCCTTGTTGGCCCTTGCTTGACCTTATAGTTTTGGCAATAATCCTTTGGATGACTTCTCACTGTCTTCACATAATAATCATTAACTGGGGTGCTCCCCGTTCTTGGAGTCCCCTTTTTTTTTCCTTTACTTAGCACTGTATCTCCTTCGTAGCCCGTTCCACGCATTTGTCGTGGTTACTGAGACTTGTCTCTTGTTTGGGTACTACGTTGTAGTTCCTTTGTCGGTTAGTATACCGTTGGTGTCCTTATTTAATATTGTAGTCCCGCAGACACTTGTCTCGGGTTTCATTACTTCACTTCTTGCCTGTTGCAAGCTGGTAGTTTTCGACTGCTCGACATGTCGACCCAAGTTGCCGGAAATTTCATTCTTCTATACACAAGATTCTTCATTCTTTGCTATCAAGTGCGGTTACAGTTGATCACCTGGGAACCGTCTCCGGGATTTCTAATTTTCAGAATCTACCGTATGACAGGTTCACCATACTTACAGAAATATTTAATAACAACCAGATCGGGTTTCCCGAGTATGAGAGGACTTTCATCTCTCTGGCGTTCCTCCCCAAGTCATAAAATAGGGTTGTGGAGGGCGGGATGGATATAGTAGGTATCCAGTACACACTGGTATTTCCTAACTAGCGTATCTCTCACGCTATCACTCAACCCTTAACCCAAAGTACTAAAATCTTAACTCGGTACTTCCTAAGCTCGGTATGGTTAACCCCGTTTGACTAGTTAAATACCTTAACATTTTTAACTTGTTTTACTCTCACATTTATTCCAACTTCTCACCACCACCAAATTGTCATTATAACTCACCAACATGTCCTTAACAACCTTACAACATCATTATCCATCAATCCCATCATTAAACATCATTTTCATACCTTAAACAACATTTATAGAGTGGTCCGGGACTTGGTCCTTACCTTAAGTCCCGGACCAACACATTAGGAAAACCTTCGGCGTATTTAGAAGGGTGGTCCGGGACCTTGTACCCACCCCAAGTCCCGGACCAAACCAGTGGTGCACTCTCGGCCTATTTTCATGCATAGTCCGGGACTTGAACCATAACCTAGGTCCGGACCAAACCTACAGAATTGTTAAATTGCATTTTTCAAGTGTTGTTGCCTTAGTTCTCCACCTCCATTAATTGTATAAACTTACCATATGATCTTAGGTATATTCTAATGCCAAAATACCACTTCGATTCACCTTAAAACATTGTCCAACTTGTTACCCAATTTTCTTATACATACACCACACTTATAACATTTGACTCTAGGTTTCTAAATGGTGTTTCTCACCATTGATTACAACTATCCCAAAATGCTTTCTTTCTCAAAGCCTTAACCAAACATCTTTCTCTTCTTATTCACCAACATTACCTAAACTTTAAACAAACTTCTCCAAGACTTTAGTACTTCCTAAAACAAAACCCATTTGATTTCTAGAACCTCCAAGATATGCCTAAATCCTTGTAGCACCTTAAAACCCTTATATATTTTACAAATTTTCGCCATAGGTTCTCTTAGCATATCATCATTCCAAAACTCAATAGTTTTCTCCATTAAGCATTCAAGATCACCTAAACCCATCAAGAACACCACAACACCATATAGTGCTTAACTTAAATTGCTTGGAACTTAGGCCCTTAAATAACATGGCTCTTAGGCCCTTAAATAACATGGCTCTTAGGCCCTAAATTGCTTAAACCTTAAACCTGAATTTCCACAAGTATATATTGCCTTTGACCTGCAAATACACCCAACAATACATATGCCCTTAATAAACTCCTTGAGAGCATTTCACTAGCTCATTTACCATTGGCATTTAAATCACATTGAGATAGTTTGTTTACCTCCTTCCTTCCAGATTTTACTTGAACATTCTTGTTCTTCCTTGTTTGGAAATCGGCAAGAGCACTTGGTTACTTGCAAATGTTCTAACCAACACACAAGTACAACCAATGAGCATTCAAGCTTCATGCTTAAACTCACTTACAAACCCTAGGTTATACATATTGTCTTAACACACAAGGATAGTTGTTTTACCTTAGATCTTGAAGAGAGTTGGATATATACCAAGAGAGGACTCCACCTAGTCCATGAAAGGTTGAAATGAAGCTATGGAAGAACAAGAGAGGACACCATTAATGGTGAATTTTCGGACAGCACCAAAACCTGAGGGAAACTTCATTTTTCTTTGAGTTTCCTTACCTTGAAGCAAAGGAGAACAACAAGGTGTAAAAAGATGTGGTCAAGCTCCTTCAATAGTGAATCTCCATGGCACCAAAATGAGGCTTTTGAAGATTTGAAAAGACAAGGATTGTATTGTGTAGTTGCTCGGGGATCTAGTCCATTAGACCGATACAATTGGTATGTATTAGCCTTGTTAACCACGTAGGTGGTTAACGGCGTGTAACACAACGGACTAAGTAATGTGATGGTTTATGTTTTCCGCTGCAGATGGTTGCAAAGTGCGTTGTTATGGGTGGGGTGTTACAACAACACTATTTTATAAACTCACACCTTGAATATTAGTAATAAATGTATTTTATATGGCTAACTAATTCTAAGAAACTTAAGGATTATTATTTAGAGTAATTTCCTAATCATAGTTTAATATAGTTTTATACCATATCCTTTTAGTGATTTAATCTCAAAATATTAAGTTATTACTCAATACTATAAATATTAAGAAATGATTAAATCTAGACTTATTTATCCTCTTCACATTTAGATGTAAAAGTAACTCATTTACTTTATTATTGTTTATATAATAATAACATTTAAATGTAAAAGTATTTCATTCATTTTATTATCAATTATATAATAAGATCTATTTGTGTAACACTTTATGTAAACAAATTACAAATATTCCTAAATTTCAACTTATTAATTTCTTAACCCAATTATAGATTTACATTGTGGACATTGACTAAATAATACATGTATTTTAATACTGTTTATATAAATCTTAGAAATTCAAGGGTAACTAAAAACTCAATTCATAACCATAACTTAATACCACCTCATATAGTATTCTATTATTAGTATTATGTAGAGGTTTTATTTTAACTCATTAATTCCTTCATATTATATTTTCCATAAGGTATTTTTTTTCTTTTATTATTTATTTATCGTATATATATATATATATATATATCCTTCCTAGTATATTTCTCACAGGAATGTTATTCCTTTATCTATTTTTATTGTAATTATATATAACATATACCTACATATATTAAGATTTATCCATAACACTCTTTAAGAAATTCTATTGTATTTAATTATACCTAATATCTTGTAGACATAACCAAAACTGATTTATGGTTTATAAATAAAGTATTTCCCTTAGTTTTAGTTAAATATATTAACTACCATATTATATAATTAATATAAATGTAGATTAATTTAGCTCCTTGATTTAACCTAAGTTACTATTTGATTTCTTTTACATATATGTGTAAAATATAATATATATATATATATATATATATATATATATATATATATTCCTTAGTTTTATTATTAGAATATTAACTCCCATATAATATGGTAAATAAATGTTGGATAATTAAATTCCTTAATTTATATAAGTTCCTACTTAAGTAAGTATATATACATAAGTGTAAATAATTTCACTTCTCTTAAAAGCTAATACAAAAACATCTATAAACTTACTGTTATAAAATGTTAATTTAGTTCCCCTTATTTTCCCCAGCTTAAAAGTTAATTAACAACCATACTTTAATTTTTGATTACATTAAAAACCTTATATTATAGGTTATTCTTATGAAAAACTCATAAACACAATTTTTAAAACCTTTTACCGTTGCCCAAAATTCCCAAACTTAATATACAGTAACTATAACATTTTAGACATATTATAAAATTTTTATTTCACAAAGATATCCTTTAAATTTATCCAATAATTCCACAATAACCGAAACTTGCAAAAATTATATCTTACGTTTAAAAACTCAAAAACCATATTAATTTATATCAAAATAAACTAGACTTTA
Source organism: Limonium bicolor (assembly GCA_023374045.1). Lineage (NCBI taxonomy): Eukaryota > Viridiplantae > Streptophyta > Magnoliopsida > Caryophyllales > Plumbaginaceae > Limonium > Limonium bicolor. Next base: position 290,767,066 of record CM041781.1, read on the forward strand.
TAAGGAATCTGTGGTTAAATTTCAAGTCAAAATACATTCGGGAAGGTACTTAAATTAATTAAACAAGTTAGGGTTTATTCCTGGAAACAATATAAAAAAACTTATACTTTAAAATCGTATGTTTTAATCGTGGCCGTCCATCTTTATTAATTGAGATCGGACGGCCTGTATTGTGCGAGTTCTTCAGAGAACTCAAATCGAAACCGAGTACTAATTCACCTATATCTCTCGATCTACAGAACGAAATTCAACGATTCTTGTTTCTGTGGATTCGAAATCGAATTCCGGTTCTAATGGTACCGATTTCCCCAATTATCATGCAGTATTCATCGAGTTCCGAATTCAATTCGAAGGTTAGGGTTTATATTAGAACAGAATACGATTCGGATTATAATTCGCCAAATTCTCCTAATCTAGAGCGTAATTGACACAATTGAAACATGGGTTAGGTCGGAATTGTAAAACCGGTTAGCATAATCGGAAGAATTTGAAGAAAGCTCACGGAATTGCTCGAATCGAAGTGATTTCGAGATCGGGTTCTGGAAAAACTCGAACTTCCGACCAGTTCGTGAAGCAAACTTCGAGGATCTATAAGTTATTGCACAGATTGAGTTAGGCTTTGTTTTTGGGCTCATTAGAAAGATGAAACTTAGATCTACACATGGATAACTAGAACTAATCCTAACTCGCATTATATAGAAAAAAATTGACCCGAAAGTTACGAGTTTACCTCTCTGTTTCGGTATGATTTTATGTGCTGAAAAATCCGGAACTTTGAGCGACTATAACTTCCAAACGGTTATGATTCAGGCTTGGGCATAAACATAAGATTGTAGACGGATTAGAGATCTACACAACGAGCTAAAGAAATCAAAGTTTGGTTGAGAAACGAAGGATTTATGGCTAGACGAATTTACCTGAATTCGAAGGGAATAGGAAATCTGGGTTACGACTGTGAAAGGTGCCAACTTGAGAATGATTTTCCCGTTGATGTAGAAGGGTTTAGGGTTTGTATGAGTTACGGTTGTGAAGATGATTCAAAGGGGAAGAGAATAAAGAAGACGGCTTTGAAAAATATTGAAAGATGAAGATATAGCCGTCACAATTAGGTCAAAATCGGTTGTTTGCTGGAGAAAACAAGGAGGTAAAAATCAGCTAAGTGTTGGGACGCACGAGAGGCTGACACGTGGCACTTTATGAAATTTTGGCTCTAAACTTCAAACTAGCATAACTTTGGCTAGGATGATCCGTTTTTGACGTTCTTTTTATCGATCTTCATGGTTTTTCATAACCTATATTTTGGTATAGGTTTCATGGCCTGGTTTGACCATTCTCAAAAAGTCAACTCTAGCAAGGCTTAATAAGCTTTAAGGTTTCTAGAATTTTATATTGACTTTTATGTTTCAAAACAATGTTCCAACACTTCCTAAAATCTTTATAATATATTTGGAGTGTTTAGAAATTTCCCAAGATTTATTGACTTATAAATCTTATTATTAAATTCATAACTATACAATAATATATAATAATTAGGAGAAAACCCTAAATAAATCTCACACCCCATATAATAATTTAATATTCATAATTCCATATAATAATTTAATATTCATCATTCCATATAATAATTTAGTACTTAATATATTTTAAAGGTTTAATAAAAGAAATCCCCTAAATTAATTTAAATTAATTTAGGGGTATTTCAGCATATCCCCCTTAAAAGAAACTTCGCCTCGAAGTTTAAAAATCAACTAATAAGCACTCACACGCTTCGGGTGTGCTGAGACAATAAAATTCCAATGAAATTCCATACCCAACCAATCCTTTTTTCCATCCATTTCCGTAACAACATTCCACTCAAGATTACTCAAAATCAAACTGAATCAGGATATACCAAGATATAGCATGATGAAAATCAAAAGTCACATACTGAGTCATATGCAAAAACCAAGCACATACAAACACCTCTCATTCTGCTAATACTGTTCTCCCTTTGCTAATAATACAACGAGGCATAATCCGGATGAGATAACGAAGGAGGAGTATGCCAGCATATCCCCTTAAAAGAGCTAAGGTACGCCCTCGTCCGCTACTAATGGCACATTCAAAGAATTCAACACTTATTAACCAGCTTTGTTGAATTTTACTGCACCGTTGATTATATCTATGATCGTTATATATATCTGTATCTCTTGATTGTTATGTATGTATTTCCTTGGTGGTTATAAAATTTTACCTTATGATTATTATCCATTTATTTAATGACGGATACGAATTATATGTCCATATGTGATCATTTATCATATCAATTATATTATCAAGCTATAAACCAGGTGTAACGTATTTGAGTAGTTTATAATAATATTTCAGATCATTTAATAATCCTTAATAATCTTCCAAAACCATCTCCAAGGGTTTATTAGTCAACCATATGTTAAAACTTTATAAGATAAATATTTTCTGTGACTTTTCAAGTTTCAATTTTTTTTTAATAATTACTTATCGTATTTTAGGTGATTCATTCAGTGTTTACTTTATAAAATTTACTTATTATATATTTACATAATCTCACCCAAGGGAGAATCTAAGGAGTTCTTATCAATTATAATGTAGCTCCAAATCTATTTCTTTTTATCTTAAAATTATTTTTTAAGATAGGGACTCTATATAAATTTTAATCAATCAATGAACTAGTCTAATGAAAACTCACTCACTCTTGGTGATTATTTTTCTTCGGGTTTGTTCTATGTAAGTATTCTCCTGATTACTAAATCTTAGTATTCCCTTAGATGATGGTGGCTTTTGGTAAATATCACTCTTAGTGTGTCTTTTAAAATTTTATACAGGTATATGTGTAAACTTCCAAGTAAGCATGAGGATTTTCAATCTTTAGTAACTCTCACTTTTTTTTTTTTTTTAAGATGCTCAATACTCAAGTATTTAAGGATCAATGATACTTAGTTTAGTATTACTCTTCTCTTCACTCAATCTTTAAGTAACTTCTTTATTGATTTTTTTTTTATCCAGCCAGGGGTAGATGTTGTATCTGGAGTACCAAACTTAATCCCCTTCCTCCATATATAGGTATTTTTCACCAAGATTTAACTCAATAAACCCTCTACATTTTATGAGTTTTAATACCGGATCTTAAGATACAAATATTGATTTTGTTCATTGTGGTTAGAAATGAAATATGCCTAGCTCAGATTTCATGATGGTAACGTCTTACCCGCACCACTTCCCCTCAAGTTCAACACAATCCATCACATGCGTAGAAGATTATTTACAGTTAGATGACAAGGCTTGTCTAGCTCCTAAACTTCCAGAAGTGGGTGTGCACCCCCACTACTTTCAGCCTAGGAGTTCGTCGCACCAGGCACTTCCCGTAGGGTGTTAGGTTTATGTGTTTTCTTTCTAAAGTTAACATAGAGTTTTAATGTGTTTTACAAGTTCAGATGTTGATCTTTTCTAATACGCTACTGGTTCTTGTTAGCTTAATAATTTTCTAGACTTAAGATTTATCTTAACATTATCTTTAGGTAATAATTTGTACCAAGTAGTACTTGAGATTTATTTGCAAGCTTTAAGGAATTGAAGTACCTTCACATAATATCAATACTAATTTAGTTTTTAAAGTTCTATTTGGATACTGTTTTCAACCAAAAGTATTCTTTACCATTCCAGGAATTTGTGTACTAGCTTTTAAAGGATTGCATTTTTTTTTTTAGCAATGTACTCAGTTGATTCAAACCCTACCACATGAACATTTCAGAATAGAAATGAAATTTTGTAATTTTTCTCATTAATTAGTAATTATTAGTACTAGAATTTTCATTCATTTAGTTTTCAGTTAGTTAAGAAGTCTTCTAAATCAATTATTAGAATGATGACCAAATCATGAATACAATAATATCCAAATACCAAATTCGCCCTTGATATAATTTGTATGAAGTCAAAGAATCCTTGGTAAGATAAAGAAAGAACTTGACTTTCTTCTGTAAAAAACTCTCCAAAAAAGCCGAACCTAATCTTTTCAAAAAAGCACGTACACTGCTTTTATGCTTACGAGCCAAAGTTCTAGCACACGAAAGTCGAAGAATGTACTTTATTCGATAAAAACTCCTCTTTCGTGAAGAACCACTATAATAATGAGAAAGATTTCTGCATATACGGCCAAATCGGTCAATAATATCCGAATCGGCTAAATCAGCCCAGACCGGCTTACTAATGGGATGTCCTAATCCATTACAAAATTTTGCTTTAGCCAAGATCCAATCAGAGGCATAATTGGAACTATGGTATCAAACTCCTTAATCCCATTCTCTATACGAATGAATTTTCTACATTTGACTCCGTATCACAGAAGGCTTGAGTCGCACCTGAAAACAAACCCATAAAGTCAATAGGACATTTTATAATAAATTAATATGGATTCTTCTTGGTTGAGACCAACGGAAAAATGACATTGCCAGAAATGGACAAGGTAATATTTCCATTTATTCATCAGAAGAGATGTGCCTTTTGAAGCCAGAATCCATTTTCCTTGATACCTAACATAATGCATAAAAGGATCCTTAAAGAACCATAGGATCCCTTTCAAAGGCTTAGTAAAGCCCTTTCCAAGATATTCTATCTTTCCGTAGAAATATACTCGTGCAAGAAGGGCTCCATAAGATGTTGATCGTAAATGAGAGGATTGGTTCGGAGAAAACGAAGATGGATTGATATTCACACACATGGAATTATCTAGTAACAAGAGAATCTTTTACTTGTTTTTAAAAATTTGTAAACAGATTTCTTTTGAATAATAAGACTATTAAAGTTACGATACTCATAAAGAATCCATGAACATACTTTTGAACAATAACTTAATATTTGGTTTATTCAACCAAAATCTTATCGTACTTAATAGGACGTCCAAACTTATATATATATTTTCTGTAGTTTATTGTTGGGACGGTATAACAACACATCACACTCAACAGACATTCACAAAAGAAAAGCGTTAAGGGAATCGTTCACAATTCCAAAAGGGTTAGGAGTCGTGCCTTACTGGAGTCCTCACTTCCCAATTCTACCCGTTCCCCAGTTTTAAGTGCACCTATAATCTAAGTATTTCACTCGGCTTGTTTTCTCGGGTTCAGAGCGTAACTACGCTCTGATACCACTTTCTGTAACGCCCCTATTAACCATAAATACAGCGGAAATAAAACTCTAAGGCGATTACAGACCATCGGGTTCCAAACACCCGGCACCAAACCTCACCAATTTACAACTTACAATCCACAAAAGCTACGGTCTGAACTCGAGAAAAACTTAACACAACATAATAGAAATTAACATATTCTCTCTCCACAAAACTAGTCCCATCCCAAACGCTCATTCTCTTCGTGGCCACCTGTAAATCAAATCGTACCTGCAAGATGAAACCAAGCAGCCACCCCAAAAGGGGCGGGTCAGTTCCCTGGAATGGAACTGGTACAATTCTCCAAAAACAAACTTATAAAACATAACTCTTCAAAATAAATAGTAACATGAAAACAAACTCTGAAAAGTAAAACAGAGATAAGCACTTCAAGACAATCAAGTTTAAAGAGAAAGGAAATAAGACAAAGATAAAGAACTTCCAAAACAAGTCATCCACTTAAGTAGTCACACCACATAGTTAGTAAGCATCCATTGTTGATGTTAGAACCAATTCCCGTTTGGAGTATAAAGACTCAGATAGTCACAAAGGACTAGGAATAATAAGATAGATCCAAGAACCAATAACTCAAGAGTGGAATAATTCAATTGGGAGAGATGGCCCCCACCGCCAGATATCAATGTCCATATGGACGAGGGATATACAGCCCCCTGCTGTCAGATTTAAATGTCCTGGTGGACGAGGGATATACACCCCCTGCTGTTAAATATCAATGCCCCTATGGGCGAGGGATATACAGCCCCCTGCTGTTAAATTAAAATGTCCTGATGGACGAGGGATATACAGCCCCCTGTTGTTCAATATCAATGCCCCTATGGGCGAGGGATATACAGCCCCCTGCTGTTACCATTGAAGACGCGCGCACGTCGAAAGAAAGATTCCAAGATTGACCTTTTCCAAAAATCCCGCTAGATCACCAACTACCCAGAGCAATACCAAAACACTCAGTCCTACAGAGTGCAGAAGCGTAAACCCTAAGCAGCCAATGTCTAACGGGCAACCAAGTAGAAGTAACCAATACCCAAGTGAGTTCCACATCCAAGGCTCAGTTAGTCACACAAGCTGAGTCAGTCACACAACCATTTCTTATTTTTAGAAGTTCCTCTTAAAGTCAGTTAGCGTTTCCAAAACATTCCACAAGTCAACCAGCAAAAATATCGTAGTACGAGAAATCGTACAAAACATTCCATAAAGTCCAAAACACGTCAAGCTGAGTACGAGAAATCGTACCTGGGTAACGTTGTAGCAGTTCTAATCAACTTGCGCAAACAATCAACAGTACTCTGAAGAATATTAAAAGTAGTCTATCATCAAACACTTGTAGCCTATGCTACACTTAAATAATCCTTACTCCTATTTCAAAGTCTCAATTGTCTTTTAAGCCCTCACTTAAATGCTATGAATAACCTTTGACTTGTCTTAGAATGTTGTATAACCCAAGGTTGTAAGACCAAGGAATGTATTTTATTAACACTTGTTAATTGTTCCACCCTTATCCACTTTACCCATACCAACCATAATTCTCACATTAAAGACCTTTATAACATAAGTGCATTATACGTTATTCAATCAATCTTAGAATTTCAATAACAATTCTTAAACTCAATACTTTTATTCTTACTTTAGGACATACATCGTGTTATGACCAATGATGGGTTTATCTTAGAATACTATACTATTATTTCACAATTTATTGACTATGTATCTTTATCAATATCTACTAGATAATCCATTATAACTAAGTTTTCCCCTTAACTTAATTATGATCTACATTCCGTATACTGAAATCGTAGTGTTGTGGATGCATTTTAATATAACTTATTTGAGCTACTAAACTCAATTATCTTATCTTTAGTTCAGAATGGCCTTTAATTACAACCATCTATTAATCTTGCCATAAGTTGTTAAATTACTTTTCATCTTGAAATAACCATATCATAGTTAACTCAACTTATCGAACTCTCACATTTAGTATCCACAAGGTATATTATTTACTTAACCATAACTTTATAATAAGGTGTTTTAAGATAACCCTTTTTATGTATCCTTACTTACATTTTAATTTCCCAAGTATTTAATTTTTACACACATTCTCTCCATAGAGTATGTATAATCCTTTTGTACTAAATTTTAATAAACTTATGTCTTAAATACATTTTATATTACTTACAAGACCAAAGGTTTCAAAGGAATGACTTAATAAATTAATTTCCTTTATTGTATTTAGGATGGACAATATATCTACATAAAGTAGAATTTATCAAAGAATTAATTCTGGTTCGTAAGTGAAATTGTTAATTATTTAATAAGATAATCTATTATGAAAATCCCCATACCTTATATTCAAATAACACATTAATATTTCCCGTGCCAAAGGTAAATCCTTATAGCCTCTTATGTAACTTAGTTCCTCTAAATAAAGGTTCAAAGGTTTATGTACTAATTTCTATTTAAAAACCTTTCAGTAAATCTTTAACTATTATGTACAACACTTATTTATAAACTCACATCTTGAATATTAGTAATAAATGTATTTTATATGGCTAACTAATTCTAAGAAACTTAAGGATTATTATTTAGAGTAATTTCCTAATCATAGTTTAATATAGTTTTATACCATAATCCTTTTAGTGATTTAATCTCAAAATATTAAGTTATTACTCAATACTATAAATATTAAGAAATGATTAAATCTAGACTTATTTATCCTCTTCACATTTAGATGTAAAAGTAACTCATTTACTTTATTATTGTTTATATAATAATAACATTTAAATGTAAAAGTATTTCATTCATTTTATTATCAATTATATAATAAGATCTATTTGTGTAACACTTTATGTAAACAAATTACAAATATTCCTAAATTTCAACTTATTAATTTCTTAACCAATTATAGATTTACATTGTGGACATTGACTAAATATATACATGTATTTAATACTGTTTATATAAATCTTAGAAATTCAAGGGTAACTAAAAACTCAATTCATAACCATAACTTAATACCACCTCATATAGTATTCTATTATTAGTATTATGTAGAGGTTTTATTTTAACTCATTAATTCCTTCATATTATATTTTCCATAAGGTATTTTATTTCTTTTATTTATTTATTTATCGTATATATATATATATCCTTCCTAGTATATTTCTCACAAGGAATGTTATTTCCTTTATCTATTTTTATTGTAATTATATATATACATATACCTACATATATTAAGATTTATCCATAACACTCTTTAAGAAATTCTATTGTATTTAATTATACCTAATATCTTGTAGACATAACCAAAACTGATTTATGGTTTATAAATAAAGTATTTCCCTTAGTTTTAGTTAAATATATTAACTACCATATTATATAATTAATATAAATGTAGATTAATTTAGCTCCTTGATTTAACCTAAGTTACTATTTGATTTCTTTTACATATATGTGTAAATATATATATATATCCTTAGTTTTAATTAAGAATATTACTCCCATATAATATGGTAAATAAAATGTTGGATAATTAAATTCCTTAATTTATATAAGTTCCTACTTAAGTAAGTAAGTATATACATAAGTGTAAATAATTTCACTTCTCTTAAAAGCTAATACAAAAACATCTATAAACTTACTGTTATAAAATGTTAATTTAGTTCCCCTTATTTTCCCCAGCTTAAAAGTTAATTAACAAACCATACTTAATTTTTGATTACATTAAAAACTTATATTATAGGTTATTCTTATGAAAAACTCATAAACACAATTTTTAAAACCTTTTACCGTTGCCCAAAAATTCCCAAACTTAATATACAGTAACTATAACATTTTAGACATATTATAAAATTTTTATTTCACAAAGATATCCTTTAAATTTATCCAGATAATTCCACAATAACCGAAACTTGCAAAAATTATATCTTACGTTTAAAAACTCAAAAACCATATTAATTTATATCAAAATAAACTAGACTTTATAAGGAATCTGTGGTTAAAATTTCAAGTCAAAATACATTCGGGAAGGTACTTAAATTAATTAAACAAGTTAGGGTTTATTCCTGGAAACAATATAAAAAACTTATACTTTAAAATCGTATGTTTTAATCGTGGCCGTCCATCTTTATTAATGAGATCGGACGGCCTGTATTGGCGAGTTCTTCAGAGAACTCAAATCGAAACCGAGTACTAATTCACCTATATCTCTCGATCTACAGAACGAAATTCAACGATTCTTGTTTCTGTGGATTCGAAATCGAATTCCGGTTCTAATGGTACCGATTTCCCCAATTATCATGCAGTATTCATCGAGTTCCGAATTCAATTCGAAGGTTAGGGTTTATATTAGAACAGAATACGATTCGGATTATAATTCGCCAAATTCTCCTAATCTAGAGCGTAATTGACACAATTGAAACATGGGTTAGGTCGGAATTGTAAAACCGGTTAGCATAATCGGAAGAATTTGAAGAAAGCTCACCGGAATTGCTCGAATCGAAGTGATTTCGAGATCGGGTTCTGGAAAAACTCGAACTTCCGACCAGTTCGTGAAGCAAACTTCGAGGATCTATAAGTTATGCACAAATCGAGTTAGGCTTTGTTTTTGGGCTCATTAGAAAGATGAAACTTAGATCTACACATGGATAACTAGAACTAATCCTAACTCGCATTATATAGAAAGAAAATTGACCCGAAAGTTACGAGTTTACCTCTCTGTTTCGGTATGATTTTATGTGCTGAAAAATCCGGAACTTTGAGCGACTATAACTTCCAAACGGTTATGATTCAGGCTTGGGCATAAACATAAGAATTGTAGACGGATTAGAGATCTACACAACGAGCTAAAGAAATCAAAGTTTGGTTGAGAAACGAAGGATTTATGGCTAGACAATTTACCTGAATTCGAAGGGAATAGGAAATCTGGGTTACGACTGTGAAAGGTGCCAACTTGAGAACGATTTTCCCGTTGATGTAGAAGGGTTTAGGGTTTGTATGAGTTACGGTTGTGAAGATGATTCAAAGGGGAAGAGAATAAAGAAGACGGCTTTGAAAATATTGAAAGATGAAGAAGATATAGCCGTCACAAGTTAGGTCAAAATCGGTTGTTTGCTGGAGAAAAACAAGGAGGTAAAAATCAGCTAAGTGTTGGGACGCACGAGAGGCTGACACGTGGCACTTTATGAAATTTTGGCTCTAAACTTCAAACTAGCATAACTTTGGCTAGGATGATCCGTTTTTGACGTTCTTTTTATCGATCTTCATGGTTTTTCATAACCTATTTTTTGGTATAGGTTTCATGGCCTGGTTTGACCATTCTCAAAAAGTCAACTCTAGCAAGGCTTAATAAGCTTTAAGGTTTCTAGAATTTTATATTGACTTTTATGTTTCAAAACAATGTTCTAACACTTCCTAAAATCTTTATAATATATTTGGAGTGTTTAGAAATTTCCCCAAGATTTATTGACTTATAAATCTTATTATTAAATTCATAATACTATACAATAATATATAATAATTAGGAGAAAACCCCTAAAAAATCTCACAACCCCATATAATAATTTAATATTCATAATTCCATATAATAATTTAATATTCATCATTCCATATAATAATTTAATACTTAATAATATTTAAAGGTTTAATAAAAGAAATCCCCTAAATTAATTTAAATTAATTTAGGGGTATTTCAGTAGTAATTAAGTTTAAGTTAAAATCTGGTGGTATAAAGGTTAAGATTGCGTTTGACTTTATGAGGTAGGTGTTCTCACCCTTAGGAGGTGCAGATCTCAGAGGCTTAGCATCAATAGCTGGGCCGGTCAACTGCAGGACGGGCTCTTTCCCTTTCTTTCCCTTATGACCCTGTTGCCCTTTCTTTTGGAAAAACTTCCTGTTTAAATGTTTCGGTTCAGTATTTATAAGGTATTAGTATGGTAAACAATTTAGAGTGGGATAAGTCCTTACTTTCCCTTTCTCTGGCCTCCTCCTGGAGATGCTCCTCCACCCTCAGACTCTCCTTCAGGTTCTTCCTTTTCTTTGCCCCTAGAGTCTCTTCCCGAGTCTGGAGCATTAGCTCAGTCCTCGAGGCAGCATCATAACACTCCTGGGGTCTCCTTGGTAAGTTCTCACAACGTTAATTGGTAATGTAGTAAGTAAAAAAATTTATGGCTTTCATGTTAATATCTGGATGGTAGTGTAGAGGGTAGCACCCATCGCCATCTGAATGCGAAATAATAGTCCTCCCCGGAACTTCTCGACCTTCACGGTCTCTGAGTAATCCACACCGGGAATGAAGTCCAGCTGACCAATGAATCGAGCGTAATACTCATCCACGGTCAGACCTCCTTGGGTCAGTGTCTCGGACTCCTGGCGCTTCTTCTGTTTGAGATGCTGGGTAGTACTTCCCTCTCAGTAATTCTACAAAGGCAGCCCACGAAAAGTCGGGCGTAGCCAGGTGCTGGTCCTTGACCAACCTCCACCAAGTGCTGGCTGCATCCTTCAGATGGAAAGCAGCAATGGCGACCCTCTTGTCGTCAGGTTACTTGTAAGGCTTCAAATGTTTTCTCATGTTCAACAATGTAACGCTCCAAAGCTACGGGGTCTGGTTCCCCAGAATATGTAGGTGGTCGGGTCTTTGTAACTGACTTCAGCCAGTTCGTTTCCGGGTTTGTGGGGCGGTGGGCTGGTGCCCTCTTATTTGAGTACCCAGCTGTGCAAGAACGGCTGCAAACCGTCTCAGCAACTCCTGGAATGCCGGGGTCACCGCTTCCACCTCCCCCAGTACCACGCCCTCTAGTTCCACCAGACATCTGTAGTACAGTATGTCACATAAGTACTCGGTAAATTACCGTACACAACCAATGGGTATTAAGTTGCCTTAAAGGCTAACCTGTCACGCAATTTGCGTTTCTAGACACAGTATCCTTTTAAGACGAATCGTCTCGTACTTCCCAAATGTTTCCCAATGTTTCCCAAGTCCTAAGCTCACTGTCTTAACCTACTTTTCGTCATCAGAGCGGTACTCCGCTCTGATACCACTTTTGTAACACCCCTCTCCATAATCACGTAATAATCCCTCACGTAGCAATAATAAAACGTCTCGCAGCGGTAAAATAAATATCTATTACAAACTCACTCGGGTGTCACCGGCCATTACTCGCCCATGCGAGCAACGTAGCCAAACCACATCCAACTTCCAAAATAATAAACTGCTAACCGCAGTGATAACGAGAAACTCCTATACATCATACTAAGTCCAATAACCATAATCATCGACAAGTGAGCGTCTACCCAATCCTGAAAAATACATAACCTTACCATGAGACCATACACCATCTTCATTACTATACAACATCTCCAATTATCCTGTTCCTGCTCTTCAGCTCCGACAATGATCAATAACCTGAAATGGTGTAGTATCAGCGATAGACGCTGAGTATGCCGGGCCTGGACCCTAATGGTCACTTGTCATTTTAACCATCTTATTATTAGGTTAGTTTCATGCTTTACCATTTTACAGTTATATTCAATACTGTAGTAAACATGCATAATAATTTAACCATCCATCCAAATATCCATAGACATTCAACCATCCATCCAAATATCCATAAACATTCAACCATCCATCCAAATATCCAAACATTCATTTAATATTCCATACAACCTTTATATATCGAACGTATCGAGTAATAACAATATAATGTACAATGTACATTCGCCGTAGCGTACAGTTTTCATACTTGATTTACCTTAGCCTTGTAGGCTCCATCCAACCATCAACACACAATAAAATAACCACAAGTAAACCAATGAACAACAAAGCGAAACAACGAGAATAATAAACAAGTATTAAGTCTCGTCCATGGTATTGTTCGCCACTGTATAAGTCTCAATTGTTTTTAGTTGTTCAGTTATACCTAGTGACAATATCTCGTTAAAACGACATGTCTCTAGTTACCCATATATATGGCGGGTCACCCACGCAGTAGCCACTCCAACGGTTAGAGTCTCCGACCAACGAGCCATTCTAGCTCACGGGAAATTTTCTTGATACTTACGGACCCAACGTACGGGACATCCTGGTATCGTTTTTGTGATCACACGCGCGCACCAAGAGCCACATCCTCTTGGCTTTACTTCCATTCCATTAATTAATTATACCATCGCATCGCATTACCAAATTTTCTAACACAGCAGACTAAGGTCATTAGTCCAATCCGGAGTTTGTAAACTCGGGATCCAGTGTTAGATACGAGAGCGGCGTATAGAAAAGGCCAATGCTCCGTACAAAAGTCTCAGATAATTGTATGTGTTATTATCATAGTGCTACAACGTTTTACTTACGTTCCGTTATTTCATATAAGATAGCACCATAGCCGCTAGTTCGTTATATATATATAGGTTCATAATAATACGAACGCATAAATATACAATTCATGCATATAACACATTCAGACAACCGTATATACGAACCAATACTGTTAACTCAACAACAGTAAATAATAAGCAGCTATAAATATACAATTCATGCATATTAATTAACACTTCAGACAAACAATCTTATCATAGATCGCACAGAAGTCTGAACTGAGGAAGCCCTCAAAGACAATCAGTGACATATAACAACACACAAGTTATATCAACCAAATCCGAGCCAAGGAGCAACCTTAGGACAACTCGGCAAACCCCTTTACATACCGTTCACCCTGACTGTATTACGGTGGAGTATGAATCAGCAAGATCCTACGCTCCGTGTAGTCCGCTAGCTCGTCAAGCGTCCTTGTCAGAAGTATACTCTAAACGGTAATAAAAACTATAAGTCAGTCTCCATGACTAACTACATCCGGTATTTCCGAATATAAGTAACCCCGACAGTTCACCCCTGTTTTCTACAGTTTTGTCGGTTTCTCTAAACACCTTTGTTACTTAAAACGCGTACGTCAAAACTATTTCAACGTAAAGTTTTGTAACACCCCATCCAACATTAACGTATTACAACAACCTGCAGCGGAGAAGAACAACCTCATCACATTACTTAACTGTTGGTGTTACACGCCGTTAGCCACCCACGTGGCTAACAGGCTAATACATACACATTGTACCGGTCTGATGGGCTAAATTCCCGAGCAACTATACATTAGTATCCCTTTCCATTAACAACAACAACAACATACACCTTATCAACTATACCGAGTATTTAAACTGGTGCCGACAACAATATCGGTCTTACTACACCTACTGTATATATACACTTAAATGTTTACCCATGTACAATGACTACCCCTCTACTCTCGAACGGCTTCCCACTTCGTACCTGATAATAGGAAAAGAAGAGAAAGGGTGGCCCCAAGGGGCTCAGCACCTTTGCTGGTATGGTAATCCCGCAGCCCACATGCTACCGGGCCACGCACAACTAATTTCGTCTTAACATGCGGTTGATTATATTTAAATCATGCATGTAACAATAAACACACAACACTTAACATTTCGCCTCAATGGGCTCAACAATCGGATAATACATCCTACTTAATAAGTCACCCATGGTATTCATCATCCCTAGAGTGTTCCTCCTCCAATGGAGCTACTTCCTTAATAGACGACACATACCCTTAAATCGGGTTATCCTTAAACGCCTCTTATCACAAACTGGGAATCATATCCATGATCCACACACTCCACATTATAACACATAACATACACTACACATACAACACTTAACAACACTTTGCACGTTTCCACGTGCACAACATAATACCGCAATGGATATTGCATCACAACAAACACATAACATAACGGGAATGGTTCTCTTAGGAACCGACCCAAACATTGTTTACACACTGGTGAGCCTAGAGAATGTTGCCAGTCTCATGATAAGCTCGTTACATAACTCGTTACCGTCTCGTAAATGAACGGTTAACTTAAACAAGGTGTCTCGGATATAGTGATCCAAGCACACCGAAACAAACATAACAATAGTATGCCCCTGTGGCCCGACGTGAGTCAGTAATAGCCTTGGTAAGCTAAAGGGAAGGTTGGGAACCAAATTGGAAAACAACCATAACATACAGAGAGGATCGAACCTGCTATGACAACGACCCCCATACTCACACGCGTGGCCGGAACAGACCGGACTCCTCACTCCCCCCGTTAGCACTTATTAGAAGTTCAACTTTGAACTTTATTAAACAATCACAAAATTGGGTTAAGTCTTGTTAGACATACACAAGGGAAGAGAGAGCCATACTTCACATACAACAATCATCACGCACAAACATCACATAACCAACTCACGCATAGCCGTGGTTAGAACGTTCCTTAAGTCGGAAACGTTGTTACCGGATACCGTTCTCCTACGACCTAATAGTGGTTAACTAGCCCTTCAAGCGCATTCGAGGTTACCGGTATCGGCACGTAAACATACAATAACAATAACGACTGTAAACTCGTTTCATGATTTATCTCATAACGTGGCAAACATACAGAAAAACACATTGGCATACAAGCCGGTGTAATCCGGTAGGACACAGGTTGCAAGAAAACCATACCTGTCACCGGAGTCCACTTATCACGTCCATTTATGTTCCTCGAGCAATTCTCGAACAACTGTTAACATCACATGTGTTTTCATTAACATCGGGGTTTGCTTGATTATTTAATGTCAATGCTTAATTTTCCCCGTTAACTTAGTTACATAACTTAACATTTTTAACTTGTTTTACTCTCACATTTTAATACAACTTTTAACCCACTTAATTGTCATTAAAACTCACCTAACATGTCCTTAACATCCTTATAACATCATTACCTACCAATCCCCATCATCACATCATTTCATAACCTTAAACCATGTTTTTGGTCCGACCGACCCACCGTCCGACCCACAGCTGGGTCGGTCCATTAGAGCCCTTTTTACTTCCTTATAAACATGCCCGTCCGACCCACGTCCGACTCACTCGACTGGGTCGGACCATGTGCGAACATTTTCCTCCTTTGAAACTTGACCGACCGACCCATGTCCGACCCACCCTTTTGGGTCGGACCATTACCGAACACATTCCTAACATCTAACAGAGGCTCGACCGACCCAAAACTGGGTCGGCCCCTGGGTCGGTCGCCTTCTAAACTTACCCAAACTTTACCAATTCTTCACCAAACTTCTCCTAAGGCCTCTTAATGTTCCTAACAACATTTGGTAACCTTATATCCACATACAACATCCATGAAACTCATTTTCTAACTCCTTAAGCCTTTACTTATTTCCTTGTAAAATTCCTTAACACTTTCAACATTTGTACTAGGTTCCTAATGGTGTTTCTCACCTATTATAACTACTATCCCAACAACTTTTCTCCTCATCTTAACATCATCTCTTAAGCATCATTTTCTTACTAACTAAATCTCCTTTTCACATCATACCAAACATCACTTATTCCTTGAACATCAACTTACCTAAACCTTAAACAACTCCTCCAAGACTTTAATACATTCACAAAACACACATTGAATTCCTAGAACTTCCAAGACAACACCTAAATCCTTGCATCACTCTAAATCACCTAACACATGTTTTCTTCTCAAGTAAACATTATTCACCTTTAACACTTCCTAGTTCACCAAAACCACTTAAAACACTTAGAACTTCTTACACATTTTCCAAATTTGGCCATAGCTTCTCTGTATATACTCACATCCAAACACTTAGGTTTTTACCTTATTTCATTCAAAACACCTAAAATCCATCAAACACATTTTTATACACAAACTTCACACATTAAGCACTACATCACAATATAGTGCATAACTTAAATTGCTTGGCACTTAGGCCCTTAAATAACATGGCTCTTAGGCCCTTAAATTGCATAACCTTAAACACTGAATTTCCCACATAAATAATGCCTTTGACCTGCAAATACATACACACCAACATGTTCTTTTACTAGTCTCCTTGAGAACATTTTACTAGGTCACTCACCATTGGCTCCTTAGGTATTTTATCAAGCAAATCAAGCTCATTTTCCTAAGGCATTTAAACTACATTGAGATAGTTTGTTTACCTCTTTTCCTCACAAATTCTTTCTTGTTTCCTTGTAAAACCGGTGGGGCATTTGGTCCCTTTTCAACTTTAAACATTATACAAACAATATAATGAGTATTCAAGCATTATGCTTCATCTCATTGTAAACCCTAGTTACACATATTGTTTTAACACATTAAGGTAATTGTTTTACCTTGGAATTGGAAGAGAACTTGAACAAGTATCAAGAGAGGACTCCTCCTAGCCCTTGGAAGATTCAAATGAAGCTAAAACAAGCAAGATAAATACACCATTGTGAGGTGAATTTTCGGACAACATGAAAACATGGAGGAAACATGGATTTTCTTTGAGTTTCCTTACCTTGAAGCAAAGGAGAACAAGAATATGTGAAAGATGAGCTCAAGCTCCTTCAATGGTGAATCTCCATGGCACCGAAATTGAGTCTTGAAGATTAAAAAGAGGGAAGTGTAGAGCTTGACCTAACTAAGAAATGTGGTGTTTGTTTTTGATTTGGTTAAGGGAGCTAGAATTTACAAAGGTCAAAGATGAAGATGGCATGTGTGGCTGTAGCACAACCGAGAGAGAAGAAGAGGAAGAGAAGAGAAGAAGAAGGGAACCGTGGGAAATGAAGGGGAAGGAGAAATGAAGATAGAACTTACTTTGAAGATATTATAATTAAAGCAAATAGTACTATTAGTCACCTTTATTTACTTAACAAGTTAACATGTTTGGTGACTCACACTACAAAAAACCGCCCCCTTATATTAGAAGGGTATTATAGTCTTTGTTGACAATTAATTACTTATAACATTATATGTTACAAACTAGCTTATAAAATTACTATTCACAAACTAAGGCACATAGAAGTGAAATTTTTGATTTCCCACTAATATGGCCACCCAAATGTGATACTATATAGTACACATGTTAATTAAAGAGTAATGATGGACATTTAGCCATTCAAAACTCATTTACAAGACAATTTTTCAAAAACGTGCTTTAAGACTCCTTAAAGCACATTTTGTTTTTAACTTGTTTTCAAGCTTGGTTTCTTTAGTAATTGATTTAATATGTTCATTAACATATAAATAGGTATAGGTATGACCATTAGGTCTTATACACATTCATCCCAAGCTTAGAGCACATTTTTGCTCATATTGACTTTAAGGTATTTTCTTATGTTTTATTTGGTTTAACTGTCCACCAAGTTTCTTAAGGACTTATTTAGCCTTATTAAATCATAATTAAATGTTATCAAGTCTTGGTAGGCTCTTTGGGTCCTAACCAAGTTCACTCATAGCTTAGAGCATGTTTTTGCTCAAACTGTGTCTTAATGCTTTATTGCATTTATTATGGTTTAAATTGTTCACTGATGTTACTAAGGCACTTTTAGCCTTTACATACCATAATTTGATATTTAAACCACATATCAAGGTTTGGGGTATTTCAATCTACCCCCCTTAAAAGAACTTCGTCCTCGAAGTTCACTTTTCACACATCATTAGATTAGAACACAGTAATCACTTGGAAATAAACTTCCTTAACCAAACACACTTTACATCACAACCTCGGACTTGATGGTCCGGGCAACACATTCACATCCACACATAACATAACATATCCAAATGATAACCTCGGACTCTATGGTCCGGGTATCTTAACAACACTTACACATACATAACAACCCCTTTGACTCACTGGTCTTGGGTAACATAACAACATTTGGACACATAGGTCCCATAACATAACAGTCTTTAGACACATAGGTCTATGTAACACCACACATTTAGACTCATAGGCCTTGATAGTATACACTTTAGGAAATCCAAGTCAAAACAACATTCATTACACATACCACACAACATGTCAGAGCATGTATAGCAATCAAAAATATCCTTGTTACACTACGTGATCCCGCAGAACCCGTCCGGTCGCGATGGACACCTTCCGTCCCCGTGCCTTTGGGAGATTAAAACAATCACTTAAGTTTAAAATTCCTTGTGAGGTTAAGTAAGAGAACTTTAATTACGTAAAGTATCCATCAACGTTTTATAAATACCAATTTAAAATCCTTTGAAAACACACACAACTCCAAGTCCAACTTAAGCTCTTTGCTTCTTTATTAGCGTGGTTATTGTGACCACTTATAGGGAGTTTCAAGAGTCATCCAACCCTGATGTGATCAGCATCAGTGTTGAACTATCCTTCCACTCCAATTTGTGTTCGGCTTCCCTTGATCACATGCAAATCAAGTTCCACCTCCCACTTCATTTTCAAGCATCAAGTAAATCACTCATTTCCAATTTTCTATCTTTTGAATCATTCTAGTCATGATCACAACATCTCCAAAGGATAGAACTCCGTCTATCAGTTACCTCCATTCACTTAATCCGTTGCCTAGGGAATCTTATTCTCACTAGGTTCTATGTCGGTATCATGCCCTTTCATGCATCACTATAAGTATACATATATATATATATATACATATATTTATCAAAATACAACACCTGATTTTACATTTATACACTGTCGGGGCTTTTGTTCCCCCGGGAGTTTCTCTACTCCCCACACTTGTACAATCACACACAACTGTTAACAAACACACACACTTATCACAATGGTATTCGCATCTTCTGTGCGCAATTACCACAATTAAACCATGAATGAATGTGTATGTTTACGTAACACACACACCAATCATCAAAACAATAAATAATTTTGTGCTATGCACAATATGAGTCACATACACTACGTACACTTGTACGGTAATATACACCAAGTGGTTTGCGCTCTACCCCCCTTAAAAGGGATTACGCCCACGTAATCAATCACTAAACATTGCTTAAATGTTCTGCCGTCGTGAAGTGTTTAACTTCCACGCGGTCTATTACACAATGGATTCTGATTAGAGGATCTTAACCATATTGGCGGTTTAGTTCCTAAACCAAGAATTCTCATTGGAGTTGTAACTCTCATAACCGGTTTCGGTCCTGGCCTGTGAGGCTTTTAGGCGTAATAATTAGCCATTCACTCATGTTCACATGTACATTCAACACTTGAATCACTGGCTCACTAGTTTCTGCTGCGAAACTCAAACTGTAGAGCTTAATTGCTCCATTTGTATTCTTACTGTATTGTACATCCCCAATTGTCACCTTCATCTTGGTAACAATGGTTTCTCAACCGACGCACGGTATCTTTTACCGTTAGCGATTCGGTGAGTATAAATTCTATCCACTTCCATAACATTTACTGTGTATACAGCTATGTATTTCACAATGATTGACTTGTTCCCTTCCGACTTACTGTCGGTTGAGATTGAGCTACTACCTAGTGTGTAGTGCTCTCTCAGCTATTTCCATATTTGGGTATATTCCATACCGATATTTGGCAGTTAGTGCTACTGTAGTCACTTACTGTTAATCATGTCTTCACATTTGGTTTTGTACAAGTACTCTTTTATTGGTGCGGCCTTGCATTTCCTATGCATCGGCCATTATAACATTATTTGTCCACAATCAACATGTTTCCAATTCCTAGCTATCTCATTCGATTCATTACTGCGCAAGTGCAATACCAAAACACTCAGTCATACAGAGTGCAGAGGCGTAAACTCTCGACAGTAAATCCCTTATGCGACTCGCCATGGAATTCACACTGTCATTCACTGAGACTCTTATCTCGTAACTGGTTCGACCTACCATATTATCATTCAACAACACTTATACAACGGTCGCTTACTGCGCACCGTGCTCTCACTTATTGTATAACACTAACTCACATAGTATTTACTGTCACATTAACTTCCACACATAAATTTACATTATTCATATTATGGTTCATCCCTCATTTGGATGACACTGAATGCTCCTTGAGCATCGATCATTCGAGTCACAAGCCGGCGTTATTCAGCCAGGTGCTTCACTTTATACACATACTACTAAGCTAATTTCTCTTTCAATAACAACATGGTCCATCCTTAACATATTTCTTGAACTTGATCACATAACTACCGCTCCTGCGGTGTCACAATGTCGAGAGGTATCCCCACTCTTAATGCAGTGGTTCGTTTACCACTCTATTCGCTTATACAACCTAAACTTCTACCATCAATCGAATTTATATGATATATCCTGCTTTGGATTATAAGCCTATTTGCCTTGAGCTGGGGCTCATTATAGGCTGTCCACACACATGTACTTCTCTGTACAATATTACAAGGTCGTTGCATCACGTTTCCTTTCATGGGATGCCCCTTAGGTTTGTCAGTCCGTCTCCTGACAACTTATGTCTAAACTGTGTGTTAGTTTCAACCCTTGTGCTTCTGTCATGCATTTCATTCAACAATTGTTGATGTGAACACCCTTCAAGGATTGCTCCTGGGTGTTGTTAAGTTATGCCTTACATTTGGCTCACACTTATTGGTACATTCCGTTAGCTACGCCTTTCGCGTTCTTTACTGGTTATTATCTTCTTCTGTGAAGATTAACATTTCCTGGTAGTGTAGGTACTCATTCTGGAATTTATCCGTTCATTGCACATTAATGTGTCCACATTGGCATCTGATTGCCAGGTACAGTGGGTCACCATTCCAGCTATTATGTTTATCCCTAAGGATCCTTAAGACATATGTGGTGTCTTTACATAACAGTTTGTGCCCATCGCACTTCCTAACTCTTAAACATTTCCTTGAAAGGAGTTCACTAATCCTTTTAGTCTTGCTAACTTAACTGAATTCCTTAACTTCAACTATTCCTTGTAATCCTTAGCTCTCGTTTGATTTATACTGCTGACCGTAGACGGAGTCGACTACTTCCCGTGTTTCGGACTCTACTCGTATACATATATGGGGTATCTACTGATACATTGCTACTTACCCAACTAACCCATAAGTAGGTCTGTCAGGCCCACATGCTCCTATCGGAGTGCGGTCGTCCCACAACACAGTTGGTACACTTGTAGTGTCCGTCACACGCCTAGGTGAAGTATTCTGTTGTCAACTCCCTTATATTGTCCCGTGACAATATTCATTCCCTGCTTCCCGAACTTAATCGAGGGAAAGTTTATCCATTGTTGTATCCTTGTCAACTGTCCTTGGTTTTACTGGTTTGGTTTAAAAGAAGGTTGGAAAGAAGTGTTGGTTTGAAAGAAAATCTGGTTTTGAAAAGAAAAGGGTTGAATAAATCTGGGTTGAAAGAAAATTTTCATGGTTTCACAACATCTTCTTACCTTAACCAAGTCTAGCTTCTTGCTGACTGGTGTACTTACAATTACAGAGGTTAGGCTAACAGCCCTTCCACTGTTATGACAATCACATTTAACTTTATTGTACTTTTCCAAGTACTTCGTAGTGGTTATAAATTTCCCGAACAGCCCTATTATAGCAGCACTTGCTATGGCAAGTGCGCCATGCTAACTGGCTATCAGTTTAACACATACCGGTTGTGGTATTGTTTTTACCCGCACTGTCATCAGTGGCCTTGTTGGCCCTCACTGATCTTACTGTCTTGATAATAACTTGTCTAGGTGACTTCTCACTGTATTCACATAATAATCATTAACTAGGGTATTTCCCATTCTGGGAGACCCCCTTTTTTTTGTATCGTATTCTCTTTATAGCCCGTTCCACGCACTTGTCGTGGTTACTGAGACTTGTCTCTTGTTGGGCACTACGTTGTAGTTCCTTTGTCGGTTGGTATACCGTTGGTGTATTATTTATCAACTGTGGTCCCGTAGACACTTGTCTCGGTGTTATTAATCCATTTCTTGCCTGTTGCACGGTAGGTGCGTTGCAAGCTGGTTATTCTCGACTGCTCTGCATGTCGACCCAGGTTGCCGGAAATTCTATTCTCTATACACAAATCCTTCATTCATTGCTATGAAATGCGGTTAACATTGTTCAGATGGAGACCGTCTCCGGGATTCCCAGTTTTCGGGATCTACCGTATGACAGGTTCTCCGTACCCTAAAGGTATTTAATAACAGCCAGATCGGGTATTCCCGAGTAAGAGAGGACTTCCATCTCTCTGGCGTTGTTTCCCCAGTTATAACAGGGATTGTGGAGGGTGGGAAGGATATTGTAGGTTTCCAGTAGCCACTGGTAGTTCCTAACTAGCGTATCTCTCACGCTATCACTCAACCCTTAACCCAAAGTACTAAATCCTAACTCGGTACTTCCTAAGCTCGGTAATTCAGTCATCAGAGCGATACTTCGCTCTGATACCACTTTTTGTAACACCCCATCCAACATTAACATACTTACAACAACTGCAGCGGAAAACAACCTCATCACATTACTTAACTCGTTGGTGTTACACGCCGTTAGCCACCCACGTGGCTAACAAGGCTAATACACATACATTGTACCGGTCTGATGGGCTAAATTCCCGAGCAACTATACATTATTATCCCTTTCCATTAACAACAACAACAACATACACCTTATCAACTATACCGAGTATTTATAACTGGTGCCGACAACAATATCGGTCTTACTACACCTACTGTATAATATATACTTAAATAATACCCATGTACAATGACTACCCGTCCTACTCTCGAACGGCTTCCAGCACTTGTACCTGAAATAGGAAAAGAAGAGAAAGGTGGCCCCCAAGGGGCTCAGCACCTTTGCTGGTATGGTAATCCCGCAGCCCACATGCTACCGGGCCACGCACAACTAATTGTCGTCTTAACATGCGGTTGATTATATTTAAATCATGCATGTAACAATAAACACACAACACTTAACATTTCGCCTCAATGGGCTCAACAATCGGATAATACATCCTACTTAATAAGTCACTCATGGTATTCATCATCCCTAGAGTGTTCCTCCTCCAATGGAGCTACTTCCTTAATAGACGACACATACCCTTAAATCGGGTTATCCTTAAACGCCTCTTATCACAACTGGAATCATATCCATGATCCACACACTCCATTTATACAACACATAACATACACTACATACAACACTTAACAACACTTTGCACGTTTCCACGTGCACACATAACACCGCAATAGATATTGCATCACAACAAAACACATAACATAACGGGAATGGTTCTCTTAGGAACCGACCCAAACATCACTAATACACTGGTGAGCCTAGAGATTGTTGCCAGTCTCATGATAAGCTCGTTACATAACTCGTTACCGTCTCGTTAAATGAACGGTTAACTTAACACAAGGTGTCTCGGATATAGTGATCCAAGCACACCGAAACAAACATAACAATAGTATGCCCCTGTGGCCCGACGTGAGTCAGTAATAGCCTTGGTTAAGCTAAAGGGAAGGTTGGGAACCAAATTGGAAAACAACCATAACATACAGAGAGGATCGAACCTGCTATGACAACGACCCCCATACTCACACGCGTGGCCGGAACAGACCGGACTCCTCACTCCCCCCGTTAGCACTTATTAGAAGTTCAACTTTGAACTTTATTAAACAAACACAAACATTGGGTTAAGTCTTGTTAGACATACACAAGGAAGAGAGAGTCATACATTCACATACAAACATCACACACAAACATCACATAACCAACTCACGCATAGCCGTGGTTAGAACGTTCCTTAGGTCGGAAACGTTATTACCGGATACCGTTCTCTTACGTTTACCTAATAGTGGTTAACTAGCCCTTCAAGCGCATTAGAGGTTACCGGTATCGGCACGTAAACATACAATAACAATAATGACTGTAAACTCGTTTCATGATTTATATCATAACGTGGCAAACATACAGAAAACACATTGGCATACAAGCCGGTGTAATCCGGTAGGACACAGGTTGCAAGAAAACCATACCTGTCACCGGAGTCCACTTATCCTGTCCATTATGTTCCTCGAGCAATTCTCGAACAACTGTTAACATCACACGTGTTTTCATTAACATCGGGGTTTGCTTGATCATTTAATGTCAATGCTTAATTTTCCCCGTTAACTTAGTTACATAACTTAACATTTTTAACTTGTTTTACTCTCACATTTTAATACAACTTTTAACCCACTTAGGTGTCATTAAAACTCCCCTAACATGTCCTTAACATCCTTATAACATCATTACCTACCAATCCCCATCATCACATATCATTTCATAACCTTAAACCATGTTTTTGGTCCGACCGACCCACCGTCCGACCCACAGCTGGGTCGGTCCATTACAGAACCCTTTTACTTCCTTATAACATGCCCGTCCGACCCACGTCCGACTCACTCGACTGGGTCGGACCATGTGCGAACATTTTCTTCCTTTGAAACTTGACCGACCGACCCATGTCCGACCCACCCTTTTGGGTCGGACCATTACCGAACACTTTCCTAACATCTAACAGAGGCTCGACCGACCCAAAACTGGGTCGGACCCCTGGGTCGGTCGCCTTCTAAACTTACCCAAACTTTACAAATCTTCACCAAACTTCTCCTAAGGCCTCTTAATGTGTTCTAACATCATTTGGCACTTCAAACACACCTTAAGATATTCTTAAACACTCACAAAACTATTTTTCCTAATTCCTTAAACCTTTACTTATATCCACAAAATTCCTAACACTTACAATGTTTTCTCCTTATGATTTCTAGGTGGCATTTCACCTATAATGACCACAATACCAAGGTGTTTCCTCTACACCTTATCATCACCTCTCAACTTCTTTTCTTACTAACTAAATCTCCTTTTTCACATCATACCTAAACATCACTTATTCCTTGAACACCAACCTTACCTAAACCTTAAACAACTTCTCCAAGACTTTAATACATTCACAAAACACCCATTGAATTCCTAGAACTTCCAAGACAACACCTAAATCCTTGCATCACTCTAAATCACCTTAACACATGTTTTCTTCTCAAGTAAACATTTATTCACCTTTAACACTTCCTAGTTCACCAAAACCACTTAAAACACTTAGAACTTCTCACACATTTTCCCAAATTTGGCCATAGCTTCTCTTGTATATACTCACATCCAAACACTTAGGTTTTTACCTTATTTCATTCAAGAACACCTAAAATCCATCAAACACATTTTATACACAAACTTCACACATTTTGCACTACATCACAATATAGTGCATAACTTAAATTGCTTGGCACTTAGGCCCTTAAATAACATGGCTCTTAGGCCCTTAAATTGCATAAACCTTAAACACTGAATTTCCCACATAATAATGCCTTTGACCTGCAAATACATACACCAAAACATATGTTCTTTTACTAGTCTCCTTGAGAACACTTACTAGCTCATTCACCATTGGCTCCTTAGGTATTTTATCAAGCAAATCAAGCTCATTTTCCTAAGGCATTTAAACTACATTGAGATAGCTTGTTTACCTCTTTTCCTCACAAATTTCTTTCTTGTTTCCTTGTAAACCGGTAGGCATTTGGTCCCTTTCAACTATTAAACATTATACAAACAATAGAATGAGTATTCAAGCATTATGCTTCATCTCATTGTAAACCCTAGTTACACATATTGTTTTAACACATTAAGGTAATTGTTTTACCTTGGAATTGGAAGAGAACTTGAAGAAGTATCAAGAGAGGACTCCTCCTAGCCCTTGGAAGATTCAAATGAAGCTAAAACAAGCAAGATAAATACACCATGGTGAGGTGAATTTTCGGACACACAAAACATGAAGGAAACTTGATTTTTCTTTGAGTTTCCTTACCTTGAAGCAAAGGAGAACAAGAATATGTGAAAAGATGGCTCAAGCTCCTTCAATGGTGAATCTCCATGGCACCAAAATTGAGTTCTTGAAGATTTGAAAGAGGGAAGTGTAGAGCTTGACCTAACTAAGACAATATGGTCTTGGAATTTGATTTGGCCAGGGAATCACAAGTTACAAGTGAAGAAGATGAAGAATGAGTGTGGGCTGTTGGAAACCGATGGAGAGAGGAGGAGAAGAAGACCACCGTGGGAAATGAAGGAAGGAATGAGAGAATGAAGATAACCTTTGCTTTTTGAAGATATTTGTAACTTATAAGCAAATAGTACTTTACTTTAAGCTTAACCTTACTTATTTGATTTCTTTTACAACTTGGTGACTCACTACTACAAAACCGGCCACCATTATGCCTAGGAGGGTATACTAGTCTTTGTTGACCAATTTAATTACTTATAACATTATATGTTACAAACTAGCTTATAAAAGTTACTATTCACAAACTAAGGCACATAGAAGTGAAATTTTTGATTTCCCACTAATATGGCCACCCAAATGTGATACTATATAGTACACATGTTAATTAAAGAGTAATGATGGACATTTAGCCATTCAAAACTCATTTACAAGACAATTTTTCAAAAACGTGCTTTAAGACTCCTTAAAGCACATTTTGTGTTTTAACTTGTTTTCAAGCTTGGTTTTCTTTAGTAATGGATTTAATATGTTCATTAACATATAATAAGGTATAGGTATGACCATTAGGTCTTATACACATTTATCCCAAGCTTAGAGCACATTTTTGCTCATATTGACTTTAAGGTATTTTCTTGTGTTTTATTTGGTTTAACTGTCCACCAAAGTTTCTTAAGGACTTATTTAGCCTTATTAAATCATAATTAAATGTTATCAAGTCTTGGTAGGCTCTTTGGGTCCTAACCAAGTTCACTCATAGCTTAGAGCATGTTTTTGCTCAAACTGTGTCTTAATGCTTTATTGCATTTATTATGGTTTAAATTGTTCACTGATGTTACTAAGGCACTTTTTAGCCTTTACATACCATAATTTGATATTTAAACCACATATCAAGTTTGGGGTATTTCATTATGAATTAAAATCGGGTTGTCTATACACAATAATAATTACGAGCCTTGAAGGCCAAGGGACAAGTACTTTCGCCGGAACCACCTTCGCGTTTTACCGCACTCATTTGTTGTCTTTAGAATGCAATGTATGCTTAGAAATGTATTGTGGTATTAAATGAATTGATGTGTGTTTAATTATGTTATTTACTACTTTATTATAAACTGTAAATAAATCAGCATGTAATCAACTCATGTTAAGATGGTTAAAATGACCTAAGTGACCTAAAGGGTCTAGGAAACACTTTAGCATATTCAGCGTTTTGCTGAGCCTATATGGAACCACATTACAGGACTTGATCGAGTTACGAAGCCGGAGTGCGGGACCTCGGGTAGAGGACTTTTGTTTTTGTTATCGCAATTCTCGGACTTATGTTGTATTATTACATCACGGTTGTAAACTCGGGATTTGGTTTAGTTCTCACTAGTCGTTTATATTCGGATTATGGACTTAAGTGTTGTATGCGATAGTAGTTGAATATCCCAGGTCATCACAGTGATTATCGAATTAGTTATTGTATTAAGTAATTGCTTCTTTACTCACATGGGTGAGCAATGACATGTGACACCCGAGTGAGGATGATTATACTTTACTTTCCGCTACGACACATTTTAATTATGCTACGAGTGACTAATACGAGATTAACGAGAGGGGTGTTACATAGGAACACTGTAACATACACTTAAAGAAAATGTACTTGACAAATGTTATTACTTGCTTATTGTCGTTGTTGAGTCAATGGAGTCGTCTGAGTCGCTATGAATCTAATATGCTGAATCTGGAGACACTGACTCCTCACCTTTGACGTGGTTGTTGCCGCTTTCGTTGTTCGATTTTGACGAAGGTGCATACTCATAGTCTACTAACAATTGAATCATTCTCATCGCCTCCATGTTTTCATAGTAATTATTCAACATCAGCTGCACAACCTCAACATTTCTGATGAACAACTTCCTCCAATATGGTTGCGGAAAGCTAAAAAGCATCTCTTTGAATGTTATGAATGTATTTATACGGGATGGGTCGTCCACATCAAGCGAACATGTGACGTAGAATTGTAAGTCAATAAAAGAAGGATTATCAGGGATATTAATATGCATTTCAATGGCCGAAGAAGTAGTTCAAAGTAGAAACCTTGAGCTTCGAAGATGCTACGTGATGAATAAAAAGCAAACAAGAGAGAGTCATCCTTTGATTTCATTGGAAAAAGAAGAGTTATAAAATCTGAAAGTTTATTAGCAAAGAGTATAAATCAAGCACTTCTATTTATAATGGGAACCAGTTGTACATAATGTGGTGCTATCATTTCACACCACCACATTAAAGGCTAATATATATATATATATATAGATGTGATACCACATTGCAGAGAAATAAATTGATTACCACTACTAGACAGAGCTGCAGTCAGAACACCCTGCAGAGAGACATATAAAAGTAGACAGCCCTCTATTATTGTCCTTGATAAAGCAATGATGATGATGATGATGATATATATATATATATATCCGTAGATGTGACACCGCATTGTAGAGAAATAAATTGATTACCACTAGACAGAGTTGTAGTAGAGTGACCGTTACCCGGGTAATATAAAAGGAGTATTGGTGTCCCAACCCACTTATCCCTTACTACTCTAAAACTCTTTCTACTAACTTACTAAGTGAAATCATAAAATTTTACTCACACTGATTCGAGAGGATGGCACCAAGGAAGGAACTATCACTCGAAGCACAAAAAGAAAACAAAGGCAAGCAAGTCTGCAAGACACCAAAAGCATTCAAGGGCAATAAATGTACCTCCTTCAAAAGCAAAGCCTCAGCTTCAAAAGCCTCCACAAACTCTTCTACAAAGGCAAATTAAGGTCAACTCCTAGAAAATCTACCCCAACATTCAAAACCATAACCAATCTCTAACTTCTGATGCAGAATCCTCAACGACGAAGAAGATCCCTGAAACTATCTTGCTCAACAATGTTGTCTTCTGACTGGTCGGAGCACACAGTTGTTCTTACCGACTTTGAGGTCGACTCTGATGTCTTCAGACTAGAAGGATCCAACGATGTCACCGACAATGATGAAGACCTCTACACCTCATTCTCAGTGGGTTCCTCAGATGATAGCGGATACACCACAAAGCTGATAGAGCACACACATGTAAAATGGCTTCAAGGGTCTAGCTACTACGACTGGAAGAAGTTTGATTAAGTAAAGTGGCACAAAGAAAAGTCAACGAGCGTGTTCAAACTAGTCACGGAAAGGACATAATACTGTAGATAAAAGGGTGTTACTTAACGTAGATAATCCCTGACAGCCACTAGGAGTCCTAACTTATAAACCAAACCCTTCAATCTATCCCAAGCGTTCTTTGCCTCTTCAAGGCCTGAGGGACTACTGAGAGATCCCCTAGTCTAGAGTAGATTTTATTGTTTTTCTATGTTCTTGTATTCGATCTTCCTATCAATTATTTCATTTGTTCTCAAATATTTGTGTTACTGTGTTGTGCTTCTAATAGCTCACTCCCCATTTAGTAGCTCACTCCCCACTTAGCTGGATGGAAAAGAGGGAAAGATAGAATTCTTATTTAACTTAGCACCAAGAACCTGAAATTCTGCAGTTTAAGTTTCATGTCACAAGTTTCGGTATTTATTTTGTACAACTTGTAGACGTCCGATGGTGCTGTAATGTTGATACAATGTAGTAGGTATGTATAGGTAGCTGTTCGTAAATTTAAACCCAATTGGACCTCGTTAGGTACTCCAAATTTGATTCATAACTTAGCACCAGAAACCTGAAATTATGTAGTTTAAGTTTCATGTCACTAGTTTCGGTATTTATTTAGTACAACTTATAGATGTCAGATGGTGATGTAATTTTTATACAATGTAGTAGTATGTATAGGTAGCTTTTCATAAAGTTTCAACCCGATTGAACCTTGTAAGGTACTCCTAATTTGATTCCTAACTTAGCACCACGAACCTGAAATTCTGCAGTTTAAGTTTCATGTCACTAGTTTCGGTATTTATTTTGTACAACTTGTAGATGTCCAGAATACTAAAACATTAATACACTTATAAACATATCTTTCATTACAACAACAAGCCATAGTTCAAATATCAAACTAAAATTACTAACAAAATGATTACTCAACGAGTCCAAATCCCATATCTACCGGGCGGGTTTTTCATCGACCGCACAGCTGTATACGCAGATCCTCAAGCTCATAGTTCTACTCTAGCGTTCGATTGGCTTGAGGAATCTGCTCCAACATGTCAATATGTTGCTCAACACTCATGCCATGAGCACTGGGAAGCGGGGTGTGTGGACTATGAGGGGTAAGTGGAGTGGCAGCGGGGTAAGGACTCTGTTGGGAAATCAGAGTAGAAAGTGCGCCCCCACTACTGCTTGAACCCAAAATGTTCGAGAAACTAAAAGACCAGCTTGAATTCAAATAATCATCGGACAATAGGGTAGGGGGTACCGTACCAACAATAGTAGATGATTCAATGTAAGCTCGGACCTGTAGCATCAGAGCGTATCCTACAGACTGCTGGGTAGACATGCCATAGTCTGGTACACCACTATAGTCCTGGACCTGTAGTGGTTGTGACATATCAACGGTCCTTGCTTCCATCTGTACTCCACCAAACGCTTCATCAAACTGTTGGTGCGGATCTTAAAAGTCATTTGCAGGTTGAGCACGACCAACTAGATGTCTTGGGCGTCTCTCACTATGTCTCCTTCTGTGTGCAACCCTTCGTGGTGCATCAGTAGCAAGCATGTCCAACTGTGGCTAAAACACCTGGAATACATGCGGGGGGACAATATCCTCTTCTGGATGCGTGTACCCATATCGCATGTGCGAGTAGATTCCAGTCTGATCAATCACATATGTCGCATACTAACTGCTATCGGCATCCTGCGACATATGCTGAAATTATTGTATTGCTTGTCCCTACATGAATTAGAAACCGTTAGAACTATAATAATTTATAATCATTATGAACATTTACCAAAGCCTAGAATAATATTTAAATGTTCATACCAGCACTGCATTTCTTCGAGCTTTTTGTGTGAACCAATACAAGATGTGTAGGGAGTACCATCTCTTGTACATGGAGTGGGGTCCCAAGGGCTGTGACACGGGATACGTATGCAACAGAATGCGTTGATCATTTCTATTTTCCCATAGTTGCAAGTACGGCCCAAGAAAGGATGCCCAATCTGTGTTGATGCGGCCAGAACGGGCTTGATTGTGAAGTCTATCACACTCAAGCTGGGAAGCAGGAATGGGATGATCTTTTCCAAACTGTCGGAGTACATGATCTGGTTGATAACCCTCCACAATATTGAAATGTATGGGATGAACCACCAATGCGTATGCTTCATTATTTTGGTTACGGGGAAGCTCCGTGTTGGGCATCCATCTCCACTGAAATTAGAGAACAAAAGTTAAATATTTTATAATAGATTTAACAAATATACATTATGCAAAGATGAAGTTCTATGCTTGCATCGTCGTCGGTAGGAGACACGGACATCGTATCCAGAATAGCACGGGCATCCTGTAAACACCGTATATGGGCATCATCCATTCTACGCTATCTACCTCATATTTAAAATAAATAACAAACAATATAAAAATTGAAAATTCAAACATATAGTTGACACACAAAACCAGGTATTCGATTAGAAAGCTAGAGTAAGCAAACATACCGATAACATAGTGGTTCTTCATCCGGAATCTGCTTCGTCTGACGTACAAAAAATCTAGGTACCCTGGACTACGCCCACACAGTCAGCAGTCTGGTGCTGCACAGAAGGTATCCCTTCATGGTAATCTACGTAGCCATGCACAAATGATGATAAATCCATGCCAATACGGCAAAACGCCAACTGTACCCCCAACAGTGTCAAAATTAGCCAATAGCAGTAGATATAGAGGTCGACAGTGTTTCCATGGTACAATGACATCAGTGTCCCCCTAATCAACCGCAACATGTTGTAAGCCCTGGCGGTGCAACCAGAGTAGGAGGAGCGTTGCCAAACTCTTCATCATTCTCACTGAAATTATCTGACAACCATGTTAACAAAACATGGTTACCCTTTATATGCCTGGCTTCTGGGGTCTTCCCCAAGAAATCTGTGCAAAGGTTCCTCGGATTTATGCACGTCTCACCTATCACAACTCTACCCTCGACCGACAAGCCGAATAAAAGCGCCATATCCCCCATGTAATTGTAGCCTCTCCAAACGCAAACATAATTATATGTGTTTCCGGTCTCCAACTCTCGATCAAAGCGTTGCAAATAAAATTAATTGCCTTGGTAACTAATCTAGGAGGACCCCACAACCCGACAACTTGTATCAATGGGGCAACCATCCTATGAGAGTTTTCTGACAACTTTGTACCCCACGCTCACTCAGGACTCTTTCAGTTATGTCCGGATTATCCAGAAACTCCTAAATTCAATAATTTATTGTCTAATTATTCTACTAATAAAGCGATTAAATAAATAACTATTAAATTAAATAGCAGTTAAACTAATATAGTTTGAAATCTAACCTCTAACTCAGATAAGATCACTTATGAAATGTGCGTCGTTTGTAGGGAAAACAAATCGCCTTGCTCTGGACCAGGCCCTCCCGCCGCTGCTTCATATCGACCCGCCATCTTCAGATAAAAATCCTTCTATAATTTTTTTTTTTTTTTGTTTTCTCCTCTTGTTTTTCTTTTTCCTTTTCAATTCCTCTTTCTTTTCTTTTTTTAGGACTTTTTTTGTCATAATTTTTTTGGGGGGATTGGAGGTGAAGAATTTGAGAGATGTGAGAAGGATTGATTGAAGTTGTTGTGAGAAATATGGAGAATGAGGTGGATATTAATAGGAGAATGTGGAGGCTGCTGGCTCAATATTTGCAAAGCAACCGCACTTGGCAAATGTGGTTTCAGTTTGCAAAAGAACCGCATTTGACAAATGCGGTTTTGACTCATTGGTCCATTGCAAAAGAACCGCATTCTCCAAGTGCGTTTCGTTTACACATATTGGAGCCGCGTTTTTCAAATGCGGTTCTTGAGCATTAATTATCACCGACCCGGAAAAGATTGGACAATTAGTCAAATTGGGGAATTGAGTTGTTGAATTGGATGCTTTAAGTGCTTATGCCGGGAATGAATCTGTAATACAAACGTGGCTTGGCTGAAGTTGTAGTACATGTTAATCGACCAAGCGAAGATGAATCGCTATTACACCAAACAACTACTTGTATGTGTAATTGACTCAATCGACAATGGAGAGTTATAACCACAAAACTACTAAAATACAACACGCTAAGGTAAAGCCACTAAAGACTCACATATAATACAATATATTGTGTTACATTACATATATCCAGGAGGAGGGTCTTAAATTAAATCTAATACTGCTACATACTATGAAGCTTAATCTTAGTTTCGAAGACCTCAGAGCAGATCTGACCCATCATGTAGTAGAAAGATACCATTTCTGACAAGTGTTCGGTCGACATCTTCCCTATTATACTCCGTGCAATTCTTTCCTTCTCATCGTTCATCTTCTTCAAACTCCCAAGGTACGCACACCCATTCCTCACTGTTGCACCCATCTGCTTCAGCCTTTGCTCTTGTTGTAGACTGATTAGAGCTGTTGTATTCACCTGCAAATTAGAGATTTGATGAAAAAAAGTAATTGGATTGATTTAATTTAAAGAGTACGCTTAATTAGTTAACTCATCCGATTGTCCTATTCTTTTGTCCTGTTTTCAGCTGGTTTAATTAAGCCTGCTTGATTGGGTTGATTAGTTAATCTCATTTTTTTCAAAATCAGCCATCAATCAATATCTGCTAATATAAACTAGCAACTACTTACACTTATCTGCTAATATAAGCTAGCAACTGGTTTAGGACTTTTTGGTTGAGTTGACCAGCTCATCCATTTTTTTAAAATCAGTCATCACACTATTGGCTATTATCTAGAAGCTACTTACAAGTAAAAGAATTGGGCTTAATTACTCAAATCTGTGCAATAATAATAATATTACCTCCAAGATGTTACCCTCAGATGCTGCAGCAGAAGTCCGATGATGATACCCTGCACCTATGTACATGTCCTTTTCTAAGGAAAAGCTTCTTACGATTATTTTCCTCTTATTCTCCATCTCCCAATTGATCTTCGTAGTAGGACTAATATTAAACATTCCTCTTGGCACATGAGTAGTAGCAGTAGCATTAATTCTAACCTTCTTCTCATAAGCCATCACAGCTCTCACAAACTCCTTATAAGCAGTCGGACATCCAGCATAATCAAACTCACCATCATCATTATTCTTCCGCATCCTCTCAGGATGAAACTGAAGTCCCATAATAAACTTCCCTTCACCCGGATCATACCCATCCCTATCATAAAACCCTTCAATCAACCCATCTTCCGCAAACGCCATTGGCACAAATCTATCCGCTAGTTTCTTCACACCTTGATGATGATAACTATTCACCATCAATTCCATCTCCTCCCCATCTTCCCACTCCTCACTAAACCAATCCGCCAACGGTGTCCCCTGCTCAACTCTCACCACATGTCTATGCCCATCATAATTCTCATAATCCATATGCACTACTCTAGTTTCCCCCCATTTTGTTATGAAGTTCCATCTCAACGTCTTGGTAAAGAGTTCCCCCACACGCGACATTGATTACCTGAGATCCACGACAGATTCCGAGGTATGGGATGTTGCGTTGTAAGCAGAGTTTGGCTAAATTTAGCTCGATTGAGTCCTTTGAAGTGTCGATTGATGTGTCACTGATGTGGGTTGAACGGATTTCGTCTAATTCTGATGAAGTGAGTGTTGATGAAGTGGGAGTGGTGTTGTAATGTGATGGGTCTATATCTTCTCCTTCGCATAAAAGGACGCCATGGATTGGGTCGAAATTTGAGAGGAGAGAGTGGATACCGGTTACTCGTGGGACTATTATTGGGACTGCACCATACTTCACTATTAGGTCTAGATGGTATTCGCCTGCATACATGTTTTAACATTTTGATCAAATTTAATGACCTATATCATCATCATCATCATTTTTAATGTTAATGGTGATTACTAGATACGTACCGACAAAATCGACGAACTTGTTCTTGCGAATGGTACGGCGGGAGACGATGAGGACTCTAGGAAGAATTTCGTCTGATGAATAATTGCTGTGCACATCCATCTGGCGGGCCTGTTTGTCCCTCCTGATGATCTGATATGAATGTGGGAGAGACAGACAACGGACAGACGACAAAGCTGATCGGCTGGGGAAGAAATAAATTCAGATCGGTTTACACAATCCTTGAATGTGTATATAGAGATTTTGAATCCAACTCTTCTAGTTGAGGGGAAAGGAAAACGAAGAGATTTCTGTCAAATTTCTATATTTTCCAGTGTAGGAGCTCATTCAAGGCGCCGCGTACGACGTATAATAATAATCTGTGTCATGTATGAGGAGTAATGAGATCGTTAATTGTTACCCTTACCCAGCAGCGACAGAGTGACCATATTTATAGTGACAAATAAGCCCCACGTGACTTGATTCATTTTTATTTCGGTCTTTGAAAAAGATTATCTTCTTTAATTCTCTCTTCTAATCTTCTAATTGTAAGATTGTGATGTTTATGGTAATTAGCACGTGGGGTGGTTTCTTTTAGGAAAAATTCTTATTTGTGTATTCAAGCTTGTTGCAACTTCCACCACAGTAGGTAGATTCTGCAGCGCGTCCCCTCCAGAGTATACGCGGCTCATTTGATGTGAGCAGTTGACTGGACTGTTTTGTTGATTGGACTGTTTTTTATTATATTAATTTTTAAATGGTTGTAACTTTTAAAATATAAGTCTAAAATTAAAAAAAATTATATCATTGTTCATCTAAATTCAAGCTCTTCAAAATAATATCAGACATGGATATGTTTTGACAACTTTAAAATTTTATATTTTTTATATGTGTATATATATACATCTCAACCATACTTATTCACTAGATACAGTTTAATATACACCAACAATAATAATAATACACTACAAAACAATAATGATTCATTATCTGTTTTGAAATCGATATAGTAAAAAAATATATGATTCACTATATAAGACTTAAAATACATCGTATAAATAATAATATTACACCCAAAATAATAATAATAATAATAATAATAATAATAATAATAATGATGATGATAAAATGTGTTACAATAATGATCCATTATTTGTTTCAAGTTTTTTTACCTAATTCACTACTTGTAAGTTAATGAATCATAATATCAGTTTTAATGAATCATAATATCCAGTTTAAAATCTTCATTTTAGTGTATCATTACAAACATAGAAAAATAACTTTAAACAATAATGCAATACAAAACATATTTGGTATGTATGAAAATTCATGATTCACCATAGAAGATTAAAATTGCACCATACAATAATAATACACTACAACAATAATAATTTTTTTATCGGTTACAAAGTTTGTTATCTAACTCACCACTTATTAGTTAATGAATCATGATATCGATTTTAATGAATCATAATATCAAAGTTAATGAATCATATAATCATTTTAGTGTATCAATGTAAACATATAAAATAAAAAAAAATTAAACAATAATACAACACAAAACAAATTTGGTATGTACGAAAATTCATGATTTACCATATAAGGTTTAAAATACATCATACAGTAATAATACACTATAAAATAATAATAATTTTTATTAGTTCTAAAGTGTGTTATCTAATTCACCACTTATTAGTTAGTAAATCATAATATCAATTTTAATAATCATAATATCAAAATTAATGAATCATATTATCATTTTAGTGTATCATCATAACATGTAAAAATATTTTTTTTCAAAGTTCTCAAAACATATCCATGACTGGTCTTGTTTTGAAGAGCTCGAATTTATGTAACAATGATATAATTTTTTTTCATATTCGACTTATATATATTAAAAGTTACAACTAATTAAAGTTAATATAATAAAAAAGCACCTCAATCAACAAACAATCCAATCAACTGATGACTGGACTGCCAAATAGAAGAGACTATACTATACTCGGCGGCCTCCTTCTATGATAACAACTTCATTTGTACGTTTTGGCTGAAGTTGTTCGTATCAACAAGTCTACACTCACGTTCGGAAAAAAAAACAGTCTACACTGATTGGTCATGGATATACAATTGTACTAACAAGACCCAAACAGATGAAAGTAGCAACCCTCCCTAGCTAGAAGCACTCAGCGACTCTCCTGTGTTTGTTGCATCTAGCCATTTCTATGTGCTATATAAGTCCTCGTGGCTTGGTAGAGGAATAGTATCTTGAATCAAAGATCATGGGTTCAAAACCTACCTGACTTATTAAAAAAAAAAAAATCTAGCCATTTCTATGTTTTGTGGGTTAATGGATCTTTTCTTTCATAGTTCTTTAGCTTCCCTCCCTCTTTCTAGTTTGTCTAATTAAATCTATCATATTTTGGCTCCCAATCTTTACGGTTTTTGTTGTTGTTTATGTCTTTAGGTTCTTACATACATGTTAGACTATCTTTTGTTATATCCTTTTTCTTTTGATGTTCTTTAGTACATGCATATTGTTTAAGTGTGAAAATTTCATCCTTAGTTGAAGCGGATATGGGTAGGGGTGAGCATTCAGTTTGGATATTTGGATTTATCCAAAAACTGAATTAACCGATTTTATTTTTTGGATTTTTAACCGAATTTTCTAACCGAATTGAAAATTTCGGTTAACCGAATTATCCTAATTATAATTTGGTTTGGATTTGGTTTTGGTTTGACTTTATCTAATTCGGTTAACCGAATTATCCAAATTTCTTTTTACAAGAATATCCTATTTTCTAATTCTAGTCTTTAGTGACAAATAGTCAAACATAAACCCTAAATTTTAGTAAGTTGAAATCCAAACTAGCTAAAATTTGGATTTCAATTTGGATTTCGAATTTCATTTTTAAAAAAATTTGGATTTCGGATAATTTGGATAATGGTTAATTCGATTTTGGTCTTTGGATAATTCGGTTTTTAATCGAAATAACTGAAATCCAATTTATTTTTTACAATTTGGATAATCGGTTAATAATGATCACCCCTAGATATGGGTTTCCTCTCTACCGGTCTTTTCGGTTTCAACTTTTGGTCCGATTTCTTCCAAAATGGTCCACCTCCTATTCTTGCATCAAATGATTTGCCTATGCCTCCATCTTTTCCTCTGCTGTCAGCCACCATCGCTTTTGATTTGGGAAATTTTGTTCTCTTGTTTTAGCAACGATCAGTCAATTTCTAGCAGGAAGGGAGCAAGCAGTTCAGATATTTTGGAATTTAAAGACCGGTCGGTTGCCTCTTCTCTATTCTGTCGGTGCATGTGCTCTTTGGCAGCAGATCGACTGAGCTCATCGACCCATTATATTGGTTGCCGCTTACCATTCCGTCGGTGCATGTGGAAGCTTGGATTTTGACAGTGGATGCTATTGTGGTGGTTTCTGCTGCCGTCTCAGGATCATAGCTGTGATAATAGGGTTTGTGGTAATGAGGATGATGGAGTCTTTTGCTGATTGTGTAGATGGTCTTATATATTCCAGCAGAGGTGGGAGGTCGAGGCAAAAGGCACTGCGTATTGGAACCAAAATTGTTTTTGGTTCCGGAAAAAGTGATAGTACGAGAGTGTTTTAGCACCGCGTATAGTGTGTTTGGTTTATTGTAATATCATTTTTTAATACTAGCTAGATGTTATGATGTTACTTTTTGCAGTTTGGGATGTGAATATGGGTGGTTCTCTTTGGTTCTGATGGTAATTTGAAACAACAAGGAACGCTGCTGAGGCCAATCTTTGCTGAGGATTGGTTCATTCAAGGTTTGCTCATGCAACCTCCTTCGTGGACGATGTTGCAAATGGCGCCTTGTGGGCTTTGTTTGTTGCCCTTTATGTATCAACTTAGACTGTTAGCACATTTTCATATGTCTATAGGTTTTCTTTGGGTCTAGTTGATTGTCTGTATATTTTTTAATCTAGTTGATCATAGGTATATGTGTCTAGTTGATCGTAGGTAAGTATTCCTACAAATTATAATATATCATATTTATAAAAACCAAGTCTACACTCCAAGTGCAATATTTGTTTAGAGTTAAATCATTCTTTGAATTACTTAAAACACCGTAAAAATAATTGACACATTTTAAGACGTTGCATTTACTAACAAATATCGACTCCTACAAGTTTTCCACTTATGTGTTGGGAAATCCTACCAACAACTTCAGCACAATGAGCATTTATATTTTAGGGGGTTTTTTGTACTTTAACCATGAAAAGTTGATTGCATGTGTGTGTTGTATTACTCTTACCTTCACTATGATCTCTAAAAGTATATTCGAGCCATTATAAATTGTGTATAGTCGAGATAGCTAAGAATTTTTAACATAATTTATTTTCAGCCTATTATTTTTTGAGATTTTCTTTGTCTTTATTTTCATATTCCCTTCTTTTATCTTTGAGTAGTTCATATATATAGCTCTTCTATTTTTTACTTCTTTGAGCTAACACTCCTTTTGTGCCTAGTCATGTGAAATTATGTTCTACGACTTCAACATTGTACAATTTCTTTCTTATACTCCCTCCGTCCCATGTATAGAGTCTATTTGTTTTTGCACACAAATTAAGGAGATTGGAAAAAGTAGAGATGATTAAGAAATTTAATACACTATGTGAGACATCATTTTAGGACAAATGAAAAATGCAAAGTGGACACTAACTATGCGGTAGAGAGAGTACAGATTTGTCCACTTTTTAATAAAAAAAGTAGTTAATCAACTAGCTAGGTCTGTGCGTACTGATCTAGCTAGACGGATAATTAAGGCCGTGTGCAAGAAAGAAATAGGTCAACTCCTCCTCCTCTCCCCCAGATGTCATGTCCCTCCTCCTATCTTATTCTTCACTCTCTAGCTTTTACACTTTTTACAAGGACGTCTTTACCCCTCTCGCCCCTCCGCTGGTTTAACCTCTGTTGAGCTTGGACAATCCCTATAAAACTTAATTTATATTGTGTGGTATCCTCGGAGACATGTAAAAATTATGTGATAAGTTGGAATCCTGGGCATCAATCTTGCTAATAGATTATGGCTTTGTGACCACGCTTCAGAGACAAATAACAAACTTTTTTTTCTTCTCAAGGTCTCTTGTAGGATCTGGTGGGCTACTATATGTGACTGGATGGAGATTCCCATCAATAGGTCTAGCATTTGTAACTACAGTTTCTGGATTTCTCGCTACTACAAGAGGAAGAGTCCGAGAGATTTCATGAGATGTGCTACCATCGCTAATGTGGTCTACCACATTTGGATAGAGAGATGCAACTAAGCCATAGCGCTGGACAGACCAGACACTCATTACTAAAGCGTTCATCGCAATAGAGATGAGCCCCTCCCGAGATGGGGCCTCGCTTGATCGGGTTCTAGCTACATCATTTTTTGGAGGTTTTGTTCGGTCCCTGTTGGGTTTTTGTTTTCCCCTTCCCTATCTCTTAATATTGATTGATGTATTATTCCGGACCATCGCCATCTTTTTGGATTTTGGTGCCCCTCTCCCCCTGCATTGTATTAGCATACTCCCTCCTGTTCAAAATAAATGTCGTTTTAGACATTTTCACACTTTTTAAGAAAGAGTTTAAAATGACTAGTGTGTCCTTAATTTTTTGTATGAGAAGAATAAAAAAGTAAGTTTACTTTATTGGTAAGACAAAAAAGTAAAGTTCAATGACATTAATAATTAAAAAGTGAAAAGGGGGTAAAACTAGAAAGTAAGATACAAAAAGTCTAAAATGACAAATAATTTAAACATAAGTCTCAAACCTAAAATGATATTTATTTAGAACAGGAGGGAGTATAAGTTATCTTATATATAGGGATTTCTATGTATCAACTTTTATAGTGACTTTCATTTCATAATATATTTATTACCTTTAAAAAAACGAGTCAACTACAAAAGAGAGAGAGAAACGTAGTAATTTAATAGATGAATAATGCAAAAGTGAAGAGGCAAGTAGGAGTGGCCGGCAGTGCCAGCGGCGGTTAATATCTCCAATCTGTGAATGATATGTTTATAATTCAATAATACAGCGATTATTCAGTGTTAATTAAGCATTGTCTGTGATTGAAGAAGTTGTTATAACTTATAAGATAACGAGGGAGGGATTTTAATTAGCTGCTGGACTTTACAGAATAACGAGAAAGGAAAAAGAATAGAGATTTATGTAACGAGAAACACGATATTGGAAATATTCTCTTGTAACATTCATCTACAGAGAATATTTCCACGAGGTCAACTGATAGAGAATCCTTCCGAGGGAGAGGATATGGATAGGATTTCAAGATAGTCAATTACTTTTGTTTTATCTTTTGCAACGAGTGAAAATAATAGAGAAACGCAATAATTCAGATATCGCTAAGGATCAATAATTGATCAAGGAGATCTGTATATTACTACTAAGAAAAGACTGTATATTACTACTTAGAAAAGACAGAAATTAAGTCATTGTATGGGTTTTCTTTAAGTAAGTTTTTTTTCCCGAAGTTATCATTTAGTATTAATTATAATTTATGATTACATAGGATGAAGTTATTTTTATTCTCATAGCAGGTTAGATGGGTAGATTAAAGGATGAGATCCGCCAAAGAAAACCCTAACAGTATCAAGGTCTATGATACTATTATGATTGACCTTCACAGACAAGAGTTTTACTAGTTCCAAGATTGAA
Source organism: Limonium bicolor (assembly GCA_023374045.1). NCBI lineage: Eukaryota > Viridiplantae > Streptophyta > Magnoliopsida > Caryophyllales > Plumbaginaceae > Limonium > Limonium bicolor. The sequence goes on from CM041781.1 coordinate 290,809,912, forward strand.
CCTTTGGACCAACTACACTTAAGAGAACTAATAGTAGGGGAGAGATACATAACAACGACACCCTAACAAGCTAAGTCGCTAAAGAAGACACATGGATCATGCAATTTATTCCTAACTAAAGATTAGATAACAGCGGGCGGAAACAAAGCTTCACCCGTGCTCTACTTTCTCCTGAAAAATAAATGTATGCCACTACAGCCAGCTACAATCATCAGAACAATGAAAAAAAGAGAACAAAGAACCGTAAATCAGTAACAGTGAACAACCACCACCACCTACTTCTCCTTGCTCATCATGATCTGACATGCAATGGAAAACCACTACTATTTCAACATTGAGTGAACCTGGAATTTGACCTAGTACCTTTCACTCACAAAAGTGATGCCCCCCGGCCACTATCACCTCATCTTTCTTCATGCTCCTCGAATTGTAGCGATTGAGTACTTCGGCGTTGCAGGTCGGTGGGCAAGTCCAACAGACAAGGAGATTTCACACTAGTACAAAAGTAGTTTATTTTGACGCCCCAATTTTAGCGGTTGTTTGTACAACCGCTGCAATAGACCTTTTCTAAAATTCTTAGTACAAAAGTAGTCTAAGAACCGCCGAAATAGGTCTCCTCGAAATTTATATAAAAAAAAGAAATAGAAAGGACTTATTTTTACGGTTCTTAGCTACGAACCACTGAAATAGGTGGTTAATATGTTTTTCTTTTTTTATTTGAGTATCTATTTTGGCGGTTGCTAGCTAAGAACTGCCGAAATAGGTTCTTTATATTTTTTTAAAAATGCGAGGACCAATTTCGACGGTTCTTAGCTAGGAACCGCCGAGATGCGTACTCATTTAAATTGTCCCATTTCCGCACACAGACACAATGTGGTCTGTACACTAAAAAAATCCTTCACCAAAGCAGTGCGATTGCGAGCACCCTCAGCTCCCCCTTTCGTCGCCGCCTTCCTCCGTCTCCACCTTCCAGGTCTGTCCAAAAAATTTCAAATCTACGGTATCCGACCAAAACCGAAGTGAACCGTACCTGTTTTCAGGTTAACTGTGCTTATTCTTGCGATATGGTTAATCGAACCGTGTAAATTGACCGGTTTCGGTAACGGTATTGAATTTTCTAGAATGGTTAACCACTCGGTTAACCATGGTAACCGATTATATAAACAATGAAAAAACTTTAAATATTAATGTTCACTTTATGTAGTAATAATTAATGTTAGCTATTGGGGAATATACATATTATTATATTTTTTTGTTATATGTGTTTGATGAGTCACTCATGATTTAGGTGAATGATCAATGTTGTACTATAACGTTAATGGTACGGGTATGATCAATAAAAAATGTACGACTATGAGGTTAACCGATAAAACCAACCGCTCTAAATGGAATGGTAATAGAATTGACTTTTAGAAAACCGAATTAAACGATTAACCAAATCCGGTTAACCGATCTAAATGGAATGGTAATGGAATTGAATTTTGAAAAACCAAAGACCCGGTTAACCGAATAAGGAAGTTAATCTACCATGGACAGCCCTGCCGCCTTCCTCTGCCGCCGCCACACCACCGGGAGTCCAAGTTGCCATCTGCAAGCTCCTCCAACAGAAACAAAGTGCTGCAAAACATAAAAACAAATAAGTTATCCTAGTTTCGATTTAGCTCCATATTCTTGAAATTGGTTGTTGCTAATGTTGTAATTAATGTTGTATTATAATGTTTGATTGTTGAATTGAGATGAGGGTGCAAACTTTCAGTATAATATTGCTATTATGTTAGTGGAATTGTTGATGTGTTCAATAAAATGTCTGAGTAGAAAAAATGTGTTGCTTTTGTTGATTTCATTCTTTTTGTGTCTTTGTGCCGTTGTACTGATACGGAACTGCTGTATTTTTTGCTCACCAGCATGACGACGGGGCTGAAACAATTCATTTAGAACCGGTAATATACTCTTAATCTCTTCATTCTCTTCAATTTGGGGTTGATTTAAGTTGATTGCTGTCAATGATTGAAAATTTTGATTGAATTCGTATCAAGTATGATTGTTGCCAATTGTAGAGAATTTTTGCCGTTATATGACTTTTGTGAATGCTTAACAATTATTAAGCATGGGATTTGTAAAATTATACAATGGTCATGCCAATATTTTTCTAGAAATGTATTAATAATATTGTTTGTTAATTGAGAATAACAATTTTTTTATCAGGTTTCGCTACCTATTAGTCTATGAATTCTCGTAAACCATGACTGTCGTTGTCCACCTTTGACCCTCACTACTAAGTACTCTAACTTTAGTTTTTGTTTTAAAATGCAAATTGTTTGACATTAATTACTATTTGGGTTAAAATTTAGAGTTTGGCTAGTTTGTTTAGGATAGAACCTTAGAGTTTGGCTAGTTTATTTAGGTTGGAACCTTAGAGTTAGCCTACCTTATTTGATACGCATCCACTCACGCTTCATAAGGTGAAAACAAGTAGAAGCAAACCCAATCCATAGTACGATAACATTTTTGTTCTGAGTATGGTAATAATCATACCCATTTTGTGTTTCACATATAGTATGGAGCGTGATTGGATGTATGGTGATCGAGGGGATCACTTTGACAAGATGCTGAAAAAGTTTTGTAAAGTGGTAGTGCAACACAAAGACAGGACAAAGGCGGTGAAAATTCTATGTCCTTGTTTTGACTCTGGTGTCATAAGGAAATTTTCACGCATCAAGGAAATTGAATTCCATCTGAAGACATGAGGTTTCATGCCACACTATATAAGATGGACTTTTCATGGAAAAAATGTTGAAGATAATGATGTGTCCTCATACAGTCATGATTGAAAGAGGATGAGAACTAACCACACATCTGATTTTGTCAATGAGTCGGAACTCCCAAGTGATTCGGGAGTCAATGGCAGTGAGCCAACTTACCATAATGAGCAAATAGACGAGAAGCTTTATAACATTGATGATAATTTTGTCGACTAGCCAGATGAGTATCAAAGGTTGTTGGACACATCCAAGACAACCTTGTACTCTTCACGCATTAAGTACACAAAATTGACGCATGTATTGAATTTGTTCAACCTGAAGGGAAGATACAGATGGAGTGACAAGAGTTTCATGACACTTCTCGAGCTACTTCATGATATGCTACCAGATGGGGATGGTCTCCATATCACCACCTACGAGGCAAAGAAATGGATATGTCCAATGAGAATTGATTACAAAAAGATTCATGCACGTCCAAACAACTGTGTTGTACAGGGATGATTACGAACATCTAGACAATTGTCTGAAATGTTTGTTGTCCTTATATAAGCATAAGGATGGTGACTCCTCCTCCGTTCAAAAAAATCCCTCCTGCTAAACTATAATGGTATTTACCGATCATACCTAAATTCAACTGGTTGTTTGCCAATCCGAAAGATGCAAATAACTTACGATGGTACACAGAGGGTAGAAAAAGTGATGAGAAATTAAGACACCCAGGAGATGGACCACAGTGGAGAAACATCAACAAACAGTTCAAAGAACATTCCGGGGGTGAAGATAGGAATATGAGGCTTGGGCTATGTACTGATGGGATGAACCTGTTTGGCACGTTGAGCAGTCAACACAACACTTGGCCCATTTTGCAAGTGATCTATAATTTACCCTCATGGTAGTGTATGAAACACAAGTACATAATGTTATCACTCCTGCTAACTGGTTCCAAGCAGCCAAGTAATAGCATTGATGTATATCTCGTCCCACTGATTGATGATTTGAAGTTATTATGAAATGAGGGAATTGTGGTGTATAATGCTTATGCAAGAGAAAATTTCATGCTCATGGCGTTGTTTTATACTATCAATGACTTCCCTGGATACGGGAACTTGTCTAGATACACGGTGAAAGGAACATTTGCATGTCCGGTATAGGAGAATGACACACGTTTGGACCGTTTAAAAAATTATGGTAAGAATATTTACATGTGTCATTGATGTCTTCTACCTGAAGATCACCCTGAACGTAAGAAGAAGAAACTGTTCAATGGTAAGGCCGAGACTTGTGTGGCCCGTCTACCTTTGACCTTTGAGGAAGTGTATGCAAAGGTTAAGTACATTGTAAATGTATTTGGAAACACATCAAAACCGGCAAAGAACATTTGAAAAAATGCTTTATCTTTTGGGATTTTCCGTACTGGTGTCATCTGCCTGCCAAACACTGTTTAGATATCATGCACATCGTAAAGAACGTTGGTGAGGCAGTGAGCGGGACTTTGCTCAACATACTCGGCAAAATGAAAGACGAATTGAAAGTGGGAAGAGACATGCAAGCCATGGGTATGTTAAAAGAGTTACACCCACAAAGAAACATATAACCTACCTCCTACATGCTATATACACTTTCAAAGAATGAAAAGATTAGCTTCTGCAAATGTCTACACTCGGTAAAAGTACCATCTGGATACTCTTCAAACTGGAAGAACATTGTATCGATGAAGGATTTTAAACTGTTAGGCATGAAATATCACGATTATCATGTATTAATGTTGCATCTTCTTCTAGTTGGAATCCGAGGGATATTGCCAAATGATGTCAGAATTGCCTTAACCTGATTATGTTTCTTCTTCAACATCATCTGCTACAAGGTAATTGATGTAAACTTTCTCAATGATCTACAACGTGAAAATTGTGATCTCTTATGTCAATTGAAGATGTATTTCCCACCATCTTTTTTACATAATGGTGCACTTGATTGAAATACCCCAAACTAATAAAACATGGATTAAACATCTAATCACATTGATTAAGGCCTAAACATGCCTTAAAAGTCAACTGAGAACAACAGTGGTCAACACAAAGCAAGATATTGCACCCTTTACTGTTTAGGGTAAATAAATACCCAAATGAACTTCTTAGGACCTAACATTTTGTCCTAAGCTTATTAACACATTACTAAACATATTATAATTGTTGGACAACACTCCAACACAAAGAACAAGCATTTTCATGCTTCAAGGTCAAGCAGGGCAAAAATGTGCTCTAAGAAAACCTTAAAGGTCTAATGACCTCTAAATGATATAAATTGGATTCCATGATAAATTATCATGTAAGGAACACAACAAAACTGTTCTCAAACAAAACTGAGCTCAGAAACACCCTGCGACACAAAATGTGCACTAAAATAACTTAAAGCACGTTTTTGTGTATGAGCTCTATGATAATGACTTTTTGTCACTGTAAAGACTGAATTATATTCTTTATAACATTAATGTGACATGTTAGACTATATTATAAAGTCTAAATCAAAGTTTAAAAATAAAATCAAAATGGGCAATTTAGTATGAATAGTACCCAAAAATAACATCTAATTACTTACCTTTACCATGGTCAAATGTCATCCATTGACCAAGACCATCATTGCCGCCCACCCTTAGCTGGCATAACCACTCAATCAGCAACCTCTAATCAATTATCCAGCCAATCTAATGAGTCATCAAATTACTATTCCATAAAGTAACAATAATGGACTTAAAAGCAAAACTAGCTCATTTAATTCATTTACCTTGCTTACCAGCCGACACCAGCTGCCTTCATCCTCCCTTTGGCTTCTCCAAACCGTGGATAACATTCCAAGTTCAGAAGAGAACAACAATTGACATAGGTAAGCTTATTAAGCCATTTTATGTCCATTCTCTTCACATTTCTTTCCTCTTTCCATGGAGCAAAGCATCAACCATTTCCATCAATGTTTCTAGGTTGTTTTGGAGGTTAAAAAGGAGGTAATATCTCGGCTGTAACAAGGGAAGGAGGTGGATAAAGCTAATCTTGTTCTTAAGGTATAAAAATGTGCTTTAAGCACTTATCTCTTGATTCCTTTCAAATCCAGTTGTGAAACTTTGTTCCTAGCCTTATTATCTTCATCTTAACATACTTATTCAGTTGGTACATCAAGAGCTTCAAGGTGTAGCCAGATCCAAGCCAAAAACACCATTTTAGGCATTTTAAACAAGGTAAAAATTAGCCATCTTCTAATCTGAGTTATACCAGTTTAAAGCTTGGTTTTAGTAGCTCTTTTAATCTTTAAATACTGTAAAAGCAGGCCAAAGACATCCATACTTACCTTGGTATTTTAAGGTAAAATTTACCTTGAAAATTTACATTAAACACTTCTTATGGTTAGATCTTGCTTGGAGACTAATCATGCCTTAATTGCTGTTTGAAAACATGTAAACTAAGCTGTGGAAAAATTATTCCTAAGCAGCCGTGGCCAAACAAGGCCTATACTTGGCAAAAACAAGGTATAAATCACTTAAACCTTCACTTGGTATATTAATATGTGCTTATACATATTTGTATAATATGTGCCGTGAGTGAATGAGTTATTTAAGGTCTTATTTTGACCTTAGGTGATTAAGGAATGGTTTAGTAAATTTTATAACTAATTAATTAACATAATTGTCAAATTTAAGACATTATGTGGAAAATTGGTAAATATTGAAAAGATGTGGTAAGGGCCGAGACAATAAAGTACTTTTGGGCATTTATGTGTAATTTATTTTATAAGCTAATGTTTGTAATAAGGCCATGTACTTTAGGCCATTTTATTTATGTATTTATAAGGTTTTATTTAAGTTTAGGTAATATATATATATATATTACCGCATCGTATAAGGGGTTAGAGTATAATTAAATTAAATTTGGGGGCTATAATAATATAGACGAAAATTGGAGGTTTAAAGGAGTTTATATAAAAATTATAAGACTTTATAAAGTTTTGTGTTAAATGGTAATTTCTAGAAAATATGGGTACAAACCGTAATATATGGATATTGTTGGTCAAGGAAATATTAAGGTGGTCAACCTTGACCATATGGTAGGTTGACCAAATTAAATAAGTTAGATAACTTATTTAAGGTTTTATTATATATACGTATTCAATTGTAACAATTTTATAACATATGTGGTAAATATGTTATTACCGAAAATAAAGGGTGTAAATGGTATTATAAACACCCATGGGTTATTAAGAATTTTTAGGAATTTATTGGGTTGATTTTGGAATTAAAATAAACTATATATGTATAATATATAGTTATTATGTCATTATGACACTTTGGAATAAAAGATGGGGTGGAATAGTAATAAGCGAGAATATATGGGTTAGTAAGGGTAATTATAACCCTTTGGTGAAATTTGGTGATTTTTAGAATTATATAAGGGTATTTAATAAGATATGTGTAATGTATAGTTTTAATGATATTAAAAACTATATGTTATAAATTGGGCCAAATGTCAATTATAGAATATATATTGGGTCTGTTTGGAATTTTAAAAAATATAACCATATGTTATACCATTTTATAAGTTAAAAATGTATTTAATATATATATATATATATATATATATATATATATATATATATATAACATGGTATAAATAATGGGGTGAATTTGTAAATAAAGGAAACTATGGATTATGAAAAAGAATAAGGTTTTCATATGGTGCCCATGCGGCAATATTATGTAGTTTTGTATAAAAACTATAGGTTATAAATTAAAGGAAATAAAAATATCATACTATATGATATTAGTATAAGGTATACCATTACATAATGTTATGTGGTCAAAATAGAATTTAAATGAAATAAAGGGCTGTACCGAATTATTAAGTTTGGAATATGAATTTTAGACTATGGTCTATAATGTTATAAATGTTATAACAATTATATGGTGTTAATGGTTTTAATGGAATTAATAAGTAAGGATATTCACATCAAATAATGTGACAAACTATAAATAAATAAGATTTATAAACTAAGGTATTTATTGATTAAACCTTAGGAGTTGTAAATATACAACATAAAATGTTACATAATATTAGGATAATAATCTTAATATAGGTTGTATAATACAATACAACTAGTGGGAATAATCATCTAATATAAGATGATAAAATGTAACTATAATATAAGAGATTTATAACTCATGAAACTTACCTATATGGTAAATATATACATATACAATAATAATGTATATAAGGATGGATATATATTATGGTTGGAAACCATAATATAATGGTGGTGGTTATTACAAAAAAAATATATAGTTACAAACTATAAGTTATGAGTTCTTGAATGCAAACATAATTTGCTAAGATAATGGATAATATAATACAATGTATTATAATGGATGGGGGGAAAATGATACAGTATGAAAAATAATACAATATAATATAATAATGCATGCATACATGCAACTATAGGTTATATACCTAAGTTTAATGGTAGATAATATTAAAGAAATATAATGAATTAAACTTAATAGTCGAAATATTTTGACATGCGAGTTTTAGTAACAAAGCCGACCGGTTTAGAGAAACCCGAAACAAATAACTGTAGAAATCCGGGGATGAACTGTCGGGGCACTTGTTATTCGGAAATACCGGATGTAGTTAGTCATGGAGACTGACTTAGTTTATTACCGTTTAGATTGTACTTCAGACGGAGGCGCTTGACGAGCTAGTGGTCTACACTGCGCATCCTAGGTCTTGGTGAACGGTATGTAAAGGGGTTTGATCCGGGTTGTCCTAAGGATTTCCTTGGGCTCTGATTTGGTTGATATCACTTGTGTGTTAAGTGTTTTGGATACATGTATGTGATTGTGTGCTACAGCATTAATTATTTATGCACGAGCGTCCTACGGGACTAACACTACGTCGACTATAGATCGGCTTATATAAACATACATATACGTTGTTGTGATAACAAGATGGATACTTGATATAATACCATAGTATTAATACTAAGTATATGGCAACCTAAGTAAAACACTTAGGAACGAGTCAAGACATTGTCGGTCTCTAGAGCATGGATCTCGAACATGAATATGACCTAGATTACTTCTAGGTATGCGTGAGACCCATTGGGCAGCTAATTAATAAATTATATTCTCCATAAGACTAAGAGCTGATCTTAAACATTATGAGAGAGAGAGTGTGAGATTGAGGTGAGGAATCCAGTGAGTTAGAAGACTGGTTGCGCATTTGTGATCAATGAGGGGTTCCCAGAGTTGGTTCCGCTCCAGGTTTATACCCAACGAGTCCTATTTGGAGTACATGGGTCAGGTGGACGGCCTTTTATGGACGTTTATCGAGACAAAAGAGAATAGTCAGGGGCATCCGGACCTCTGGCGAATGAGCACCTTTGTGTGTACGGGAGGACTACTGTCCATGGTGAGGTTATCGGGTTGTCTTAACATGACGCCAACTGGTATTAATTAAACATGGTTTGGATGGGTCTTAAATGCCAAATTAAATTAACAATGGATGGTGTACGCACGGCGATTGTACATGTACATTATACTGCTATTATTTCGATACGTTCGATATACAATTGTTGTTGTGGTATTTTATGAATGTTTGAATTTGATTTGATGGATGGTTGAATGTTATGAATGTTTGGATGGAGGATTATGTATATTACACATGTATATTACAGTGTTGATTATAACTGTAATATGGTAAAGCATGAAACCAATCTAATAATAAGATGTTTAAATGACTAAGGACCATTAGGGTCCAGGCCCGGCATACTCAGCGCTATCGCTGATATACACCATTATGCAGGTTGTTGATTGTTGAAGCCGAAGGCGGGAACAAGGTAATTAGAGTTTATTTTGATTACCGCACAGGGAGTTTGTTTGATAACAATGAGATGGTTAATGGTATTATGGTAAGGTTATGTATATTTGGGATTTGGGTAGACGCTCACTTGTCGACGTTATGGTTTTTGGACTTAGTATGATGTATAGGAGTTTCTTGTTATCACGGCGGTTAGCAGTTTGTTGATGTTGGAAGTTGGATATAGTTTGGCTTCGTTACTTGCATGGGCGAGTAATGGCCGGGTGACACCGAGTGAGTATTGTTATTGTTATTGATTGTACACATTATTCGAGAGATCCAATACTGGGTCCGGTCCTCCCAATTATATATACCCTTTTGAACGATTCATGGGTATTTAAAGGGTAGAATGAAGAATAGATATTGGCCAGAAGGGAGCATAATTGAAGCGACGGTGACTGAGGAAGTCACATAATTTGTGACAGATTATTTGAATGAAGTGAAATCAATTGGGATCCCAAAACCACGACACTACGGCATATTTAAGGGCAAAGGTGTCATTAGAAGAAAGATTATGCAAGTTTCACGTCATCTAATTCATCAAGCACATCTATTTGTGTTACAACACCTTGAGGTTGTTGAACCTTTATTTGATACTTATATGACTGATTTGAGACAACAAAATCCTACCAAAGACCACCTTCGGCTGACAAAAGAACAAAACCAAGTGTTTGTCAAATGGTTCAAAGATCATATCTTTGAAAAAGCATCATCAAATCCAGAAGTTGTCAGTGATTTTAGTAGTAGGACCTGAACCTAATATTACATCATTTGAAGGGTATGACATTAGTATGTATACTTGCTCCACTACACACTAGGATGCTAAATCAATTAACTAGAATAGTGGAGGAAAAATAGGAGCAGCATTCAATGAGTACCAAATCGGTAACTGATCCAATCAGTGAGGAGGTCTAGTTGGTATTATGGTGTTATCAAGGACATTTGGGAACTAGACTACCACATTGATTTTTTCTAGTGTTCCACTCCAAATGGGTGGACAATCGACGAGGAATCCAAAACGATGAAGGACTTACCTTGGCTGATCTTACATGTGCCGGTTTTAAGGATGATCAATTTATTATGGGGAAAGATTGCGTTCAATTGTGGTATGTTCATGATTCAAAAGACTGTAGATGATCTATTATTCTACCAGGGATAAGACCGAAAGTGATTGAAAATGAAAATGATGATGATGATGATGATGACAATGAGGCGGTAGAAAAAGCAACATTGTTTCCTATGGGATTACAGGATTTGAATGATGATACCTAAATTGACTTGATTTACGCACGGTCAGACCATGATGAGGATGTTTGGGTTGAAAACATTAAATGATCTAAGTTTTCATGTCAGGTAGCTAGTGCTAGTAGTTGTACATTACTTTAAGTTCTATTGTTTGTTGGTTTATAGTAATGTTATGTTAAGTATTTTTATTGACTCGTTTAACACTTATCTTTATATTATGACTTCATCTAATTAATTTGAGTGAGTAATCTTTTCTTCAGTGGATGATCACCCTATGGACGATCTCGTTGGAGAAGTTGAGCCTCATCGGACGAGACCAGCTAAATGGGTCACACCAGGAGGAAAGAAGGGGAAGACAACTCGGCCACAAGAGGATGAGGCTTGCCCTTCGTAGCAGACACTAGAGCCAGGAGCTGCTTCATCCTCCAGACATAAGATAAAGAAGAGAGGCCCCACACATACACTGAAAGCTAATAGAGGTCCCCCCACGAAGCCGGTGCAGTTCAACGAGTACCAGCGGTCGTACGGTAGTTGGAAGAAGGATTATGTTGCTTATTCTGGCCACCTAGTGAAGACTTACTGCAACATAAACCACACAAGGAGGCAAGTTCCAGAATCGTTGAAGGAGACTATGTTTGAGCGTCTTCAGGTATGTTTATTTTCTAATAGTATGTTGTTCTACAATTTGAGTTTCTCGTTATGTGTTACTAACTAACTAATCATTTATGTAGGCTCGATTCTGCGTAGATTCTTCTCTCAAGGAAGATGTGCTTAAGGTAATGGCACGGCAGTTCCGGGATCACAAAAATAAGCTCACTGACAAGTACATTCATAAGGTGAATCAAGCACAAGATGCAGATGATCCAGAAGAAGCTGGCGATGAAGTGCCACCCTGGGAGAAGTACGATGGCATCACAGATGAGTAGTGGATGTAGTTCGTTGAGTATCATCACACCCTGGAGTACCAGGTGAATTTAATTGTCATTTGTCTTGTTATCTTGTTTGTATTTTATTTGTTTATTTCATCTTACATAGTATATACACGTATTTGTAGGCTCTTCGTGTGAAACAATAAGAAAACATGAAAAATATCTATACCCACATCACTTACGCGGCTGAGGTATTGCCGAGCGCTTACCAGAGTGGGAACAGTAGGGCTTGCTGCCGTCGGACGAGTCACTGGATCCTAGCAATAGAAGGATGAGAGTCTATAAGTTAAGTTGATTGTGTAACAAATCGACGGCGGAAGATCCACAGTATGATGAAGCCACAAGATCCATTACTAATCAAATTGCGAGTATCTAATTTTGGTACAAAAGTTGAATTTTTATTTGTGTAACTGCCAACTAATTAATTATGTTATTTGTGTATTTTATAGGAGGAGTTAAGCTCTCAAGTTACTGAGGGTTCTTGGACTCAAGAAGGCGATATGATCCTCTTCCTGGCGCTCTTGGAAAAACGGATCATCCTGGCCATGATGTTGGTTTTGGTGGACAAGTTGGTATTCACAAAGCTTTTGGCAATCCCGGGTCTAGGAAAGACCTGCAAGAAAGGATGATCAGCTACAAGGAGCATCTAAAGATAACTGCTGAACTAGAGGGTAATATTGAGCAGAGGATTGGGCAGAGGGTTAAACAGGATCCTCGGTAGATGGTTGCTAAAGAGTCTAAAATGCGCTCACAGATGTTTAGCAGTCAAGAGCTGACTAGACCACCACTTGGACCATCTGCTGATCGGGAGGAAAGCACACCAGTATGGTAGAGTAGTGTGCACTTGGTTGAGCCGTATCCATATGCATCTCTTCAAGTTAGACACATTAACTAAAAAATGATATTTATTATTATCATCAACCTAGGACTTCACTGTTTTTGTCTAACCCTTTTCTACTTAACATTCAGGAATCCCTTAAGTGCGTGTTATTCTTACTGATGGGAGGTGAGGATGTTATGGTGGCATTGGGTAAATTGTTCCCCTTGTTTCTGAAGACATCATGCATGGTGAACCACTTCGCCATCCAGGTGCTTGTGGATGATTATGTGGCAGAACATGCTGATGTTGCTCTGCTGGTTCCTCTACCACAGAAGAAAACACTACAGTCAGCATAAACTACTACAGTCTAGTGGCTAATTAGATTAGTCAATCTCCCAAGCCAGGTAAATGCAATGAACACTTGCTATGATATTACAATTATGCAACATTTCAATCAGTCTATGGTTTAGGGTCACTTAAACTACTTAATTAATAACTTAGGAAAAGGTCAAGCAAAAAAAACTACTGGAGCGAAAGGAAAAAGTGTTGTCACACCAGCTCCTTCAAAAACGTCCACCAAATTTCATGGTTATACCTGATTTAGTAGAGCGAGGGATATTGGATGGGTTGTCATAGATATGAGACTTCTGCACTCAGCACTACTGTTGACGACACCTCACAGTGATTCGATCACTGTGGAGGATGACCAAGGTCTCTTTCACTATCAAGCAATAGAAAAAAGTCATCACTTCGATATATATGTCCGATTTCGCCGAGGTATTCAGGAAGGATTGGTTAAATGTATCGATCCTCAAGTCAGCCGTCATGTGAGTGACTCATACCTTTTTCTATCTGAATGCAAGAATTGAAATAGTTTTTGTACTAAAGTTACATCACTGATGTTATTATCTTTATGGTGCAGAGGCGCTTGACGTTCATCATAATGACAGCTTCGGATCCCTATGCCCTACTATGTGCTCCGAAGTAACTATGTAAAGTGACTTCCAATGCTTTATGTAGTACTTGACGAATATAATATTTGAATGTGCAGACAAGTCATACATTATGCTGCCATGTTATTAGGGATAAGTCATACTTCCGTATCTTAGTCTGTTTTATCAGGGGCAAGTCACACGCAAGTCAGAATGAATTAATGAGAAAGAATGAAATCTTTACTGGGAATGTTGCCGCCACCCTTTCCTTCCTAAGCATGGTATTAGAGCTCAGGTAACAGCAGGTTCTCTGCTTGTCTTTCTTTCTTTCTCAATTCAACCATGTCTACAATATCTTCTTCCTTCACGGGTGGTGCCTAAAACAACAATCAGTCAGGCTCTCTCAACTCTAGTTCTGCATCTATGTTTGTTTTTTCCCTTTCTTTCATCTTCCTCAAATTTCATTAAACTCACTGCTGATAACTTCCCTCTGTGGAAGACAACTGAAACCTTATCTTCGAGGTCATGCTTTATTTGGATGGATTGATGGTACCCTAGTTCCTCCACCTAAAATCATAAAAAATGCACCAAATCCTCAGTACATTACATGGAAACAAACAACCAATAATCATGTCTCTTCTAATTGCATCCATGTCCAAATCTGTCCTATCCCAGGTAGGTTTATCTACCTCAGGTGCTCAAACATGGAAGATAGTTCAGAATATGTTTGTTGGTTAACTCATTTGTTATGTTACTAAAAACACAACTAATGTGTATCAAGAAAAGCTCAGACAACATTACAACCTATTTCAACAAAGCCGGATCTATTTTTAACTCTGGCATCTGCTGGTTCATTTATGTCATAAGCAAATTTTGTTAGTTGCATCATTTTAGGTTTACCTTCGGATTTTGAGTATGTCAAATGCGTTGTGAGGTTGTCACCCCTGATGTTTTGTAGGGACAGTTGCTCACTTATGAATTTCACGTAGCTCAAAAAACCACCGATATCAAAGCCTATCGAGTTTAATCATTGTGGGGTAAAAGGATTTGTCGGGTAAGTCTTGATAAGCAGCAACATTAGTTAAGAGCCCAATTGTTGTAGATAAACGTATAAAAGGATATATCTCAAAGCCTATCGAGGTTAATCATTGTGGCATAATTATCTTTCTCAGCATTGCATTTAAGAAGTTATACTATTACCTCCTCACAATAAGTGATGTTCCAGACACTCGTCATCTTTACTATAGGGTATATAGCTCCTAGTCAAACTTCAAATAGTTCAATCAATATTGAAACAGGGATCATAAGTCTACTCTTTATGGGGTATCAAATATAACAGTAATGTAGGGATCTAATTATCGCTACAATTAATTCCAAACCCATTTATATACCTGCCCAAAACAAATACTACAAATACTTATCCTTATTTTACTTATAAAGCAAATTAGTTTCTACCATATACTAGCCACTTACCATTATTTATAAATATAACACAGATGTTACAAAAAATAAGCAAAAACAGATGAGGACCCGCTGGAAACAAAAAGAGAATTATACACTCGTCGTTGACCGATTTAAGAATTATTTAATTTGAATAAATTATATAATAATACAGTATAATTGTTGTATGAACGGATCAATATACTACCTCCTTTAATTATCTGTTATTTTAAGTGTCATTCTTGTTTAAAAATATACATCATTCTAGTTTTTTACATATACTTGTTTTCACTTTTAACTCTATTATTCAACATAAAAGTAATTATTATCTAAATGGAAAAGTAAAAAATAGGGATACATATACCATTTTTCTATTTTACTTAATAAGTGTACAAGTTTTTAAAATAACAGATATTATTGAATAAAAAAATATTAATTACAATTTTTAAGTTTAAATGAACAATTATAAAATGCTCACTGTATAATTAGTTCTATAATTTAAAAGCGAGGCCGAGTAATGCATTTATAGAAGCTTATTTAGTGCAAGTAAATTGAACAACTTCAATTCGATTAAAAACATTGTAAGTTGGTCAAATGACATATACACCATATGCGCCATTGTAAGTTGTTTATATTATATGTCACCGTTGAGCACAGTGCCCGGATGGCCTCGTGGACGGCCACCCTGTCATATGATTTACTGATAAACTATCAGCATATCCGATTCTTTTCAGGGGCAGCCGGCAGCTGGCTGTGCGGTTCCCAAGTCTCCGTATATATTTATATCAGTTTTTAATTTTTTATTATATACAGTAGTTTATTTATGTTAATAAATATTTATTTATTTTATAATATTTTATAAAATATTATAATATCACTTAATTCTATTTGTTACTACCCTCCGTTAATTAATATCTGTCATTTTAAGATATGATTTGTGTTCAAAAATATCTGTCATTCTAGCTTTTTGACACACTTTTTTCCACTTTTACCCCTACTATTCAATATAAAAGTAATTATTATCTAAATGAAAAAGTAAAAAGTAGGGGCACATGCGTCATTGTCCTACTTTCTTAATAGTGTGCAAGTTTCTAAAATGACAGTTATGTTGAACGGGGGAGTATCAATTTTATTCTATTAATACGTAATTTGTTTTAGAATTATATTGTAAAAAAATTTGAGTCTATGTTAGATAAAAATAAGTACGAATATTTTTATTTTAGCAAGTCAAAAGTAAAACTGATTATTATGTCAGTCTTGATAATCATGAACTTTTTTATCTATAATAAAAGTGTTTTTTTTTTTTATTACAAATCAAAATAATATTAGTATTACTCAAATAATTTTTAGATAAAGTATTAAGAAAAAACTACTAGTTTAGAACTATATTCTATATTATTGGCACTAACATAAAATTTAGTATACTAATTTTTTAAAACTTAGAAATAAAAATGGTAAAAACAAACTTCTATATACATTGATCTATATATTTTAGTTTTAATATAATTTTTGTGTCAAATTGAATATCTAGTGTTTTTTAAAATGTATTTATGAATATTAAAATATATTAATTTTTTAAAAATTAATTAATATTGTTAAGAAAAATTCTCATCCACTAAAAGAATTTTCTGACTGATATACATGTCTTTAAAAAAAGAATTAGGGGATATAGTACATACATATCATTTCATCATATATATTATACCGTATCGTGCAAAAAGCAAAAAACTACATATTATGATTTCGCCCTTTAGTTAAGATAATTTTACATTATCCAGGTTAGGTCGGATTCCACTTTAGAAGATTTGTTTGACTCTGTAAAACTTAGAAGTACAAAACTAATGTCGAGATGAAAGCATATTCTAAGAGTATATTTAATTACATATGAAAGTGTTTGAGAATAGATACTTAAATTGAACAATTACTTGTGCGATTATTTATTACTACTTATATGGAAATCACGTATGCTTGTAAATGTTGAAGTAGACAGGAGCAGGGGTCGAAGTAAAATACGCTACTTAACGGAAAGAAAATATAACATGTATGACGAATAAGTTGCTTTCATTAACCCATGCGTGATACACGTCCAGAAATACAAAATATAATTTCTTCTTTATATCTAAATATATTTATAGATGATTATGGGGGCGTTTGGACTTTTCCACAAGAAGCTTGGTTTATAAGTTTTTTTAATTACTCTTAGTTAATTTATTATAATTTGACATATATATTAGATTAGATTTTAACAAATAATCGTGCATGATAGACAAAAAGAGATTATAGCAATCGCTATGAATGGACGGCGCCTATATAAGTTTTTTACAGTTAGTATGAATGTATATATAAGTTATACAATGAATTTTAATTAAATTCCCATAAAAATTATGTATTTTATACTATAAAACTATACCAATTTTTAGGTCTCATTCTTTTGTTATATTATAATTAATTTATTTGATCAACTAATTTGTTCTTTAATATATATCAATTATCATATCAAAATAGAATATATATACTTTTAAACGAGAATGATTGAATATAAAATTCCTCATTCACGGAAGGTTGGAATGGACCGCGCTGTCTTCCGCGTAGTACGGAATGCCATCTAGTTTTTTTTTTAATCTGGATTATTTAATTTTCTTTTGTTATGTAATACTGCAAGTCACACATGTCATGTCAATTATTCTTTAATGATTTATTTTTATTTTTTATTGTTCAAAATCTGATTTAAGTTTTTGTTATAGCCTATTGTTTAATATAAGTTATGTATCTATATATTTTATTATAGTTTTGAATTAGTAATGAATTTGGATGAATTATATTGTTAATTTCTTTCTTTAGCATAGTTATAATATGTTACTACTTTTTGTCAACTTTTTCTAGTTGATTTTGTAAATTTATTTAAATAAATTAAAATATTGAATAATTATAAAGAAGAGAGAAATTAAACCGAATAATTATATTGTCCATTAATTATAATTAAACCATAAAGAAATTATAAACCCTACAAGTTAAATTATTGTAACCGCTTATAGAATCCAGGGTGTGGGGATTAAGCGCTCAAGTTTATAGATGTCATGTAAATATCTATATACATTCATGAATACATTTTTAATTGACAAAAATATTAATCAAATCTAACATGTATATTTTAATAATAATGGAATAGGTTATGCACTCATTTGTACGTTTTTAAAACTAATGATGGATACATAAAGAATTTAAGCTGGATTACATTTTGAACTATTGACGAAGATTTTACATTAGTATAAAAAATGTCTATTTCAAGGGAACCTATTACGGCAGATGTTTGTAAAAACCACCGAAATAGATTTTCCCGGTTTTACTTCTTTAAAAATTAAAGAGGCTATTTCGGCGGTTGTTTGTAGCCACCGCCGAAGTAGAGTATGAAACATACTTATTTCAACTTAAATAGCCTATGTCCAGATTTTTGCTAATATTAAAGGGTATTAATGTCAGTCAAATTTTGACCTTATCATTCAGTATCGTCACTGCGCTTAATTCACTCCAAACACCAGACCCTTCTTTGTAAACTCCACCACCCTTAGTCTATCAAACACCGTCTTCCGTCACCTTTGTCGGTACCCGTGCACCGCCGCCGCGCCACCGGTTGCACAAGTCACCGCCCGCAAGCTCTAGCAACACAAACAACATCTTTTCAAACCCTACAACGGGTAAGTTATACTAATTGTTAGGATAGTTTACTAATAGTTTACTATATATATCTGGGCTATCTTGTTCTAGGCCGGTTTATTTGTTTTTCGGTTGGGTCAGGTGCTTGGGCCCGTAGTTGTGTTCCCGGTTGTTAGTTTGGAGTTTAGCTTAGTTTATTATTGCTGCTACAATGCTTAGGGTTAGAGTATGAAGAATTCTGTGTAACCAGTCACCTTGACTGAATTCTCTCTTCTCTGTAAGCCTTCCACGTTGAGTATAGACGATGAATCTTTGAGTTTATTGAATTGTTTCATGGTATCAGGGCACGAAGGTCATGGGACCTGGCTCTTAATTTCCGCAACATTCATTGTCATATGATCCTCTTCTGGTTTTCCTATCTTTCTCCTCCGACAATTTCCTCTTGATCTTCGCCGAGCCCTGAATCTCGCGTGAAATATGGCAGCTAACGACGACAAGAACAAGAACCCCAATTCCGACAACGACAACATAGAAAACACGGGGGGAACCGGCGACAACAATGTCATCTCTATTGGGGACTCATTATATCTCGCCAGCTCTGAAAGCCCTGGAATTGCTTTGGCTGTGAAGTACGATGGAGGCCCAGGATTTTCACGCTGGAAGCATCAAGTCGAAATCGCGCTTGGATCGAAAAATAAACTCGGGTTTGTGAAGGGCACCTTTGAGAAACCCACAGACAGCGAAGCAAGAACTGAGGCCTGGACCCGATGCGATAATATGGTGCGGTCATGGATCCTCATGAGCTTGGAAAAACGGGTGGCGGACACCATATTGTTTCGTTCTTCAGCAGCCAAAATCTAGGAGGATTTGTGCGCAAGATACGACCAAGTGGATGCGACGCGCATGTATGATTTAGAGCGTCGTTTGGTAAGCACCCTTCAAGGAAACGACACAATAGGGGAATATTTTGCCAAGCTCAGAGGGATTTGGGATGAAATTGACACCGCGGCTTCACTCCCCGTCTGTTCTTGCGCGACTGACAAGGCATTCAACGAATACATCAAGAGCCAGCGGTTAATCAAGTTCCTAATGGGCTTAAATGATCTATATGGTGGAGCAAGAGAGAATATTTTGATGATCTCCCCTCTCCCGGGTATCGAACAGGCTTTCTCTCTGTTGATACAACAAGAACGACAGAAAACCCTAGTTTCGGCACCGGCAATTGAGACGGAACCCCTAGTGGCTTTTCTCGGTAAGTCAAGGTAGAAAGAGTTTCGGGCGCAATCAACAACCTGGAGGAAAGCGACCCAATTTACAGTGTACGTACTGTCACAAGGTGGGTCAGTCTGAAGAAAGATGCTTCCAGAAACATGGATTCCCTCCAGGATGGCGAACCGGAAAGGAAAGAAAGTTTCAAGCCAATAATGCCATTGAGC
This sequence comes from Limonium bicolor, assembly GCA_023374045.1. Taxonomy (NCBI): domain Eukaryota; kingdom Viridiplantae; phylum Streptophyta; class Magnoliopsida; order Caryophyllales; family Plumbaginaceae; genus Limonium; species Limonium bicolor. The sequence continues at coordinate 290,830,026 of CM041781.1, forward strand.
AGAAGGAAGAAGGAGCCAAAGATCCTCTGGGAGGAACTCTTACTCCATAACAAGTTACACAGTTGCTCGCCTACATAAGCAAGTCCCAGATCAAGGACAAGGAAACCCAAGCTGCTGAATCCAATTGTGGATTTATTGGTAAGGATCTGTCCCAAATTAAGGTTAACTGGACTTGCGATACTCATGAAATTTTTAATGTTTCTTATAATTATAGATATGGGAAAACTGAATGGGTTATAGACAGTGGTGCTTCGGACCACATGTGCGGAGAGTTAGCATTATTTCATCAAGTCTCTTTCCTGGAAAAACCCCATATTGTAGGAATGCCCGGTGGACATCCCCAACCGGTTAAGTTAATAGGGAATATTAAGGTTAATAATCTGATAGAACTTAAGGATGTTCTTTTTGTGCCTAGTTTCAAATTTGGGCTTATTTCTGTGAGTAAACTTACTAGATAAATGAATGGCAGGCTATATTTTAACCCTAGTTGCTGCATTTATCAGGACTATGATCACAAGGAGGAAATAGAGATTGGACGAATACAGAGGGGGCTTTATATTCTTGATAAGGAATGTGATAAGGGAAAACAGAGATGTCTTAGTACATAGGTGAATAAGGAAGATGTTTCATTACCGGATCACAATTGTAATAGTTCTTTGGGTATATGGCATTGTAGATTAGGGCATTTACCTAAGGAAATGATTTCCAAGTTAGGTCTGATTAGAGATAAACAATTGTTTGAGCCCTTCCTTTGTGAGCCTTGTAATAGAGCAAAAAGTCATAGATTAGCATTTCTCTCTAGTTCAATAAAGACCAAAGAAATTTTTGATCCGATCCATGTCGATCTTTGGGGTCCTTATAATCAAAAGACTCATGATGATTTTTCTTATTTTCTGACTATAGTAGATGACAAGAGCCGTGTCACTTGGACACAATTATGTAAATACAAATCTGAAGTCTTGAGTCTTATCATCGGTTTCATAAGCATGATAGAAAGACAATTCAATAAGAGGGTTAAGTGTGTTAGATCTGATAATGCTCTAGAATTAGGAAGTTCTAATGCTGGAATAGAGTTCTTTAGGCTTAAGGGGATAAAACACCAAACTACATGCTCATATACACCACATCAAAATGGTGTGGCTGAAAGGAAACATAGACATATACTTGAAACGGCAAGGGCCCTCATGTTCCACTCTTCTCTACCTAAGGAATTTTGGGGAGAAAGTATTTTAACAGCCACTTACCTCATTAATAGAATGCCCTTTACCAGCATTAACAATAAAACTCCCCTTGAAATTATTAATGGTGAAAAGCCTGATTATTCCTCACTTAAGGTATTTGGTTGTCTCTGTTTTGCTAACAACAAGTCCCAAAAGGATGAATTTCTGTTTAAGTCAGCAAAGTGCGTCCTGTTAGGCTACGGACAAAATAAGAAGGGGTTTAGACTGTATGACATGGATCATAGCAAAATCATCCACAGTAGGGATGTAGTATTTCATGAGGGAGTTTTTCCATTTAGACAGAAACAAGACAATCAGATTGAGATTATTCATGCTGCTTGTCCTAGAGATTCCATGTTTTTTGAAGATGATATGTTATTGAATGAAACTGATTAAATTGAAAATAGTATAAGACAAAGAAGGCAAGAAAGGCAAGGTGTGCAAGATGCAACAGAAGTATTTGAAGGGTCTGAAGAGGAAGACAATAACCCGCAGGAAGGTAATGAAATCTTGATAGATGAGGATACCACACCTGAACACAATGCAGAAGAGACAGAAGCAAGAACTGGAGAAAGGAGGCAAGAGTTGAGGAGATCTGAGAGATCTAGAAGCACACCCAAGCATTTGTAGGATTACATTGTTGGCTCATCAACTTCAGAAAAAGATAAGTTTCTGCTTAAATCCAATTTTGATTGTTTTTTCCAGATTCTGCAAGATAGAATTATATATGCTAATTCTGTTAATATGCATTTGCCTGAATTCGAATCTGAAACTGTTAGTTTGCATGAAAATGGTAGCATAATTGAGAGTGAAAATCTGGCACAGACGGTTGGTATAATTGTCACTGATAAGCACAGTTTCTCCTGTTTACATTCTGAGTTAGATGCAATGACTGAGCCTGTTAGTTATGAAGAAGCAATTAGAGATCATAGATGGAAAAAGGCTATGACTGATGAGTTTCTTGCTCTTGAAAGAAATAATACTTGGACATTAGTCAATTTTCCAGAGGGGGTGAGACCAGTCAAGTGTAAATGGGTGTATAAAATCAAGTGTAAGGCTGATGGTAGTGTGGAAAGATTTAAGGTTAGACTTGTAGCTAAGAGATACACCCAGAGATATGGGATAGATTACTTAGAGACATTCTCTTCTGTGGTAAAATTTACTACTATCAAGGCCTTGATTATTGTAGCCACTAAGAGGAATTGGCTGATAAGCCAGCTAGACATTAATAATGCCTTCCTCCATGGGGAATTAGAGGAGGAAGTTTACATGGAAGTGCCCCAAGGGCACAAGGAGGAAGGGTTAGGAAAGGTTTGTAAATTGAACAAATCACTTTATGGTCTCAAACAGGCTTCGAGATAGTGGCATCACAAACTCAGTGTGTTCCTTAAGTCCTTTGGTTTTAGTCAGTCTCTGAATGATTATTCGTTATTTGTCAAGGTTGAGAATAATCTTTCTTGTTATTTGGTGGTCTATGTGGACGACATATTGATTACAGGGAATAATTGTAAACTTATAAACTCTGTTAAGCAAGGTCTGAACAAGGAATTCAAAATTAAGGACTTGGGAAAACTTAACTATTTTCTGGGCATGCAATTCTTACACACTACAGAGGGGGTAGTGTTGACACAGAGGAAGTATTGTGTTGATTTATTGAAAGAATTTGACTGTTCAAAAGGGAAAATAGCTGTGAGTCCTTTGAATTCCAGCATGAAGCTTAAGAAAGATGATGGGGTGCCTCTGATCGATCCCCTTTTGTACAGAAGGTTGGTAGGTAAGATTAGTTATCTTGGGCATAGCAGACCTGATTTGAGTTTTAATATCCAAGTTCTAAGTCAATTTCTGAATAGGTCGACTGATGTTCATTACAAAGCGGCTATGCATGTTTTAAGTTACATTAAGGGTACATTAAATTATGGCCTGTTCTTTAATTCTAGAGATGATTTCAGACTAATTGCCTTCTGTGATTCTGATTGGGCAGGGTGTCCCAATACTAGCATCAGTGGGTTTTTTATTCAGCTTGGAGGCAGTCCTTTATCTTGGAAATCCAAGAAGCAGACAACTATGGCTCTGTCTACAGCAGAAGCGGAATACAGAGCTATGAGAAATGTCACGGCAGAGCTTAGATGGGTGACTAGAGTGCTGGCAGAGCTTGGAGTTCAGCAAATTCTGCCAGTCCCAGTGAAGTCAGACAGTCAGACAGCTATCTATATTGCAAGGAACCCAATCTTGCACGAAAGAACCAAGCACATTGAGCTTGATGTTCATTTCGTCAGACAAAAGTTGCAAGAAGGCATGATGGTCATTGAGTTTGTAACCTCACAGAATCAAGTGGCAGATGTTTTGACTAAATTGTTATCGGGAAGATCTTATCCTTTGCAAATGAAGAAGATGGGGTTAAGATTAGAGGCAGTTTAAGGCAGTTGTTACTTGGAGGTTCTGTAAATTAGTTTAGGGCAAAAACCATGAGGTTGTTCACCTCCTGGTCTTTGAGAGGGGGTGTTAGGATAGTTTACTAATAGTTTACTATATATGGGCTATCTTGTTCTGGGCCGGTTTATTTGTTTTTCGGTAGGGTCAGGTGCTTGGACCCGTAGTTGTGTTCCTGGTTGTTAGTTTGGAGTTTAGCTTAATTTATTATTGCTGCTACAGTGCTTAGGGTTAGAGTATGAAGAATTCTCTGTAACCAGTCACCTTGACTGAATTCTCTCTTCTTTGTAAGCCTTCCACGTTGAGTATAGACGATGAATCTTTGAGTTTATTGAATTGTTTCACTAATTTCAGTTTTGCTCAAAATTGATGTATTGTTGTGTTTGATTGTTGAAATAAATTTGGGGTCAAAATTTGAGTACAACATTGTTATTACTTTAATGGAATTATAGGTGCACACAATGTGTTTAATGAAATGCCTAAGTGTTATAACCTAAGCATTTGTTGTTTTTTCTGTTAGAACTATAGTTGTGGTATTGTGTGGGATTGTTGAATGGAATTGGTGTGCAAAGGAAGTGTATAATAGTGTGTGATTGTTAAATTGACCTGGGTGTGCATAAGAAGGGTATAATAGTGTAACTGGATTAGTGAAATGGTTCATTCTTTCTAATTGTTATGTTTGCACCACTGCATAGATAATACTGCTGCATCTCTCCCACATTAGATTGAAGAGGGGGCTGAAATCAATTCACCCACGGTAATACTCGAACGAATTGTTTCATTCTCTTCACTCACGACAATTTTGCAACCCTAACTGGTCAATAAGAAACATACATGCTCTACTGTGTCTCTACATTCTCTTAGTTTTTTTGTGTATGCGCCTCAACGGAGATATACTGTTGCATCACTCATACCCCATATTGAAGACGGGGTTGAAAGCAATTCATTGGGGAACCTGTATACTTTAATCTTATCAAATCCACCTCTTCACTCACTCTAATTTTGCAATCCTAACTACGAACAAGGAACATGCATGCACTCTATTTCTCTTCATTTTGTACGTGCACTTGGTTAATTGCTCCCAATGATTAAAAATATTGAATGAATTCGTATCTAGTTTGATTGATGTCAATAAGTGAAAATTTTTGTTGTGGTATGACTTTGGTGAATGCTTACTAATAAGCATGGGATGAGTAAAATTATGCAAAGGTCATGCGATTTTTTTTAGAAATGTTTGAGTAGTATTGTATTTTGTTTATGTATAACAATTTTTATTTTTCTTTATCAGATCTCACAATATATTAGTCCACGAATCACCTCTGTGACTTCTCATCTTCGCCCCTCACCATTCCACTCTCATTTATATCTATAAATACTAAAAACGAGTAAGTAATTGAACTTTGGTTTTTGTTTAAAAAATGTAATGATTTGTTGAAATTAAGATGCTAGTTTATAATTTGGGTTGGAATCATAGAGTTAGGCTAGCTTATTTGATACTCATCCAGTCATGCTCCATTAAGATATAAACATGTACAGTCAAACACAAACCATACTATGGAAATGTTTTAGTTTTAAGTAGGGTAATTCTCATACCCGTTTAGTGTATCACATATAGTATGAAGCGTAATTGGATGTATGGTGACCGAGGGGATTACTTTGACAAGATTCTGAAAGGGTTTCACAAAGAGGCGATGCAACACAAGAACATAACAAAGGTGGTGAAAATTCCATGTCCTTTTGTTGACTGCAGTGTCATAAAGAAGTTTTCAAGCATTAAGAAAATTGAATTCCATCTGAAAACCCACGGTTTCATGGCATATCATAGACGATGGACTTTTCTTGGCGAATCTACTAAAGATATTAATGGTTTGTCCTCGTACATTCATGATAGGTGTCACTTAAGAAACGACCATACATTTGATACTGTCAATGAGACTGAACTCCTAAGTAATTCTGGAGTGATAGGCCGGATGAATATTAAAGGTTATTGGACACATCAAAGACGACCATGTACCCGACGAGCGTTAAGTAAACAAAATTAATGGTTGTACTAAATTTGTTCAATATGAAGGGGAGATATAGATGAAGTGACAAGAGTTTCACCGTACTTCTCGAACTGCTTCATGATATGCCTCCAGATGGGAACGGTCTCCCTACCACCACCTACAAGGCAAAGAAATAGATGTGCCCAATGGGAATTAACTACAAAAAGATTCATGCATGTCCAAATAACTTTGTGTTGTATAGGGTTGATTACGAACATCTAGACAAGTGTCTAAAATGTTCATTGTCCCATTACAAGCACAAGGATAGTGACTCCCCTATTCAGAAAAAAGTCTTCCGGTTAAACTTTTGTGGTACTTGTCGATCATACCAAGATTCAAATGGTTGTTTTCAAATCCGAAAGGTGCAAAAAAAATTACTATGGATCGCAGAGGGTAGAAAAGGTGATAAGAAATTCAGACATCCAACAAATGGACCTTAGTGAAGAAACATCAAGAAACGGATCAAAGAACATTTCAGGAATGAGGATAGGAATCCAAGGCTTGGGTTATGTACTGATAGGATGAACTCATAAGGTACGTTGAGCAGTCGACACAACACTTGGCCCATTTTGCTAGTGATCTACAATTTTCTCTCATGGTTGTGTATGAAACGGAAGTACATAATGTTATCACTCTTAATATCTGGTCCCAAGCATCCAAGTAATAACATTGATGTATATCGCGCACCACTGATTGATGATTTGAAGTAGAGGGGTCCATTTGGTTCGGTTATAAGCGAAAACCGAATTTTTTTCGGTTTTGTTTTAACCGTTTTTCATAACCGTTTTTTTAAATTTCGGTTTTCGTTTAACCGAATTTTATTTCGGTTCGGTTTTCAGTTATTGAAAAGAATATTTCGGTTAACCGAATAACCGAAATATTTTTTTGAATTAAATTTAAATATATAAATATTAATCAAAATTATAATTTTTCTTTTAAAAATTTCGGTTAACTGAATTTATTACGGTTAACCGCTACTAATTCAGTTTTCGGTTCGGTTTTCGGTTATTAAATAGAAAAAAATTGGTTTTCGGCTATTTCGGTTTTAGGTTAATTCAATTAGTGGGCTGAATTTCGGTTAATTCGGTTATAACTGAAATAACCGAAAACCGGTTTTTTTTTTCAAAATTCGGTTTTCAGTTAACCGAATGGACACCCCTAATTTGAAGTTATTGTAGAATGAGGTACCATGGTGTATGATGCTTACGCAAGGGGAAATTTCATGTTCAAAGCATTGTTACCGTACTATCAACGACTTATCTGCATATGGGAACTTGTCTTGATACACGGTGAAAGGAACCTTTGCATGCCAGGTATGTGAGGATGACACATGTTCGGATTAGAGCTGTCAAAATTTGACCCAACCCAAAAACCCGTCTGTTTTATCCGAACCCGAAACCTGATCGAAACTTGAAAGTATTAACATATAATAAGCCTGAAACCCGATTGGGTAAAACCCAAAATGACCCAAACCCCGAAATGACCCAAAAAATTTATCACCCGAAATGACCCGAAATAATAGTAATTAAATATTAGCCAAACTTGAATAACATAGAATAATAGTGACCATAAATTGTTCCAAGCCTGAATGACCCAAATAAATATGACAACAAAAACTTGTTTCAAACTTAGTATATCCGAATGATATTCAAAATTAGGGTTGTCCATTCGGTTAATTCGGTTAACCGAATACCGAGCTAAAACAGTTCGGTTTTTTCGGTTAATTCGGTTATAATAACCGAATTACAACATTATAACTACGCGATTTAAAAAAAAAACCGAAAACCGAATTAAACCGAAAACCGAAATTTTATAACCCTGTGTAACCGAAAACCGAACCGATTTTATTGTTTCGTTATTCGTTAACCAAAAAAAACGAAAAACCGAAAAAACTGAAATAACCGAATAATATAAAAAACCGAATAACTGAACATAGCTGAAAAACCGAAATTACAAATATCGAAATATCCTAAATGAACATACATGACCTATCCTCTCTTGTGCCACGCTTGATGATGAGAATAGAAACAGATCACACATTCAAAATTGATCGCATCCAGTCAAGAGTAATTGTAATATATTCCAACACTTTAGATCTGACTTAAAATTATAAAAAAACCACAAACAAAGGAAACAATTCCAAATGATACTTCCACAATTCTTGTTCAATCTATTATAGTTATCACATGAACTCTGCATCCATTCTGCATCCATTTTATTTCAAATGCTTTCCTCAATTCTTCCGCTTGAGAAGCCACTCCATTAGACTCACAGTGATGCTCCCAATCCAAGACCTGAAACAAGGAACAAAGTTTCTGATATGCTCCCAACTGCAGAAAATTCATGTTACAACAGAGAATACGTACACATTTTGAATAATCGATACTGTCCACTTCAAGTTGCAATATGAATCTGAACAAAGGAGAAAAAGATTGAACACAAAGTTTGCAGTTAGTAGATGTGCTAAAACAGAGTCCTTCAAGATAAGTATTTCAACTTTTATCACTTCAAAGAACAGTTCAGCAACACCCATTGCCTATCATAGCTAGTTGCAGAGAATACTTCTTGTACTATTGCCTAAAAAGTACACACCTTCACAAAGAGAGGGAGATGTCAGGCTGAGGGGGAGGCATATACAGCAGCACACATTCAAACAACAGTTCAGCAACACCCATTCAACAATGATCTATATAGCATTTCATTTGGGTTTCCACTAGTAGATTCCATCTACAACAAAAATGAGCAAAAGAAATTAATAAATCACAAATCACATCAGATATTAGAGATGGAGAACTAGAGTGGAGAGTAGCTGCTGCACAATGGGTGATAATGAGATCAGCAACCAACTGTAGAGTTATTAGTAATGACAAGCTAAAGTTTGATCCATTTACAGAAATGACATGAGCTTTATGTTATTAGTAATGAGATCAGTTGCTAAAGTTTGATTTATTTACAAAAAAGGCATACAATGATGAGTAATGTTGTTATCAGTAGACGAACCATTTAATATAGTTTGATTTATGTACTACCACTCATCCCCTCTTCATTACAGCAGGATATTAAGAGCGACATAACATAGGCGAGGAAGATACACATAAAAAGGTGATCCTATCTTCTTAATTAACAACCATATAAGCCAACATTACATTTTTTTATTTAGAAACACTCACAGATTAAGGGATAGGATAAGATGAGGAGAAATGAAGCTCTGCTGCTTGGCCGCAATTTGGGATATAAGTTTCGCTGAACACCACCAGACATACAAATAGTTGTAATTATCAGTACAACAACAACATATAAGAGAGCTCTAACATGCTGTTGAAATGGAGCTTTATAATAGGCAGAACAAGAACAACCCATCAAAAGACTTTTGTAAATGGAGCTGTATAAATGGAACTAAGAAATTATTACTAAGTCATAAGCAAAGAACAATAGCCAAACAAAAACAAAGCAGAAGAAGAACAACCCATCAATAGACCGGTTTTGTATTATAATGCCGAAATAGGCAGCAGTTGCCAGTTGGTAATCATGGTTTTAAAGCAAATACTGATATGTTCTTTTGATGTAAACAAAGAACCTGAAAAGGAAGCAAGAGGGACATGTACATAAAACTGCTGAAGCATCTTGACTAGTTTTAATCCTTCTCAAGTCTCAACGACACTGTCGTATTATCGAAAGAAAAATCCTGGAACTAACCCATTACTACAAGCTACATCTATTGATCTGTTAAACAGTTTACCAAACACTCACCAGTTAACAGCAAATTGAAGTAGAGTCAATCTGGATTCAGATTGCCAAAGAGAGTACTGCAGCCTTGAATGTGGATCTCCCATCCATCATAATCATTCTTTGTTCCTACAAAAATCCCAATAATTATATTGTCATGAGAATATAATATAACCCAGCTTTCAGGCGATAAATTTACTACATAAACAAATGAATAAGACACAGTAGTATGTTTTCATATTAGTCTTAGATTAACCATAATCAAATTATCCTTTATTCTAAATATAAAAAAAACAATAAATCGTTTTCTTCTAATACTACAGCTTCTTCTGTTATTCAAGTCTTGTCAGTCATCGTTTTCTTCTAATACTACAACTTCTTCTGTTACATAATCTCTCTTTTACAGCTTCTTCTGTCGTATAGCAAGTTTGCTTTGTTAACACATACATAACTTTGGTGACTTGGTCGCAACAGACCCTTAGATTTCTTACATGAAGGGGGAGATCTTGTTTCAGCAAACAAATTTTTAGATGCAATGTACAGCAGATGAATGAACTTAGACTGAAAGATGCCATTGATATTTTCCAATTTGGGTGTAAAATCCCTAATAAACACAAAGGGATGTAAAATCTCAAATAACTATGCGCTCATCAATCTAGGTGAACAAAGAAATCGAACGAAATTGATAGAAACGAGGTGCGACAGAACAAATCAATGACAATCTATGTTGGGTCACCTCTAACCTGGGTGCGAATGTGCGATAAACAAAATGGGTTCCAGAAATGAATTGTTTCATCCCCCTCCTCAATCTGCTGTGCGAGATGTAGCTTCACAGGGACATTGTCGTGGTTAGACTTAGAGAAACCAGAAGAAACAACAAGCACCACAGCGCCAGTGGAGTACTGAAGTGGAGTGGAGAAACAAGGAGCACGAGAGGGAGAAAGTCGAGCGGCGGAATACGGGAGGAATTTGATTTGATTAGGGTGTGAGTGAACTAACCCTAAACTAAAAGCAAGCACACATGTTAAAACGATGCGTTAGTAATGTAATAATTCGGTTATACGGTTAACCGAATTTTGGCTGTGTCAAACCCGAAAACCGAACCGAATTGTTATTCGGTTAACCGAAAAACCGAAATAAAAATACGGTTATAAATTTCGGTCAAAAATAACCGAAAAAATTACGGTTTTCGGTCAAAACGAATTGACCGAACCTAATGGACAGCCCTATTCAAAATAGGCTTTGTATTGAATTTTATATATAATATCTATGTAGTATATTCTTATAGAAATTAGGTATATATTTATTTAATATTTTTTTAAAAAAATATTAACAATGACCGGAAATAACCAAAACCCGATTCTATATGATACTATTACAACTCGAACCCAATTTGACCCAAACCCCAAATGGCCCAAACCCGAAATGACCCGAAAATTTAATGACCCAAATGGATATTGACCCAAAAAGATATGACCTGAAACCCAAACGGATAACCTGTTTCCAGGTCTAGTTCGGACCATTTAAAAAATGTGGCAAAAATGTTTACATGTGTCATCGACGGCTTCTACCTGAAGATCACCCTTATCAAAAGAAGAGAAAATTGTTCAACGGTAAGGCATAGACTCGTGTAGCCTGTCTTAGACCTGGCAATTTGGGTCGATGGGTTGGGTTGATATCAACCCTAACCCTACCCATTTAAAATATCATCAACCCAACCCAACCCAAAAATGGATGGGTCAGAGAATCACGACCCTAACCCAACCCGCTTAAAATCCTTCAACCCTAACCCAACCCACCCCACCCATTTTCTAAGCATACAATAATTTAGATGGATTAGGAGTAGAAATTAATAAAAAAATCCAAAAACATCCAGTACGAGCTGACACACAAATTAGGATGGAACAAAAGGAAGAGAATTAATCTTGCTTGATCAACTCTACTTTAAACGAATTTTATGGTATGTGAAGAATCTAGAGTACTGTGGGGAGGCTTATGTGTACAAATGTTTCTTCGAACTTGGAAATTTCACATGAAAAGAATAAGTTGTACTTTATCAGTAAGTTTATTTTATCATCTGAGCCTAGAGATCTACCTTTGTTGGGGAGAAATCCTATATAGATATGCACATGGTCCTAGTTCCCTTAATAAAAAAAAGGAACAAAAATGAAAATCTTCTAAAGTTAGAAATAATTTAAAAACTGATTTCTCAAAGCCTTTAAAAACCGAGTGCTCATGCTTGAGAAAACTACAATCACAATCACTTAATCGTTACCCATGGTTGAGGAACTTTTATGCAGTAAGCTATCCGCACTGCTGGCTTCAGAATTCACTGAGAGGTCTATAATCAAGATCTTACTTACAAAAAATATATCACCTACTTTTATTCATCATTCTAGATAATATAAACATACCTATGTTCTCAAGAACGTAAAGGAAGGCAGAATAAGAAAAACAAACCTTGGGCAGAGATGAAGAGTGACATAGACATTAACAACGGCGTAGAGAATAAACATTGATATGAGTGTGCATGATGAGAGCATTAGGGTTTCAACATTATGTTAAGGTCTGGTTGGGCCCTTTATTTGATATGCAGCTGGTTGAGTCATCTGCTTAGTTAAGATTGTGTGATATTATTAAAGGTTGGATAGTCCAACTAACTTGGGCTTAAGACTAAGGTGTAATTTGATCTGAAAATAATATATTACATATATGAATTAATATTTTTAGTTTTATTATTGACAAATATATTTTTGGGTTTTGGGTTGGGTCATGGGTTTAGAACTTACCCTAACCCAACCCATAAAATTAGCCTATTACCCTAACCCAACCCAAAAAATAAATGGGTCAATAATCATGATCCTAACTCGTAAAAGTACGGGTTGGGTTTTGGGTTGGGTCAAAATTGCCAGGTCTAGCCTGTCTATCGTTGACCTTAGAAGAAATGTATGCACAGGTTAAGGACATCGTAAATGTTTTTGGAAACACATCAAAGCCAACAAAAAAATTGGAAATTTTTTTCTATCTTTTGGGAGTTACTGTATTGGCGTCATCTGCCCATAAGACACTGTTTGGATATCATGCACATAGTGAAGAACGTTAGTGGGGCAGTGAACTAGACTTTTCTCAACATACCGGCCAAAACAAATGACGGTTTGAAAGTGAGGAAAGACATGCAAGCCATTGGTATACGAGCATAGTTACACCCACAAAAGAAAGGGAAATGAATATGGATACCTCTTGCATTCTATACCCTTTCAATGAATGAAAAAGTTAGCTTCTGTAAAATGTTTACACTCGGTAAAAGGACCATCAGGGTAATCCTCAAAATGGAAGGAACATAGTATCGATGAAGGATTTGAAGTTGTTAGGTATGATGTCTCACTGTTATCATGCATTAATGTTACATCTTCTTCCAGTTGCAATATGAGGGATATTGCCAGATAATGTCATAAATACTTTAACCCGATTATGTTTCTTCTTCAATGGTGTATGCTGCGAGGTTATTAACGTTAACTCCCTGAGTGATCTACAATCAAAAATTGTGGTCACATTTTGACAACTTGAGATGTATTTCCCACAATCTTTTTTTGAGATAATGGTGCACTTAATTGTCCACATTGTTCGAAAGATCCCAATTTTGTGGTCCAATCTACTTACGATACATGTATCCTTTGAACGATACATGGGTATTCTGAAGAGTAGAATGAAGAATACATATCGACCCGAAATGGAGCATAAATGAAGCGATAGTGACTGAGGAAGTCACAAAATTTGTGACAAATTAATTGAAGGAAGCAAAAGTAATTGGTATTACATAATCGTGACACTAGGTAAGATTTATAGGTAAAGGTGTCATTAGCAGAAGGATTGTTCAGGTCCCTGTCATCTTCACCTAGCACATCTGTTTGTGTTACCGCACAATGAATGATTGTGAATGATTAATCCTTGATGAATTGTTGTGGATGATTGACCCTTGGGGAGGGATATTGAATAATTTACACCAATGAATGAATACCATAGAGGGAGACGGACCCTTTGTATCCAATGGTTGAAACAAATCATGGAATTGAAAGGGAATGTGGGGAGACGGACCCCTTTATATTCGATGGTTAAAATAAAATGTAGAAGAGGGTTACAGACCCTAGATATCTGAGGATGAATTGAGGTGGCTAACCTTTATGGTACCATGTGGGAGAAGGACCCTAGATATTCGATGATTAAATTGAGGGAGTAAGAACCTTATATCCAGCCGTTGAAATTATTTGATGATATATGAGATGATGGGAGACTGACCCTTGATATCCGAAGGCCATGTGTGCTATTGATATGAATTGAATATGCACATCGGTGCATGAACGAGAACCGTAATGAGCTGTTGAAAATGAACTGATTATGTGAACTTGTATTTCTAACGACCTTAAAACCACCCTAGTTGTAAGGCTGAAACACGCCGCACACTTATTACCTAAGATACGCAAGGCTATATTAATGAAACCAAAACTGAAACAAATATCTCATATATTAAACAATCAGCGTTACAAAGTTGTCAACTAGATTACAAACATAACTAACAAAGGACCACAAGGTCAACATACAATACAACTTTGAATGCAAAGCTAAAAGAAGAAAGTGGGAATCTCCAGCCAAAATGCTATATAACCTGCAAAGCAAAGGATCAATAGGGGTGAGCAAACCACAACTCAACAGATGATAAACTTCATCAGAATCAGAGTCAAGCAGAAGCACTTCAAAACACTTAAAGCCAAATACAGGCGGAGCAAAACAGAAGTGTCATTAGTCAGCTAAACAACGGAAGACATTTACAGAAAACAGAAAGCTATTCAAAACATTCAAATTTAGAAACAAGATGAGCAGAACGGAAGTCTCAAAAGACAACTAACAGCGGAAGACATTTATCAATTAGCAGAAGGACAAACCAGAACATAAGCGGGATTTCATAATAAAGCTCATTAGCAAACAGATCACAACTCTTTTAAAACGGAGTTCATAAACCAAAAATATCAAATACAGAAAGCAAAATGAAGCAGAAGCCACACTTTAAGAATGAGACAAAGCACAAAGCATGGTCTTATGTCAAAAGCTGCTACAACTCAAAACTGTATAGAAATCAATGCCAGAACACACTTAGCGGAACCGATCCACAAATCAAACGTTCTCAAAACAGAGTATCACAATTTAGAGCCCTCACAAAACAAAGCCGTTCACAGTCAGAACGGTTCACATATAGAGTGGGACACTAGAACATAGTACACACATAAATGGTCAAAGACTAATGGATCAGAAGATCCTCGACCATGCATAAAGGGTCAAAGACCCATGGTTTGAAAAATCCTCGACAACACCAAAAATGGTCTGAAGACCAATGGACCAGTCGGCCCCAGAACAGAAACAGAATAAATATATATAGCATGCCACGGGATAGCCCGACCCATCCATCCATGACTAAGAAGGAAAATTAACTTGGTCCCAAAACAAAAGCTTAAACTTTTAGAACAAGTGTTGTAAAATACAAACACCATAGCATAGTTTTTCTCAAAACCGAAGCCATTGCAAAAATAGAGGTCTTATGTCAAGACTCTCAAAGCACTAAAGCCGGATGGAAACGGAAACCTAAATCACACTATCAAAGCATATCAGAGATCATAAACAAAACGAATACTTTCAAAATGGAAAGGCATGTAAATGTACACTAAAACATGTCAAAATTGCTTATGAACACTAAAGGGAATCATAATCCCGCAAACGGAAGTCAAACGAACATTTTAGACAAATTCAAAGAGGTGGCTGAACATGTGTCCGAACCTACAAGTCCAAACATATGTCGTGACTCAAATCAAAGGTTTCCAAACATTTGTCCGAGCCTACAAGTCTTGACGCATGTCGTGACTCAAAACAGAGATGTCCAAACATGTGTCCGAACTTACAAGTTTGAACGCATGCAGAGTTGAAACCAGAGGGTCTCCAGACTTGTGTCAAGGCTTACAAGTTCGGACACAAGTCAAACCGTAAACCCAGACATTGTCCGCGCACTCCATCCAGACATACAACTTCGGACAGAAGTCCGGACAATGCAAAAAGTCTAAACTAGAGGAGTCCACACATACTATCAGTATTTACATGTTTAGACGCATGTTCGGACATGACAAAACTGCAAATTCATAAACAGCAAATGACGAACTCAAAGCCATAAATTCACCACAAATAACATATCACCTTCCATATCAAAGTAGGCAAATCAATCATGAAACCATGGGGTTTTAACAGAGTGAAAATGCAAGCAAAATTCAAGTTCGAATCACAATCAAATCAGAAAGTTCAACAATATAATCAAAAACAAATTCCTAGAGTCCCCATGGTGAACACACCCATACCGAATTCATCTACCACCTACCTCAAATTGAAGATTGAAGAATTTTCAAACTCCACAGCAAATTCTCCTCGAATCTCCACATGAAACTTGACAAATTATCTATTAGATAAATAAGGAGTCAAAACCAAAATCAGAAAAACCCACAACTCAAACCTGAAATTTGATGGACTAGTAAAATGAAACTTCACAAGCTAGATCATTCGAACGATTGAACCCGAGAACAGAAACCAAAGGAAGAAGAGAAGATGAGCAGAGGGAGAGCATGAGTAGAGCGAGGAAAGAAGATCAGGAATGAGAGAAAAGAGAACGGGAAATAGGAAGCTTTTTTCCTAACTTAATTAACAAAAGGCAAAATGATGCTCTTACCCTTCCCCCCTTAAAATTAACCACGAATAACATTACTTCTAACCTAAGGTTAGAAAATCACACAAGTCTCCCTTTGCAAACCATAAAAAAATAAAAAAGGTAAAAACAAAACTGGGGCACAACATTATTCCCCAGTTAAAAAGAATTTCTTACACGAAATTCAACAAAACCCAAAGCTCGGACTAAGCACCTCAAGTGTCAGAATTCTAATGACAATTACTCACTCGAAGAGGAATCTCACACTACAAAAGCTCGAACCAACCCCGAGCTACCACTCAAAAACTCACTGCCAAAACACTAACACAAAATGCACAACGAAAGTCACTATATACTTAACCCAAAATACATAAAACACAACACGAAGAGCAAACGATTAACTCACATCCGAAGTCACAGAAGGCACCATTTCCCAAAGGACCCAACACTCTCAAACTTACACTCAGAACTCAAGAGACACTATGCTTCTACTGCGCCACTCTTATGCCAGACAAGCACAAAGCAGACGCATACGATTGACACCAGATAGCAAACAAACACAAGTAGCAGGCCGCAATCAAAAGACAAACGACACGGAAGCGCAGACATGCAAACACCCAGTAAAACCCAAACCTGACTCTGATACCACTAAATATAACAACCCCAAAACCACTCTATTTCTAAGACCGAAACACGTCACACACTTATTACCTAAGATACTCAAAGCTACACTAACGAAACCCAAAGCTGAAACAAATATCTCATATATTAAACAATCAGTTCCAAAGTTGTCAACTGGTTTACAAACAAAACTAACAAAACAGAAAGATAAGATCAAAGGTTCAAAATACAAAGGACCACAAGGTCAACAATACAAATACAAACTCTAAATGCAAAGCTAAAAGATGACAGCTGGAATCTTTAGCCAAAATACTAAATAACCTGCAAATCAGAGGATTAATAGAGGTGGGCAAACCACAGTTTAGTAGGCGATAAACTTCATCAGGATGAGCATGCTCAAAACCCCCTTTACAGAACATAATATACATATAAATACATTTTACAAATCAGAATTAGAGTCAAATAGAAACACTTCAAAACACTTAAAGCCAAATATAGGCGGAGTGAAACATAAGTGTCAATGGACAGTTAAATAGCTGAAGGCATTAAAAAAGCATAAAACTCTTTAAAACATTCAAAGTCATAAACAAGCTTAGCGGAACAAAAGTCTTAAAAGACAATTAACAGCAGAAGACATTTATCAATTAAGAGAAGGAGAAAATAGAACAAAAGTGAAATTTTATAATAAAGATCATTTACAATCATATCACAACTCTTGTAAAACGGAGTTCATAAACCAGAACTATCAAACACAGAAAGCAAAACAAAGCATGAGCCATACTTCCAGAATGAGACAAAGCACAAAGTAGGGTTTCATGTCAAAAGTTGTTATAACTCAAAACCATATAGAAACCAATGTTAGCACACACTTAGTGGAAATGATCCATAAATCAAACATACTTAAAGCAACACAATTCAGAGTACTCACAAAACAAAGTAGTTCACAATCAGAAGGTTCACAAATAGAGTGGGACACTAGCACAGAGCACACATAGAAATGGTCAAAGACAAATGGATCAGAAGAACAACGTAGATTGGGTCAAAGACCCATAGATCGAAAGATCCTCAACAATGCAGAAATGGTCCGAAGACCAATGGACCTATTGGTTCAAGAACAGAAACAGAATGACATATATGTAGCATGCTACGGGATAGTCCAACCCAGCCATCCACGGCTCAGAAGGCAAAGTAACTAGGTCCCCCAATAGAAGCCAGAAAGTGTTGTAAAATACAAACACCATAGCACAGTTTGTTTTTACGAAGTGAAACCAAAGCCATTGCAAAACAAAGGTCTTATGCCAAGACTATCAAAGCACGAAAGCTGGATGGAAACAGAAACCGAAATCACACTTTCAAAGAAATTCAAAGATCATAAACATAATGAATACTTTCAGAATGGCAAAGCATGTAAATGCACACTAAAACATGTCACAATAGCTTATACACACTCAGGGGATCATAATTCATAACCCCGCAAAGGGATGCAAAACGGAAGTCAAACAAATATTTTAGAAAAATTCAGAGAGGTGTCCAAACATGTGTCCAAACCTACATGTCAGGACGCAGCCATAACTTAAATCAAAGGTTTTTGGACATGTGTCTGACCCTACAAGTCTGGGCTCGTGTTGTGACTCAAAATAAAGATGCCTGGAGATGTGTCTGAACTTGTAAGTTCAGACGAAACGTCAGGGGTGAAAACTAGAGGGCGTCCAGACTTGTGTCCGGGCTTACAAGTTTGAACACAAGTCGAACCGTAAACCCAGACATTGTCCTCGCACTCCGACCAGACATACATGTCCGGACACGGTAAAAAATGTAAATTTAGAAACAACAAATGACGAAGTCAAAGCCAGAAATTCACCACAAATAATATTTCACTTTCCATATCAAAGTAGGAAAATTAAACATGAAACCATGGGGTTTTAACAGAGCAAAATAGCAAGAAAAATTCAAGTCTAAATCATAATCAAATAAGAAAGTTCAGCAACATAACCAGAATGAATTCCTAGAATCCTCATGGGTGAACACACCCATACCGAATCCATCTACCACCTACCTCAAATTGTAGAATGCCAAACTCTACAAACTATAAAACAAACTCTCATTGAATCTCCACTCAAAACTCAACGAACTATCGATTGGATTAACCGGGATTCGAAACCAAAATCATGAATAGGAAGGAAACAAAACAAAGAACAAAATGAAACTAAACCCACAACTCAAACCTGAAATTCGACGAACTAGTAAAATGAAACTCCATGAGCTGGACCATTCAAATGATTGAACCCGGAAACAAAAACCAAAGGAAGAATATGATGCAAAGGGAGAAGAAGAGTAGAGGGGGAGTGTGAGCAGAGTGAGTAAAGAAAATTCCGCTGTAAATTCTTATGGTTTAAGAGGTTAATCATGTTTTTAAGAATTAGGGTGTTACACCTCTAGTTTCTGGAGCGTGCTTGCAAAACCAACATTTGTTAACTAACAAATGCCCCAGGATTAGAGCTTTCCACAAGTTGTAAGCCTATCTTTTCGTGTAACCCACAAAATAAATTTAGGTTTTGTGATGGCCCATGTGCTTTAACAAATATTAAACCAAGGAAAAGGGTGGGAGGAGGAGAAGGCATCATTATAAAAAGGTACTAACCTGAGGGCGGGAAGAATAGAAGAAAAAGAGGGACATGACACCTATATTAGAGCCACACAGTTGGATCCACCAATCTTCAGAATGGGTAAGTAATTTCTAGGCCCAAGGGTCTTCCACTTTTTTGGTAGAGATGTCCATTTCCCTCAAGTACACAATATTAATCCACAATCTTTTAGACTTATTGACAATAACCGAAATGTCTCTTAAGCAAAAAGCCCAAGCTCCATTCATGGATATCCTTGAGACCGAGGCCCCCCTAATTTCTTGTTTGTTCAGAGGGTGCTCCATGCCACCAGAGTAGTGGGGTTACTGTACGTATCGCCAGACCAAAGAAACGAGTGGAATTTCTTTATAATGTTTTGGTTACATTCTTTGAGAGAAGAAAACTTCCAACAATGCCATATAGTGTGCTCTGAATGAGGGAAAGACGACCCGCAAATGAAAGGCTCTTGCCACCCCACGAGTTAAAGGTTTTATGGATGCTATCAATCAAAGGGTTGAAATGTGTGGTTCTATGCTGCCTAGCTGAGAAGGGGACATTCAGATAGCGAAAAGAGAAAGAGCTTTCATTGAAACCCGTGGAGCGGAGGATCGAGTTAGCATCGATGGGGCTAACCCCCACCAAAGAAGATTTCAGATTTGGAAGAATTGGACTTAAGACACAAAGCCTTATAGAATAGCTGAATTTTACTAAGCATAAGAGTATAAGACTACTGATCTACCTACAGATTAAAAGCATGTCATCAACAAAAAAGATATGAGATATGTGGAGTCCTTTACAAGATTGGTGATAACAGAAGTTTGGGGAGGAGCGGAGCTGGACAAGGAGTTGGGAATTGACACGTTTATGAAAGAAATGGTTAAATTAGCAAAATTGACTATTTTGATTATAACCAACTAGGATATTTCACAATATTCCCATAAAATGTTTCATAATTCACTATATACCTCGATTTCATAACTTGCTATTCATATACCCCCTCAAAAGTTTCAAAATTACAATAGAGTTGTACTCTGTGAAATGACCTTGAATAATTATTATTTTACCCTTGACATTGTAGATCATGTTTCAAGTTCATTATATGTCAACTTTGTTATTTAGGCCATTTTATGAATTTTTATAAAAAAAAACTAAAACTAAAAAACTCTAAATAATTACAAAGAATGTTTAAAATGTACTATAATTTTAAAAACATTAACTAAAACATATATACAATTGAAATAAAATTAATAATTCTTAAATATTAATCATACACAAAACTTCAAGCAAATTATTTTTTCTTCACATTTTTTACCATCCTTGACTATTTATCAATCTTTTTCTTCATTAATATAGGGGCGAAGCCAAATGGGGTCATGTGGGGTCACGAGATCCCACGTTTTTTGAAAATTCAAATGGGGTGTATATGTAGAGTAATTAGAGTTTTCATATATAATATAGATGACCTCATATATCACAAAATTGTATGGTATAATGGTTAGGGGTAGAAGCAATGTTTTACTTATGTTGGGTTTGAATCTCATACATGACATACCATTGAATTCAAATAGTTTTTTTAAAGGGTCACTACACTTTCATAGTAGTGACCCCATATATAGTTATCGTTCTGGCTCCACTCCTACATTAATATATTTACACTTATGTTTAGATAATGATTAAATATTATATAATAAGCATATATATGTCAGCTTGTAAACAAAACTAATCTAGTATAAGATGAAGATTGAATAGTCAAGGAAGGTAAAAAGGTGAGATAAAAAAATAGATTGTTTGAAGTTTTGTGTATATTTAATATTTAAGAATTAAAAATTCTATATTGATTTTATATAAGTTTCACTTAATTTTTATAATCTTATTATTTTTATGATATTTTTGTAGTTATTTATAATTTGTAGTATTCATATTTTGTAAAATTTCATATAATGTCCTTGAATAAAAAAGTGACATATTGTAAACTTGAAACATGTTTGTAATGTCAGGGGTAAAATAGTCATTATTCAAGATCCTTTTACAGAGTAGTGGTATATTGTGAATTTAAAAGCTTTTAAAGGTATATGAAGAACGAATATTAAAATCAGGGTATATAATGAATTATGAAACTTTTTGATGGTATATTCTGAATTCCGCCATAGCTAAATTATAACTAGATATGAAATACGTTGACTATATTCCTAAATTTTAGTATCATAAATTTATTTTACGTAAGATTATTTCTTTGGTAATTTCTTGCCTACATCCAAATATAGCTATAGACATGTACATTTGTTATATAAAAAATGTACAAATTGTAAATAAATACTGTACCGCTGTATATGTAATGTAATCCATTGAATTATGATATTATTGAAATTCTACTAGATGTACATACTAAATTCTTAAACTGTACAATAAGCTTACAGAATCTATACGTTTACATTATATAAGTTGTACAATTTTAAATGTAGCCAAAGATACATATGCTTGTAGCCAAGAATGATTGAATTTCTTTTAGGTTTTAAACACCACTAAATAGGTTGTGCACTAACTCCAGGGGCGGATCTAGGAGGGGGGTCGGCGAAACTTTTGATAATTTGTCTAATTTTCTTATAAATTTTAAAAAAAGTATAAAATAACATAATATTTTAAAGAAAGATAGTGTCAAAAAAAATTTTTTGCCCCCCAAACAAAATTAGCAGATCGGCCACTAACTAACTCATCAATCGTCATAATACAAGCTCAAAGAGCTGCGTGAGATATAGCCACAGTTCTCTAGTTTCATGATGTATGTAGATTGTGAGAAACTGCTAGTTAAACTAATATTGTGGGAACATATAACTCTCAATCTTTTGTAAGTTTATAGTTAATTGTGGAAAAAAAACGAAAAATATAAACTACTTTAATAACCTACCAAAAGAATTGAGACACAATCACTTACTAAATAAATAATTCTCCCAAATTTCTGTAAGCTCATCGCTACCTCTTAGATGCAAAAAAACAAACAAATAAAATAACCAAACTAAGATGATATTATGTGTCAAGGTTGTTTTCCCTAAAAATTAAACCGAAAAAGATAGTGAATACTATTATATAAATGTTGATTTTAATTTAAAGATTGTTCATATAATACGTAAAATATTTATATTTACAAATATTTTTCAATTTTATATAATAATTTGTAAATGAAATATGTAAATTACTCAAAGCAATCAAATATATCATTTAAGAAAATATCATATGAAAAATGTCACAATCAATAATAATAAAAAAATTAAGAAAACATCACTTTCAGAAATCTGTAATAAGCATACGCTTTCATTAAATAATACAAATAGTTTAGGTAGTCATGCCAACAAGAAACACGAGATCTTTATGTTCGCAGTTTCCTGAATTATGGGAATATCGGAGGTCCAAGAATTCAAAGGATTACCTAATATTGGACTCGATATCACCTATGTAGAATATTAGGCGCGGTCTTGAGAACTACATCACCAACAAGTAGGTATAATCATTGTACTATCTTCTTAAAAAAAAAAACAATAGTACTATTGTTATTAATAATTATTGGGAGGTTGTTAACTAACTTTAAGGAAATTTTACAAGATTTTTTCCAGTTTGAGCTAATTTCATTTTACAAAATATCCCTAATGTAGTTATCACTTCCTCTCATTTAAAATACAAGTCGCTTTAGGGTTAATAATTTTATTCAAAATATTAGTTAGCTTTGTATTTTTTTATTTATCATTCTACCTAATTTTATTGTTTTCTTTTTAAATTATCATATTACTTCACCATACCTATTTTTCAATAAAGTATATTTACTTTGTATTCTTCTCGTATAATACAAAAGATATATTAATCATTTTACCCCTCCCTAAAAATGTGGAAAAATTCTAAACGGATTATATTTTAAGTAGAATGTAACACAAAATACCCTTAATGTTTTATTTCATGACACAATATCTTTCAGTTCAAATTAGATATATTATATTTTTCATATTCCTATTCTACCCCTTATACCATATATCCCTTTAATAACCTCTGGTAAATTATGAAATTTTCCTTAAATTTAAAAATAATTCAACAAATGAATAAAATAATAAAAATTCATAAAAAAATTAATTAAAATCATAAATTTTAAACATAAATATGAAAAATGATTCAAATAAAAAATTGTAATTTACAAATAAAATGTTCAAATGTCACACTATTCAAAAACATTTATAACATACACCGTAAAATAAAAATACATTAAATATAATAAAATTTTTAAAAAATTATATATAATATATAAATAATATGATGAATATAAAAAATAGCAATTTCATATAGTCCATAAAAAATATTTTTAAAAAAATTCTAAATATTAAGGTTAAAAACTATAAAGTATGATAGTTTTTCTTGTGTATTTGATATTTTAAAATATTATTGTTAATAATATTTTATATTTTATTAAATATATTTAATAATTACTTATATGTAATATAGCTGCTATAGTTTTTTTTTATGATTTTAAGTACCGCCACATTAGTTTCTAAGAAGCAAATTTATTATTATTTATTCATTTCCACTTATTTGTAAAATTTATTATTCTTATTATCTTTTGTGTTTATATAACTTTTTTCATTTTTTAAAATTTTATATAATTTTGAATTTTTTTAGGGAAAATTACGTCTCCTACTCATGACAGTTCCGAAATTACGTATCCGTCCTTGAGTTTTCAAAATAACTTTTCCCACCCTTGTGGTTTTCCCTGTTTTACATCCTTCAAGTTGATTTTTTCTAATTTTTGTTTGAACATTGTCTGAAATTGGTGAAACTTTACATGGACGATGCTAAGGTGTTATATTTTGGTTTCAAGTCATATCCAAAGTCTTTTGGGCTCACATGTGACCGGTGGGACCCAACGAAAACATGTTCAGAGTAAGATTTTTTTGTAGATTCTGGCGTTAAAAAAAGCGTACTCTTGATGTGTTTCCATTGGGTCTCACATATCATATGCTAGCTTAAAAAACTTTGGATTTGACATAGATACGAAATGTAACACTTTAGCATCATCTATGTAAAGTTTCATCAACTTCGGGCAGCGTTCAAGCATTTCTTATATTGAACAAAGAAAAAGCCAACATGTGGTAGAATCCACAAAAAAAATTACATCCCCCACCCATGACATTTGACGAAATTACACAGCCCACCCACGAGGTTTCAAAATTTACTTTCCCCACCCATGTGGTTTCCCCCTTTTTACATCCGACAATTTTTCTAACTTTCATTCAACTTATGAGATGCTTAAGACTCTGTTCGGTCTTGGCATAAATGTGACATATTTGATGGTAAAAAGGGGTGGTCCCTGTGTGGGTCATGCGCTCTCTCAAATAGCATACTGTCACAAATAAAGTAACCTGACCAAAACAGCCGTAAAACAGACATTACCAAACAGAGCGTAAACATTGTCCAAATTTGATTAAACTTTACATGGATAATGCTAAAGTGTTATATTTTGGTCTAATTCTAAATTTAAAGTTTTTAACCTCACATGTGACATGTGGGATCCAATGAACACACGTTCACATGTCACATGTTTATTGGATCTCACGAATCACATATGAGCTTAAAAAACTTTAAATTTTATGCCGGACCAAAATATAACACTTCAGCATCATCCGTGTAAAGTTTCATCAACTATGGACAACATTTAAGCATCTCTTAAGTTGAACAAAAAATAGTATAGCTTCTAAGTAAGGCGGAGAAAGTGTGTCTTTTCCTTTATTATTAAGTTAAGGAAGGGCTTTCTTAATTTCATTTTTATTCTCCCTCTCATTCCTGGTTTCCTTCCTCGAAAGTTCACGCTCTTCTTCTAGCTTTGTCTTTCTCCCTCCCTTCACATTCTGCTTATTATCTTCTTCCTTTCTCCCAATGGTTAATTTCTGAGATGATCTACTCACAAGATTCAGTTTGTCAGTCATTCATCTTTCAAGTTTGAGTTGAGGTTTCATTCTTCATTGTGTTCCTCCCTCCTCTTTTTGATTATGGTTTTGAATTCTGATAAATTCAGTTTGTTTATTTGTTGAGTTTGAGTGGGGATTCGAGGAGTGTGCAGTGTGGAGTCCATTGAGTTGTGCGGGTCTTCGGGAGTGAGGTAGGTGGTAGATGGTTTCAGTTGTGTGTGTTCACCCACGAGGCCTTCTGATTTTTGTTTCTGCTTCTGAATATGTTGATTGTTCTCTAATTTGTGATTAATCTGACTCAGATTTGTAACTGTGATTTCGTTTTGTTAAAACCTTGTGGTAAGTGTTTTGATTTGCCTATTTGATAAGAAAAAATGTTATGAAAACAATGGAGTTTATGTTTCTGGGCTCTCTATTATTTCCTGCTTTGATTTGAAGATTTTGCTCAGTCAGGACAGAGCCTTGAAGGTGTGTATTTTGTCAGCGCTTTTTCCTTGTCCGGACTTCCGTGTGGACATGTATGTCCAGACGGGATGCAAGGACGAGGTCGGGGATTGTAGTTCGACTTGTGTCCGAACTTACAAGCCCGAACACAAGCCCAGACACCACATAAGTATTTTCTCGGACTTGTAAGTCCAGACAGATGTCCGAACGCTTCTATGTTTTCAAAACTCGGCATGTGTCCGAACTTGTAAGTCCGGACACATGTTCGGAAGTGTGTATTATGAATGTTCGGCGTGCGTCTGGACTTGTAAGTCTATACACATGTCCGGACACCTCTATTTTGTGTCACGGCATGTGTCTAGACTTGTAGGTTTATATGTATATCCATCCAGACACGCCTCTAATTTTGCCGAAAATGTTTGTTTGAGCTTCGTTTTTTACTTCCGTTTGTGGGATTATGATCTCCTAAATATGTACAATCTGTTTTGACATATTTTAGCATGTGTCTATGTGTATTTTTGTTCCGAAAGTACTCAATTCTGTTTACAACCTTTGAATGGCTTTGAGAGTATGATTTCGATTTTTGTTTTTGTTTGGATTTCCGTGCTTTAATAGTCTTAGTATAAGACTTCTATTTCTGTAACAATTTCGGTTTCATTATATTTAAAGCCTTTGTGCTTTGGTGTTTGTGTTTTGCAACACCTTTGGTCTGAAGATTAAGCTTTTGTTTTAGGATCTAGTAAATTAGCCTTCTGAGTCTTGGTTGACTGGGGTGGGTTAACCTGTAGCATGCTACATAGACATCACTCTGTTTCTGTGGGACCGACGAGTTCTTTGGTCTTCGGGCCATTTTTGTTCTTGGGCTGACAGGCCCATATGTCTTTGGACCATTTCTGCTTGTCGATAGATCTTTCAATCCTTGGGTGTGTGACCCATTCTATGTGTGAGTACTATGAACTAGGGTCCCACCTATATTTTGTAAGTTGTCTGTTGTGAACCACTTTGGCTGATATTCGCTCTATTTTTAGAATGTTCTGTTTGTGAACTTTGACTCGTGGTTCTTATTTTCATCTACCCTGTCTGCTTTTGATTTTTGACGGTCTGCTAAGTGCTTTCTGCCTTCTTAAAAGCTTCTAACTTTTGTATTGTCATCCTTTGTTTAAATGTCAGTTTTGACCTTTGCTTAGCTCTGTCCTGTTTTGGACTTTAGTTTGATTTGAAAGTCTTTTGCTTTGGACTTTAATTTTGTTTTGCTAAGCACATTCGTATATAAGTATATATATATATGTTATGTAACTATTTTAAGCATGCTCAATTGTTGAAGTTTATCACTAGTTGAGCTATGGTTTGCTCACCCTTATTATCTGTCTTATTTTAGGTTTTAGCCATTAGCTGGAGTCCTCTGCTTTTGTCTTTAGTTTTGTTTTTAGATTTTGTATTTGTAAAATCGGCCTTGTGGCCCTTTTGTATTTTGTAGCTTCCACTCTGTAAGATGTATGTACGCTTTGTAGATTGTTATTTGTCATATTATATATAAGCATTTGTTCAGTTTTGGGGCATCATGAGAGTAACCTTACGTATCTTAGGTTATAAGTGCGCAGCGTGTGACGGTCTCAAGACCATGGTGGTTCTGGGGTCGTTACACTTAGTGGTATTATAGCTAGGTTTGGCTTCTGTTGGGTTTGTCAAGTGTTGCATGTCTACACTTCCATGTCATCTGTCGGTTATCTGTTGTTTGCTATCTATGGCTTGGTTATCTGCTTTATGATGTATGTGGTGTGCGTCTGCTCTGTGGTTGCTTGCTATCAGAGTAGCGCTATGGAAATGTAGTGTTTGTCTGGATGTGTTGTTGTGTTTTGAGTGTGAGTCTGAGGTGTCGGGTCCTTTGGGAAAGGATGTCGTTTGAGAGTTCAGATGTTTTGGTTGTGTGGTTATGTTGTGTGTGTGCTATGTTGTAAGTTAAGAAGTGTGATTATTCCTTTGGATAAGGACACCTTCTGAGAGTTGAGTGTCGTTCGTGAGTTTCAGGCTGGATCCTCAGTAATCTTTTGTTGTGTTTCTTATGTCAGTAAGTTAGCAGTGAGTTTGGAGTGGTAGCTTATAGTGAGGTTCGAGTTTCTGGGATGTGAGATTCTTCTTCGTGTGTGTTTATCTGTAGTACTCTCATACTTAAGGT
The DNA here is from genome assembly GCA_023374045.1 of Limonium bicolor. Taxonomy (NCBI): domain Eukaryota; kingdom Viridiplantae; phylum Streptophyta; class Magnoliopsida; order Caryophyllales; family Plumbaginaceae; genus Limonium; species Limonium bicolor. Next base: position 290,857,990 of record CM041781.1, read on the forward strand.
GCATCAGTTTGAGTTTCAGGTTTCGTCGAATTTCGAGGATGAAATTCTTTTTAAGAGGCTAATGTTATGCCCCAGTTTTTTTCTTATTTTGTTTCTGATTCACAAAGGGAGTTTAATGTCATTCCAACTTTATGTTACTAAGTTTATGATATTTGCTGGTTGCCTTTGTTAGATTTTAAGAAAGGAGGGGCAAATGCATCATTTCCTTTATTATCTATTATTAAGTTAAGGAAGAGCTTTCTTAATGTCATTTTTATTTTCCCTCTCATTCCTGGCTTCCTTCCTAGACAGTTCACGCTCTTCGTCTTGCTTTGTCTTCCTCTCTCCCTTTGCATTCTTCTCTTTATCTTTTTCTTTTCTTCCAATGGTTAATTGTTGGGATGATTTGCTCATGTAATTCAGTTCGTCAGTCAGTCGTCTTTCAAGTTTGAGCTATGGTTCCATTCTTTGTTGTGTTCCCCCTCCTCTTTTAAATCATGGTTTTGAATTCCAATATATTCAGTTCATTTGTTCGTCGAGTTTGAGTGGGGATTCGAGGAGTGTACGGTGTGGAGTTCGTCGAGTCGTGCGGGTCTTCGGGTGTGAGGTAGATGGTAGATGGATTCAGTTGTGTGTTCACCCACGGGGCTTCTGATTTTTGTTTCTGTTTCTGAATGTGTTGATTGTTCTTGATTTGTGATGAATCTGACTCATAATTGTAATTGCAATTTCATTCTGTTAAAACCCCGTGGAAGTATTTTGATTTGCCTATTTTGATAAGAAGAAATGTTGTGAAACAATGGAGTTTTGTTTCTAGATTCTCCATTATTTCCTGCTTTGATTTGCAGATTTTGCTTCGTCTGAACTTGTGTCCGGACATGTATGTCCGGACGGAGCCTCGGACATGTGTATTTTGCCAACCGTTTTTTCTTGTCCGAACTTCCGTCTGGACATACATGTAAAAGGACGAGTCCTGGGATTGCAGTTTGACTTGTGTCCAAACTTGCAAGCCCGGACACAAGTCCAGACACCTCGTAAGTATTTTCTTGGACTTTGTACGAACTTCTAAGTCTGGACAGTTGTCTAAACGCTTCTATGTTTTCAAACCCGACATGCGTCTGGACACCTCTGTTTTGTGTCACAGCATGCGTTTGGACTTGTAGGTTTGGACGTATGTCCGGACACGCCTCTGATTTTTCCTAAAATGTTCGTTTGAGCTCTGTATTGACTTCCGTTTGTAGGGTTATGATCCTCTAGGCGAGCATAATTTGTTTTGACATGTTTTAGCATGTGTTTATGTGTATTTATGTTCCAAAAGTACTCCATTCTGTTTATAACCTCCGAATGGCTTTGAGAGTATGATTTCGGTTTCTATTTTTGTTTGGCTTTCCGTGCTTTGATAGTCTTAGTATAAGACTTCTGTTTCTGCAATGAATTTGGTTTCGATATGTTTAAAGCCTTTGTGCTTTGGTTTTGTGTTTTGCAACTCCTTTTTTCTGAAGATTAAGCTTTTGTATTGGGAGCTAGTGAATTATCCTTCTAAGCCATGGTCGACTAGGTCGGGTTAACCCGTAGCATGCTATGTAGACGTCATTCTATTTTTATGGGACCGACGGGTTCTTTGGTCTTCGGACCATTTCTATTTGGGGTTGACGGGCCAATTGGTCTTTGGACCATTTCTTCTTATCGATGAATTTTTGATCCTTGGGTCTGTGACCCTATCTGTGTGTGATTGTTGTGAACTAAGATCCCACCTCTATTTTGTAAGTTGTTTGTTGTGAACCACTTTGTCTGATCGTAGCTTTGTTTTGAGAATGTTCTGTTTGTGAACTTTGTGACTCGTGGTTCCTGCTTTCGTCAGCTCTATCTGTTTTTTATTTTTGACGGTCTGCTAAGTGTTTTTCGCCTTCGGAAAAGCTTCTAACTTTTGTATTGTCTTCCGCTGTTTAACTGCAAGTTTTGACCTCTGCTTAGCTCTGTTCTTTTTGGACTTTAGTTTTCTTTGAAAGTCTTCTGCTTTGGACTCTGATTCTGTTTTGCTAAGCGCATTCGTATATAAATATATATATAATACATAACCTGCTGAGTTGTGGTTTGCTCACCTCTATTATCCGTCTGATCTGTAAGTTTTAGCCATTGGCTTGAGTCCTTTGCTTCCGTATTTTAGCTTTGATTTTTGGATTTTTTTATTTGTAAAGTCGACATTATGGCCCTTCTGTATTTTGTGGCCCTTCTGTATTTTATGGCCCTTCTATATTTTGTGGCTCTTTTGTATTTAGTTGCTTCCGCTCTGTAAGATATATGTACGCTTTGTAGATTGCTATTTGTCATATATATAAGAGCATTTGTTCAATTTTGGAATATCGTGAGAGTAGCCTTGCGTATTTTAAGTAATAAGTGTACCACATGTGACAGTCTCAGAACCAGGGTGGTTCTGGGGTCATTACATAAACAATCAATACATTGACTTGAACAACTTTTGAACTTAAAATGAATTATTGTACGATGCTTACTGTACAACTAGTTGTACAATGGGCAAACGCACCACAAATAGTCAGTTTCAAATTAATGTAGACAACTTATATAGGACGATGCCTCTTTGATTTATTGAACATTTGTATGCCCATTAGACCACATATAGTAGCCCGAACTCTCAAAAGTTTTTTGGAATTAATATTTTAGTTGTTCCCAATATAGTCTCTTTAAATGCTGTTGTGTCACTACGAGTAAGGAACCTTTGAATGTTTTTTTTAATCTATCTTTAGTATTTTATTTTATTTTCTTTTTCTCTATGTCCCGGAATAAAAACTCTAAAAAACCATTGCTATAATTACCCTTAGTATAAGTTTAACAATTCTATTGATGTGCCTTTCCCTCCTCACAAAAGTACTACCTTATCGACTTTGAGCTATGTTAGAAATTTCTCTAATTCTAAAATAAAGTTATACTATAATTTTTAATGAAGGTTTTTTCTATTTTCTTAATGAAAACGTTCATAATCTTACTTAAGATAATAAGTAATTAAAGTTACAAAAATATATACACGTAAATAAGTCGTTTAGTGTAAATACGACTTTTATTTAAGCTTTGACTTAGAATTAACTTTTAGGTTCATGGCAAACATGTTTATGTCAAAATGTCTTACACTGTATCTTGAAACTATATTGTATACATGTGAGTATAACTTTTCTTAGAACTCGAGAGTGACTAAATATCTCAGTTTTATTATTATCATCATCTCACGGTAGCACTTGTTAATTATTGACTTATTCTTAATGTAGGGTCTTTGAGATGCATTTATAAACTTGGTTTTCTAAAAATAATTTATTTCATACTTTTAACTCTATTGAATAAGTTTTGGTTCTATTCAGTTGGATTTTAACTACTACCACGCAAAACAAATTTCGTGGACACATAACTCCGTTAAGGGTATATGATTGCTTATAGTATTTAAGTTATTTTTCTGTTGTTGTCTTTGTTCCGTTTTTTCTGTTGTTGTCCCTGTTCCGTTAAAATGTGTGTTTATTGTATGGTGGCAGTTCGGGTTAATCGGTTCGGGTTTGGTTTGGGTTGATTTCAAATCGTTCAGTATTTGGTTTGGGTTGGATCGGTCGGGTGAATTCGGTTTGTTCGGGTTGAATTCGGTTTGTTGAAAGTTCGGGTCGGTTTGGATCGGTTTAGGTGACTTTCGGTTTGGTTGACTTTCGGCTATGGTGACTTCAGGTCGGGTAATTTTCGGTTCGGGTTAGCCTCTGGTTTATTTGGTTTTTCCGGGTCATGGGTCTAATTCGGGTAAATTATTCGGTTAAATTCGGTTGACATTACTGAATCAAGCAACTCAATTATCATGATATGTAAATTTGACTTCAATCAATCTCAACAAGTATGAATGTATATAAAAGATTAATTTAAACTAATAATTAATTTGCATCATGTTATACTTTAGTAACCAACTCTTAACTTAACATAATTATTCATGTAGCTTTAGATTATTAGTAGTTTCATTATTTTGAGATGAGTGCAAATAAAGTTTTTTTGTGGAAGTTATTAAATTTGTATCAAAGTGTAGTATAACTTGGTTTTTCAACATATTAATAGTTAGCGAATGAAATTAGTTAATAAGTTTTGATGAGTTTTTTTTTTACAGTAGTTAAAAACTGTTAATGATGAAGAACTATTTAGAAGCGTGAGCATTTTGCTACATAGGTAAAATCTTCAAGTATATTAAACATTTATGGATTTTGCTAATAAGGAAGAATTATTCACAAGATTGGATAGAGCTTGAAAAATTCAAATTAATAAGAACACCTTCAATATATGAATATTTAGTACAAGAATGATACTAATCACTGAAGAATTGGAGTTTAAATATAAAAATATTTTTGGTTCTTATGAATCTATCATTAAAGAATAACGCATACATCAATTATCATTAGTTGTGTGATTAATGAAGATGCATGATAATTAATTACTATAAATTATAATGCAATATTTGTGGTATATTTAAAATAATTGTCTCGTATATAAGTTTGTTAATACTTTTTTATACGTACGCCACTTATTAAGTAATGATTAACTGTTTTATTTTCATTGTCTCCTATAATTAATGCAATATATTCTTTCGGGCCACAATGGATATATTTATTCGGGTCACACTGGATTCAGTTCGGGTTCGGTTCGATTGTTTTTCAGTTGGTTCCGGTTCGGGTCACTTTGGATTTCGGGTCATCGTCGGGTTATGGGTGACTTCGGTTCGGTTGATCTTGGTTCGGATGACTTCAGTTTGGATGGTTGTGGATTGTGGTTTGTTCTTGGTTTTTACAATAATACGGGTGGTTTGGTCCGGTTGGTTTACTTCGTATTTCGGGTCATTTTCAAGTCATAGTTTTCGGTTGAGATTCGGATTCGGGTCGGTTTGGTTCGGTTCAGTTTTTCGGGTTCGGGTTACTTTTGCCATGTCTAATTGCACAACTCAACACAAACATTATTATTTGAAACAATACCCTAATCACCAGCAAAACAAAGGATCCTCAGAGCAGGATTATCAGAGAACTCAAAAATAGGTTCTTAATAGTCTTTCTCATATTTCTCTTTCTTCCACCCCATTTTAAGAACTGTATCTATTTTTAACAATATCAGAGAACTCACTAATTAGTTCTTAATTTTTTCTCTTTCATCTATGTGGAGCATTGTGATTGGAATAATAGTAGTTGTGGGTCTCATAATTGGGTTCTTAAGGGCATCCACAATGGTTTTAAGTTTCTTAACACATTCCTAGGTGCCATGTCATCTAAAAATTATATTTTATTACTTAAGAAACTCTATTCACTACAATAACAAAGTTTCTTAATCTTCTCTCTCCTAATGAACAACCAATAAACTATCACTATTTAGATGTGAGAGAAAATATGAAAGAGAGAGATACCACATAGGTGGGTTTTGTGTCATAAAAGTGGGGTTCTTATTTAAGAACCTTGGAGAGAGAAAATGGGTGGAATCCACACCATTGTAACATTTCACATATGTAACCGTGTCAAGAACCTTATTGTGGATGCCCTAAGGGTTCTTGTGGAAGAACCCTCTCTCTTAGGTTCTTAATCTCTCTCTTCCATTTTATTTACACCTCATTTTTTACTTTATTTTTTAGCTAAGAACCCGTAAAAACTATTGATAACATGCCCTCACAAAAAAAAACTACAAAAACAAAGGATCATTTTTAAAAAATAGCAAAAACAAATTCTCCAGCCCAGTTTGAATAGTCTGGCCTGTTTGCTTCAATTTGTCCCACAGATCCAAAACCGGGCTAACAGTGTGGTGTTAACGGCCCAGTTTTTAGTTTTTCCATGTTCCCCAGGTAACTGGATGACGTGGTTGCAGAGCAAAATATCTTCAACACCACCTGGCCAATTGTCATGGGGAGTAAATAAAAGACATCGACCCACAAACACAGTTTAAGGTGGGGTGTCGTTTTTTTCTCACATTGCTCCAGCTTACATGTCCTCTAACCGCCATTGAAATCGTCAAAACTCGCAGTCAATGAAACGGGACCCACCTCACGTGTCTTCATTACCTCATCAATTTACCAATACTTTTATCGTAATATGTAGTTAGTTAAAAAGCCACACAAGCTGGCATGCTCAGCAAAAAAAATATTAGCTCTCCACGGCATGATTATTTTCGCACTATATATGGTAGCTGTTTTGTGTTGATAGTTTTATGTCATATTTTTAACTGTTTTAAAAATTGTTGTTAAATAATTTAAACATATTTACAATAAATTAGTTATGCGTGTTTATCATTTTTGTACTATAATTATAAATATTATATTTCAATTTAAAACTATAATTTGTTAAAGAAAAATGAAAGATAAAATTCACAAACAATATATTACTATAAGTAATTAATTTATAGTAAAAAACCTAATGAGAAGCAAAAAAAAATAAAAATATTTATATAACCAATAAATTTAGTTTTAATTATTTAAGTACAAATATTATTAAGCAATATATTGTTATTTTTTATAATTTTTATATTATAAAAGCGTAATGAAAAGAGAACTGAGAGTTTCAATTTTTTTGATAATGTTGTGTGGATTTATTTAATGAAATTGTAACTTTTAATAATATATTATATTTTATAACTTTATAGTTAATAAATCTATATACATTCATATTTTATATACTTTTAATTTTTCATAAAGAGATCAACTAATCTATATGTATATATTGTTTTTTTAATTTTATAATCTATGTGGTATTATAGAAAATCAATTTGAATGAGTCCACATTAACATATGTCAGTATCAATATGCTGATATATGTGTTGGGTTTATGTTAGTGCCGAACAACACCTTAAAGGATTTGTGCTAAGTAAAGCTAGCCACGGTTCTAGTTCAGACCGGTTCCGGAACATATGTATTCGGATTCGGAACTGGTCAGTGGTGGTTACGGGACGGTTTCGGTTCCGATTCCGAAGGCTGTATTCGCTTCGAATTCGCTCAAAATATCGGTTCTGTCCGGTTCAGCTCCCGCTTCTAGATAGTCAGATTCGGTTCCAAATTTGAATTTTTTTAATTTTGTTGATTTTTTAATTTAATTAAAACTTTTTGATTTTTTAAAATTTTCTTAAGCAGGGGCTGGAATTAACGGTTGTTTTGACCGATTCTATGGTGGTTCCACCAGTTCTGGTTCTTCATATTCATCCTTAAACCAAATGTTGGTTCCGGTTTCCGGTGCTGGTTCCAAGGCGGTTTCAGGTCCAATTTGGTCCGGAATCTTCAAAGGTTGTATTCGGATTCGTCTGGCTTGCATACGGTTCCGGTTATGAACCGGTTCCGGACTGGTTTCGACCGGCTTTGGGTCCAACTGGTTCTGGTTCGGTCCCACCAGTTCATTTTCTATTCAGTCACGTTGGCCACCTTTAGTACTGAGAGTCTTACTCCCTATTTCATCCTTCATCAACTCAACTATCCTAGTTGGGATATTTGTTAATCGTTTCATCAACCATAAAAAACAAAAAGCAATTACAGTACTGAGTAACGTTTGCATTAACAGTGATCAACGATTACATTATGGCATCCCCAATGGGTGGGGTTATCACACTTTTTTAGGTGTTATGTCATCTTAAAATGATATTTAATTATTTAAAAACTCTATAAAACTATTATTCACTACATTTCTATGAGAAGTCATGGTGTCGGAGATGCTGCAATGCCTCAGGTCATTACCAAAGGAGACATCCACCTCAGACGAGTGTGTTTGGTTTGATAGGAATAACATGACCATCTCGAAAAATATCTATCTTTCCATTCTGCCGGCGGATGTGTTGCATGTTGGAGGGGACAATGGTGTAGAAATCAGACATCTCTGGCGAGGGCTATGTGAGCCGAGAGTGGAGCTGGTTATTTGGTTAGCAGTCACAAGGAAGCTCCTGACAAGAGAAATTCTATTTGAGCGTGACATAATTCCCCTGGGTCATAGCCTTTGTCCCTGGTGTAGTAGAAGCATGGAGTGCCTAAGGGCATCCACAATGGTGTGGATTCCACCCTCTTGTGTCAGTAAGAAAATAAAATGTTGCTGCAGTGGTGTGGAATCCACACCTTTTCTCTCTCCTCGTTGCTTATTTAAGCAACACTCTGAAACCAACTATCATTGGCTGGAGCTTTGTAATAATAATAAAAAAATAATAAGTCCTAATTGAATGCTACGGTAAAAATAGTGGATAGGAGGAGAGTGAGAATATTAAGATACTCCACCATTGTATAGATTAGGGTGTCTTAGATAATAAAATATTATATTTTGATTACATGGCACCTAGTAATGTGTTAAGCAACTCTCACCATTGTGGATGCCCTAAAGCACGTAATTTTTCTCTGTCCAGTCATCTGGGTATCTGGGAAGCTCTGTTTGGATGTGGAACGTGTCGTTTGTGCTCCAACAATCTGCACCAAGTATATATAATTCTTGGTTCTCGGTCCAGTTAAGCAGAAAGGCTACACGCGCATGGAGATCCACGTTATGTTACGGGGTGTACTACATTTGACCTTCTTTACTATCTGGACATGTCGTTTGACTTTAATATTTAACATGTAAGATAACACAATTTTACAAGTATAATTTTTACAACTAAATCCTTATGTGAAAACCTATATATTGTAGAATTTATTTTACGAAATTATTTTAATCTTATATGTTTAATACTGAAGTAGAAAAACGTACCAAAAAACAAATAGAAAAGTCAAAATGGACGGGGGTAGGTAGTATTATGAGAGTGAAATCGCTTATGTTGTTGAGGATGCTTTATGGTGGGGTACTCTTTTTCCTTTTAGGCTTTTTTCCCAATGGGTTTTTGCTTAAGGAGGGTTTTAACGAGACCCAGTACACCAAAACATTTTTAAATGATTAATGAGAATGGCGAAAGCCCAAACTATAAAAAAAAAGGTATCTTATCATAAGAAGAGAAAAATTATAGAAGAATTAATGTCTTCATCCACTAAGAAATTTTATTATAACATCTTCTCACACTTTTTCTCTTTGTGTAAACACTCCAAAATTTAACTAATCAATCAATTTTTACCCTCTCTCCCACATCACTATTAATCTTTTTCTATTTTAATCTTACCCATATTATAACAGCATGAAATCCACACGGATTCGTAATTGGGTAAAATTTAATCATATTAATAAAAAATATGATTGAGTCTGATTTAAAGCAAATTGTAAAGTTTCAATATTTTTAGTACAAAACCAAAATTATACAGGATCAGCTTTTGTACAGCATCCCCTAATTACAAATAGGGAAAATCACAATATACCCATGTTTTCTTCGTAATTCACAATATACCCTTTTTTGAAACTTTGTCACAAGATACCCTGTTTTCTTTGTTAATTCACAAATACCCCTTTTAAAAACGGTGTCAAATATTCCGTTAACCTCCCCTGGAAAATGACTATTTTGCCCCTGACCCGTTTTTTCTTTATTTTGAAAAATTCGCAGCTTTTTTGGCTACTTTTTTTGAAATTTTTTAAACGTTATAATATACCCCTATTTAAGTTTGTTGTTCACGAAATACCCTTGTTTTGTTTTGAAGTTCACAAGATACCCCAGTTTATGTTTTGTAGTTCACGAAATACCCTTATCACCCTGATGTCCTGGTAAAGCATCGCCTAGTTTTCTCTTGTTTTTAAAGTGCCTTCAGCCTCTTCATAATCCTAGGACAAATGTTGTTTGCATTCCAGTTCTCTGAGGTTTCTTGTCTCTCGGAATGTCTCATGAATAGCTGAGTACGAATCCCTGTCATTCACAATTAGACACAATTATAATATATGACCAGAGACAAACTAATATAACATGAATTATTTACATAGTTAGGTAAATACCTTCAAGTAAAGAGTAGATTGATTTAGTCATGTGGACAAACAATAATGTCACAGGCATTGGGTTTAAAAAGGCTACCTCTTGGTCGAACTCAGTAGCGGACCAGAACTTTTGTTTAGGGGGGCAAAAAAAAAATCTTGACACTATTGTTCTTTAAAACATTATGTTATTTTGTATTTTTCAAAAATTTATAAGAGCATTTTGCAAATTTTCAAAAGTTTTCGGGGGGGGGGGGGGGGGCGGGTGGCCCTTCTCCCCTTTGTGTCCGCCCCTGGTCAAACTTGTGTTGTGCCAAGCACTCTAATGGGATATCGCTCAAATATTTGAATGCACCAAAATCCATCTCCCTAACGGCCACCCCCCCCCCCCCCCCCCGAAACTTTTGAAAAATTGTAAAATGTTCTTATAAATTTTTTAAAAATACAAAATAACATAATGTTTTACAGAATAATAGTGTCACAAAATTTTTTTGCCCCCCTCCCCCCTAAACAAAAGTTCTGGTCCACTACTGAGTTCGACCAAGAGGTAGCCATTTTAAACCCAATGCCTGTGACATTATTGTTTGTCCACAGGACTAAATCAATCTACTCTTTACTTGAAGATATTTACCTAACTATGTAAATAATCCATGCTATATTAGTTTGTCTCTGGTCATATATTATAATTGTATCTAATTGTGAATGACAGGGATTCGTACTCAGCTATTCATGGGACATTCCGAGAGACAAGAAACCTCAGAGAACTGGAATGCAAACAACATGTGTCCTGGGATTATGAAGAGGCTGAAGGCACTTGAAAAACAAGAGAAAACTAGGCGATACTTTACCAGGACATCAGGGTGATAAGGGTATTTCGTGAACTACAAAACATAAACTGGGGTATCTTGTGAACTTCAAAACATAAACAGGGGTATTTCGTGAACAACAAACTTAAATAGGGGTATATTATAACATTTAAAAATTTTCAAAAAAAGTAGCCAAAAAAGCTGCGAATTTTTCAAAAAAAAGAAAAAACGGGTCAGGGGCAAAATAGTCATTTTCCAGGGGAGGTTAACAGAATATTTGACGTCGTTTTTAAAAAGGGGTATTTTGTGAATTAACAAAGAAAACAGGGGTATCTTGTGACAAAGTTTCAAAAAGAGATATATTATGAATTACGAAAGAAAACAGGGGATATTATGAATTTTCCCTTACAAATATTCTTTAATGATTAGACTTCTTCTCTAAAGAAAACAGTGGGGTGAAGGAAAGCGGAAAAAAAGGTGTAAAGGAAAGTTTTAGCTGCTTTGCTTTTTATTACTATTACACTCGCCATATCGATTATAATAATATCCCCCTCTAGTTTTTTGTTGCTCCCACACTTGGCTGGCCTGAGTTTCAGTTCAATGGTTCATCACTCCTCAGTGATACAGTAGTGAGTCGAGGAAGAAAGGAGAGCTGCAGAAGAGGAAGAAAGGCGGGTTATATAGTAAGTGTTTCTGTGTGTGATATCGAGTTACAGAAGAAAAATGGCGGTTAAGCTCCTTATTCTCGCCGTTACCATCTCTCTCCAAGTCATCGCTTTCGTCTTCGCCGTCGGCGCAGAGCAACGGCGTAGCTCTGTATGTACAAACAAAACCATCACATCTTCTTCTCTGATCTCTAGTTGATTATTGAAAGTACCAAGTTCTACATCATCACTTAAAACCCTTGCTTGTTCAATTTCTGCGATTCAAGTTTACTTTTATCTTTTTTTTTTGTACTGCTGCTGTTTTGAGGTGCTGTCTGCTCTTACATGTGTTAAAACTTGCATATTCTCTCGGCTCACTGAGTTTGTTTCTCTGTTTTACGAAAAAAGGGCGAGCTTGTCCCCGACGAGTACGACTTGACTACGTACTGTTCCTACACTTCCGACGCCTCGACGGTTTACGGGTTGGCGGCGTTCGGCCTGTTGCTTATTAGCCAGACGATTATCAACGGAGTTACTAAATGTCTCTGCTTCGGGAAAGGTCTCGTTGTCGGTCGGTTCAAGACTTGTGCTATCTTCTTCTTCATCTTCTCTTGGTAAGCCGAGTACTACTGACTTTTTACATCCTTAATCTTTGCTTTTTGGCGAATGTAATATCGATGCTCTGGCAATGGCTATTTCTACCTTACTAGCCAGCTTCCAACGAAATTTGTGGAAATATCTTATTCGTCATCACAACATGAATTGGCTCCTTTTTAAACTACATTGAAGTTGCGGGATTTAGTGTTAATTTCATCAATGGGGCGGTTGACAAGTGTTGTGTGAAGTAATTACGAAATATCCCTGGATTTATATTTTTAGTTACTAGTTTTTGGGGTACGGTCGTATACAGAATTTCAGTTTGAAAAGTTTATACTGAATCCCCAAATTTGGAATGGCATAATTCTTACCCGGTCAGAAAGCCAGATTATGGGAGATCTGAGTATTTGATGAGTTGTCCTGACACAATGTGATGCAATTTCTGATATACGGTTGAGATTTGGTGACTTCATCTGGCTGGTGAAGATGAACTATATTGATTCTGTACTGTTGGTTTTGTGAGATATATGTCTCTTGGGTAGTAGCTGACCATGTGAAGTGAACTTCATCACTTTTGGGAAGCAAAGGCTGCCGTGTTATATGATATCTACAAAGGAGCCAAATTTGGTTCTACATGTTCATAGATGAGTTGGAGTATATCCATTTAAAATTGACCGTGTGACCCTCAAATGGGCAACAGGTGGAAGTTTTATGTTCATGCTTAATCATCGAAAGGAGCTTGATGATCCATTTGTTACCGATGTATTGCTCAATTTATGGAGCTCTACGCATATGGTGCATGTTTGATTAGCCTCCAATGTGTGGATGGTCTTTCTCTTTAAACCTTCAAAAATTCTCGGCCAACTTCCATGGTTGATTGCATTATGATGTCTAAGAGATCTAAGTGGAAAATGATGAGGAGGTAGTATTGGATGTCATTGGATTCTTTTGAATTCTAAATCAACCATACTGTGACAGTTAGGTATTAGTTTGTGAAACTCCTTTTTCTTTAAATTGAGTTGCTTTTTTTACCGTGAATGATGATATGTCTCTTAAAAGATGCACTAAACTGATCTTTATTAAAAGATCTTAATTTATTGAATGTTCTGAAGTGCTTGCGTATATCATATAATTGTTAAGGTTATTAAGGAGATTGTTCTTCTTGCCAAACTACCGCATCTCAAATGGCTCTGTGCCCTCTGCAGCATTGAATTTATAAATCTTAAGTTGCACATATGAGGTGTCAAGTAGAATTCATTGTTGATGTCCATTTTGCCAAGTGTAGTGATGACTGAATTTCAAAGCACACTTTCGGGTTTAGTTCATCATCACATGACAGTGGTTAGGGCCTTGCAAGATGTGACAATCTCAAAGCACCCACTACCCAACAAAAATGTCTCCATATTTACTATGATAGGCACACCCTTTGCTTGGATATAAGGAGACTAGTCCCTTGGAATGAGATTGTATCTAGTTTGACTCTTGAAAAATGGTCCATTAGAAGCCCGTTAGTGTTTGTTGTTGTGGACTTCAACCATTCCAATTAGTCAAGCATTGCGACAGCAGAAATAGAGCAAACACAAGATTGATAAACTCCAAACTGGAAGTAATTGGAGAATGACTCGCTAGAAGAAGGATTTGCTCTTTATGTGACTTGACCAATGGCAATATCCATGGAGGGTGTACAGTATTGTGCATCTGATACCGGAGAATGGAAATAACGAAGATTGTTTACCCTTATGCTAAGCTCCAAACTGTTGAGGTTGTGAAAAACTGGAGTCGAAGCTGTAGCGGGCTTTCAGAACACCCAATGTCTTAACCCATGCATGTTTGGTTTCATGGATCACTATCCTCACCTCAACCTAGAACCTCGTAGAGGATGTTGAGTACCTGACTCCACAATCACTACATCTTCCTAGGCAACAATGACCACTCGAGGGCTCTTCTCCAAACTCCTTTTCGATTACCTAGGACAGAAGGGGAATGCATTTGTTTATATCCCTGGAAGCTTAGCAGTTTATCGAATTCAATGGAAATGGTTTCATCAGATCAGTGGTGGTCTGCAGTGGCTTCCATGGGTGGCCCTGTTCTGTGGAAATATGGTACAATTTATATCCAGTTACGGCCTTGAAGTATCTTTCAATGCGTTTTCACTTTCTAGAGTCATAGAAAGTGTTTTTGGCTTGCATATCCGTCTTATGTTACTAGAAATTCATCCAAAAAGCTGTTACACCAATTCCATCAAAGGGTTTGTAAAAAGAATCAGAGAGACATGTCATGTCGATACGGATTGTAATCTTTATCTAGCTATTCAGTGGATATGTTTCCTCTTCCCATTGTTCCTCATAATTTGGCTGAGAACTTTTGATCTCAATTTGCTTTTGTCTACTCTGCTTACTTTCTCGTATACTCTTAAACGATGCAGGGTAACCTTCTTAGGAGCTGAATCATGCCTATTGGCCGGGTCAGCAAGGAATGCATACCATACCAAGTACCGTGCTGATTTTCTGAGAGGAGCTAACGTATCATGTGCTACACTAAGGAAGGGCGTTTTTGCTGCTGGAGCCGCACTGACACTAATGACAATGTTGGGTTCTTCGTTGTATTACTGGGCTCACTCCAGAGCTGATACTGGTGGGTGGGAAAAGCACCACAATGAAGGCGGCCTTGACATGGGTGCTTCAGACTTCAAACACCACGGACAACATGATGGAGTTGGCAACAACTATGGCAAGCCTTGATTAGAGTTGCTGCTGCACCTTATTCTTGCTCTGTTAAGTTTATAGCTAGAATATGGGTCTGCCAGAACCGAATGCTCGAGGAATATTTATAATGCTTTGGTTTGGTTTCTTATTTAATTTGTCTGATGACAAATTAGTTTGGTATCTGATTAAGAAGAGTACGTGTATAATTAGGGATCTACTAACTACATATGAATATATTATGGATCTCAAGTTAAAGGTCGGTGCATTGTAATGCCTTTGGCAATGGTAATAGAGCTATATATATGATCTACATGGATGGACATTGCTCACTTAGCTGGTGCGACGCGGAGCTCTAACTGTGCATTTTGTGCATGAAAAGTGGTTTTGGTGTTACATATATAGTTGGATTGTGTGCATGTATGTATGTATTCTCTTTATGGCTTCCGCTTTTGCTGGTCAGTGTTCAGAAAGGCTCTTGTACAATATTTTGTTTCTGCACTGATCGATCTTGGGTCTTGAATATAACAAAAGTGGAAAGACGTGCGATAATCAAGTGAAGACAGAGAAAGGATAGGGAAAAGGGTTTGCTTGGAGGGTAAAGCTTGGAAGCTATGAAAAAAGTGATATTAATTCTCTACTTCGTTCCTATACCTTTCCTGGCTACAAAGCTTAGCACCATGGAACCCTGTCCCTTGATGTTATACACATATATATTCTCCACCGTAGCTGGAACACATACAGATGTCCTAAACAACAACAATATTAAGCAGCTTGATAAGATTGAGACAGATTCATAATAAAATCATCATGCCAGTTTATTCTTCCGACGATGAGGTTGACCACCGAGAGCCAGTGGCTGGAAGATCATCTGGTGGGCTGATGGGCTTGTTCAGCGGTCAAAGATCACTCCGTTCTGTCATAGGAAACGGCAAAGGTACGTATACCTCAATTTCCACTGGTACATAAGAAGCCATATCCTTGATTGCCAGCCTATATAGCTTATCAAGTTCTGATCTATTTTGGGACATAGTGGCGGAGGTGTTATTATGGAGGGACAAGGTGTTATCCGGCTCAATCCTAGCTGGATTCACCATCACTTGGTTCCTCCTAGAAGTGGCCGAGCTGAGTTTCATCACCATAGCTTGCTACATTCTCATGACCCTAATGCTCACCCTTTTTGGTTGGACTCTAGGAGCTGATCTCATCGGGAAGTACGTATTCAACAATTCCAACATATATTGTCTATTGTATATGTCTGGACTCATTTTTCACTTCTTGAGTACAAAATTATAAGGCATGCATTGCAGGAGCCCCCTCAATCTACAACTTTCAGATTTCGGAGCACACTTTGAAGTACTCAGTAGACAATATCAACAGACTCCTGGTGAAACTGTACATGATCTCACGCGGCGATGATCTTCCTCGTTTCTTCGCGGTATAGACTCACAACGTTACATTCTGATGACATGATTGAGTTAACCAACCAAGCGTATGCATGCCTAACAAAAACATTACTGCAGGTCTTGGCTGTGTTGTGGATTGTTTCAATAGTAGGGAGCTACTCCAACACTTTGAATTTGATATACATGGGTGAGTGAGTTATGCGCCACCACGCATGTTGAACAAACTTTAAGATGGATCATGATTTACAAGAGAACTAAATGGGTGCTTTGCGTGGTGGATTAATTCTTGATTACAGGTTACGTGATCCTAGCGACAGTACCAGCGCTATATGGAAGGTATGAAAGGGAGGTGGATTACCTAGCAACACAAGGAAACAGGGACATGAGAAGGCTGTACAACAAGATTGATACCAAGGTGCTAAGCAAGATCCCTAGAGGCCCAGTCAAGAACAAGAGATACTAATGAAAACTGAAACAAATAACCTAGAAACTGAAATTTGTGTATGTGAATGAAGAAGTTTGTATGCTGTTTGTGTTTGTAGATCAAAAATGTTATATACAGTGTGCAGGAGAGAGAAGGATACATTGATTTGTTTCTTTTCTGAGCGAACCTTATTTATGAAATTGTGGATTGGGGGTTTCAACTATCAAGGAAGTTGTTTATTCATATTTCTCTGCTCACTTTTTTATTATACTACAATTCAAACAGAGCTTATATCCTAACGTCCACTACATGTTAAAAAAAGCAGTAAAACAGGTGAAAGGTAGACACATGTACTTTTAAAAGCTACAACGGACCAACTATATACCTACCTCCCCACCTGACACTTGCTGATGGGGTAGATCAAACTTCTACAACCAAACATCTGCAACCTTAACCTACTTAGAACATCCAACTCCTAATCACACTTCCAAGTTCCAGCACTTCAAAGCAACCAAAAAGACACTAAATCAATGGAAATGTCAAGTTGAACCTTAACCCACACACACAGCTCACCCAACAACAAACACAGGCCACCAGACAACAAATCGTCGGGATTAGGAGCTAAACAGGCCACCGATTCACTATCTACTTTCTAGTTGGCCATCGTTCACCAGTAATTTGTTGTAATAAGTCAACACTAACTCCACTTCAACACTAACAACGAAGGAAAACCAAGTATAATGCATAATCAATCATCTCATCACCGAGATTCAAAATATTGCTTTTATCAACAAAACAAAAAGCAGCCCATATCGATTTGAACAAATCGATGAAGATTCAGACTAAAAACGAGATGCTTGCTTCTAATGATTGGTACAAAAAACCTCAATTTTGCAAGGCAAATTCTTGGTTACATGTATATGTAGTCAAAGATAGCTACATTTATTGTACAACCAACAATGAAAACATGTACAATGAATAAGAAATACATGTACAATAAACAATTATATTGAAAGTACTATTTTTGTGTACAATATTTGTTATATAAGTAATGTACATGTTTTATAGGTGTAATGTTCATGTTTTTTCTACTACATGCATATGTAATGTAGCCATCTTTGGTTACATATGGGTGTAACCAACACATGTTGTTTTGCAAAAAAAAAAAACAAGGTTCCTTTTCGACTTAGACCTTCCTGTAAATAACTGTTGTGACCATTCAAGTTTGGATCGCTACACCTTATGAAATGACTCATACACAAATAACTTTAGGTGATACAAATCTAAAGCTGAATCCTCTAGATATCTGTTGCTGTCATGGGTAACTAACCCATATAACTCTTAAATCCATCTAGATCTTCTCGCCTTTCTCTGACTCAAGGAAGGGGAAGAAACTGAAATTCGCTAGCTTGCATGGAGTTTCAAAGCCCAAGCCAAATGTGGGTTGGTTACAATAATTGAGCAATCAACTGTGTTGGTAGGGTACCGGAACTTGACACAGTCAGAGTTTTGGTGAAGATAGTCGGAGTCAAGCTGCTAGCCAAAGTCAACCATGAAATTGATGCAACCAAGAGAACAAGTCAGAGAGAGTCTACCTGTCATCTAGACTCTATTTTACGGCTAGTAGCTCCCGGTGAGAAAGATGGTACAACACTATAACAACCAGAGTGTGGAAGGAAAACGTGGCCACAATCTGCACCTTAAGTCTAACGACCCCAGTCCATTAAGAGTGGTTCCAATATTCAAGGTGTAAACATTCCTAGTCAAGTTGAGGTAGGAGTAACAGTCATCTGAAGCTGTGTTTAAGTTCATTATATATTTCATTTAAGACTAACGTTTTGTGAAAGAAAGAAAGAGAGTGTTATAGATTATAAAGTATTTTAAAGAGAGATAAACTCATTCGTAGCTCTAGTGCTAAAAGTTCAATCATTTTAAGTTGTGAGTGAGTGAGGTCAAATAAACTTTGTCTACCTACGAGTGGAAGTTCCTATATTCAAGTTTACATCAATATCATAAAACTTTTATTTAACTTTGTCTACATTCCTCTTCCGCATTTGTTAAATAAAGTAGGACTACTTTTGTGTCACTACAAAAGTTTGCCTAAGTCAACCCTCAACCTTTCCAACGCATGGTGTCACGTTTTGAAAATTTGAAGCTTACCTCCACAAACTTCACTCAATGAAAAAAATGAAAAGAAGTTTCACTTGAAGTCCGTCAACTTCCATCTATGGCAAATCATCACAAGAGGAGATTTTAAGCCAGTGGATTCAAAAAATCATACAATTGAAGAACACAAAAAAGTTGAGCTTAATTGTTAAGCTTTTGATTGTGTCATGTCCATCACTACAACACAGTCAACCACATGTGGAAGTTGTTCTAAGATACTTAGGAATGGACAAAAGAACTCAAGAAGTGTAACAACTATAGGAGTGGACTATGAGAACTTCATTCAAAAACCAGGAGAATAGCTCAAGGACATACTAACTAGGCTCAACAAGATATTAGTTCAAATGCAAGATCTTGAGATAGAACTACTATACTATGTCGGTCAAAAGTAAGAAGAACCTCTATTTTAAGAGTTTTTGAAGTTTGTTTCAAAATTTGTTGTAGATCTAGTCCAAAGGAAGTGATTTTTGAAAAAAAAAACTTAAGATTTAAAATCACGAGAAAAAAGTTCTAACATTTGTTCGGTTATTATAAAAATTATGGGGGGAGAACAGGCCCAATGGTGGGAACTATATAAAATACCCATATAGACTAGTAAGACCCAATAACCCATGAGGTTCCATCCTAAAACCAATTGGCATTAGGTAGAGTAGCCCATAAGTTATATCAACTACTTACTAGCTATATAATTTTTCAATGTGGGACTCACACTTGTTCTTCAACATTGGTGAGGATGATAGTCACGATTTGACAAAGTCTTAGGTAAGAAAGAGAAAATTCTACAAAATATATTTGAAAGAGAGAGAGAGAACGAGAGAGAGAAATGATATTATAAAAAAATAGTATATAATATTATATATATATAGTGTTTGCACGTTTTTTTAATAAGTAGTGTTTTAGCATGTATTTAACTAAATGAAAATATTTCTCATTATGTATTTTTTATAACATGTAATATCAACATAAGATTTAACATCTTTTGTAACAAATTTTGTTATTTTGACTATTTAAACTACTGATTTTTTAGCAACCATTATAACATGTTTTACATACGCTCAATAGCTAGATAGGAGCTGCAAGACTGCACTAATTAGAGCACAATTATCAGACACTAGTAGAAAAGCACCCTATTTCGGTGGTTAAAAATAGCCTATTGCGGCTATTATGAACTGGTGAAATGTGGACCACTGAAATAGGTGTGCTTGAAATAGGTGTCTGAAAAAACGAAGATAACCCGAAATAGGCGTTCGATCCATATGGGTCGGACAAAACCCAGGAGTTTTGGTTACTCCAGGCCAACCACCTATTTGACAATTCTAAGTCAGCAACCGCTGAAATAGGCTTTTTTTCCATTTTAGCTTATAAATGCACTAAACACACCACATTGTTCAAGCAAACCTGTATATCAATTCAACAACGCTATCACCACAGAGGGGCGTTTCATTACACATTCACAAATCCATAGAGTGGCCACCATCAACGAGGCACTACAATATCACAATTACACAACAAACTAAATCATAGATATAGAAGAAAGTTTGCATTGTTATACCACCATTACAATGCAAATATCCTTACGCAGTTCACCTGCCATTACACTTCACTACTATAATCACACCAACTATAAATGTAATGAGTTACAACTATCAAGCTAGTAATACAAAATCAACTAGCGAAATTCGTAGTGATGAATTCTTCCCAATCCTCGAGGATCTCAACTATGTGATGATATTCATAACCTGATACTACTTGTTCAAAAGCCTTGAATAAAAAGGAACATAAATTAGAAACTGCAGATGTTACAATAGATAAAGGTATATAACCAAAACTTTCAAATAACCTTACCATGTCTAACGAGTTCTTTGGCAAAACCGTCGACACTCCTACTAAGTCATGCATAAATCTCATGATATAGTATTCACATTCGAAACCTCCAGGATACACTGGATGTAACACCCCTAATCCTAAACCTGTATTAACGTCGCAAATCGTAGCATAATAAATAACATTTCGCATCGGAAAATAAAACTATCCACCTTGGTGTTACACGCCGTTACTCACCCTTGTGAGTAACAAGGCATCCTTACTCTTTCCAACAATACAACTCCTCACGCTGTGATGAACAGATACTGAGCACTCTAATTATTACAAACCAAATCCAACTAAATGAGCAACTAACTGAATACAACAACCTCCTTAATACAATACAAAATAAAACCAAAGGTGTTTGTTGAAAACACGTCAGCTACCCCTGTGTCCCGCACTCCGGCTTAAGTCTTCTTCAATAACCTGGAATGTTTGGCCCACTGAAGGGCTCAGCAATCGAAATGCTGGTATGCTAAATGTAGTCTTAAATCATCTAGATTCCTTAAGTCGTTTTAGCCATCTTGATATTAGATTCTTTACATGAAATACCGGTTTACAATAATAACAGTAATAACTGTAAACATTAAACACTCACATAACAATTCACCTGTAAACATCAATGTATAATAGTACACAACACCAATAACCACACACCAATAATCCATAACAATAACCAATAATCACACATCAGTACTCCTTAACAATAACCAATAATCACACATCAATAATCCATAACAATAACCAACAAGATACGCGTATTAAACTGTACTTGTTAGTTGGCCACCTGGCACTTATCCTTTAACCCAATCACTTAACCTTTTCCAATTAATTTCCACCTCAGGTGTCATGTCAAGACAGCCCTTAATAACTTATTAATGGACGATAGTCCCCTGGGTTCCAATGGAACCGTTACCAGCTGACCTTATGGCCCTGGATAAATATAAGACCGATCCGGTCGAACCTGTGCACCAACGGTAGTGCCCTCCGCCATCCTCGAATGTGACTGATGGATTCCCTTGAGTGACTCCCCATTGAAGTCTCTCGTAGTGATCACGATGCACAACCAGAAAGTCGAAACAGTCTAGATTCCTCTCTCTATAAGTTAGCCCTTTAGTCAGTGATACAATAACCAATCCTTGAGTTAAGACTATAATAGTTGACCATCAGTTAGGTTCAATAATACCTAAAGGTCAGTTAGTCTTGTTCCAGTTTAGATGTATAAACTTCCAGTCATAAGACGTTCGCGTAACAATACAACACAACAGTGTTGAGCTACACAGTGTACAATAACATATACATAAAATCACAGATATCGCTCTTAAACAATTAAACACACAACGTCTGGACCTTAGGAAAATCCTTAGGACATTCAGACCACACAATTAACATACCGTTCATCAAGTAACTGCTAGCTTGACAAATTCTTGTTCAGTAGTTCCTTCCCGTACGCTGTTATATAAACATGCAATACCGGGTAAAATTAATATAACTATTCACTAAATATTACAGTACTGTCACTGTAGATTTTATTCTCGTAGTATACTAACTCTGTATGTTCTTTATTTCCCCCTGTTATTTAACAGTGGTTCTAGGTAGTTCATCAGTTCGTTATTTTATGTGATCTCCACATGTGATAATGAATTTCTATCTTATAGTACATCTTTATTCCATTAATCATTTATCCGTAATTATTCTCACTTATTCCATCGACAATCTCCCTTGGTTGTTTTTATTACACCAATTTATTTATAAACTTTATAGTATCCCATATTGTTTTCCACGTATTCTTTATACTATACAATTTGGTATTTTTCATTATAAACCACATTTATTAATAAACTTATATTATACTTCAATATACCATAATACATTATATTACTTGGTTTTAATTCTTCTTTATAAATTATAAAACCAACCCATGCTAATTCAGTATTTTATTTTGTACCAACAACCTTTATAAATTACCAAATAACATATAACTTTTATAATTCACCAATATCCATATTAACTTTTGGAAATTGCAAAACAAATATATTAATCTGTTATAAATTACAAATGACCACATTAACTTGTAAATTATCAATTAACCACTTTTTACAATTTACCAAATACTTTACTAATTTTCGATAATTACAAATTAATCTCACCACTTTTATAAATTACTATTAAGCCCATAAACTTTTCGGTTTCAACATACAGTTTTCTATTTACACTTTAACCCCAAAACTTTATATAAGTTACATATAACTTATAAACTATAGTTTTAATATTTAATTATCTTTAATTCCGAAAAGACCCATATAAATTCACAAATATTGTGCCCCTTAAACAATTCGGTATTATAATACTTTCATAAATTACATATTCACCCCAAAACTTTTATAAACTTAATTTATGTCATAAATCATTTTAACCCAAAGTTTTTTTTGCTCAACACTTTGACCAAGACTTAATTTCACAATTAATACTTTAATATACCCATAAAATCATAAGTAATTCGGTTTCACCTCTAAACTTTCCAAAATTACACAAAATAGTCTCAAAACTTTCTAAAATGTTATTTTAACACTTAACCACTTATTTAAAATTCACCAAATTCATAATATTATTCCTATCTTATAGATACCAAATCCACCCTTTTATTCTCGGCAATTATAATAAGCACTCCAAACTTTTCAAAATTTACATTTTAGCCACATGACTTTATAAATTAGCCATTTAAATACTTGTAGCTATTTTTAATACTCCCAAAATTTATAATATAAGTTATTACACTTATATATTTCGAAAATCACCAAATAATACATTAAGCTCTCGGCTTAATTTTATTTTACCATATAGTTTTAAAGCTGATTTAAACCTTATAATAAATACATATAAATGTATATAAGCCATATAACACTTCTAAAAATTATGCTAGACTTAGAATGATTATAAACTCAAATATAACATTAATTCTTAGACAATTCGGTTTATATATATCATCTAATTAATTTTTGACACATATTTATACCTTAAGGTAATAATCTTACCTTATATGTTATAAATTTTTTTCTTGACAATATAACCCATAGTATTTTCGGCCTTAATTTATTTTGAGGTTATGTATAATTTTTATACCAAAGTATGAAGCTTAAATCAAGCTTAAACTTAATAAACCTTAATTATATAAACTTACTCCTTAAATCAAGACAATTCTTGTACTTGATTTCTCCTTGAATTCCAAGCTCTTCAAATGCTATTTTGATGAAGAGAATTCGGCCTCCTTGTACATATTTAGGAGATCCGTTTGTTAGACTTCTAACAAGGATTTATAAACAAGATTTGGAGTAGTTTTACAAGAGTTAGGAATTTTTCAAGAAATTTTCGGTAGACCTTGAGATGGTTGTAGATCTAAATTTCCTTCATGAAATAATGAAGAGAATATAGGTTTAGAAGTTCATAAATTTTCGGAAATGGTTTAAGTATTTTTTGCTAGGATTTTCAACATGAAAATATACCTTAACTTGATCTTGTTGTTCCTTGTGTTGTTGTTGAATCTAGGAACATCCTTGGAGTACTAATGCTTGGCGAAAATAGCAAGGGTTGCTAGGATGATTTCTTGCTTCAATACTTAGTAGATTTAACTAGGAAATTACATAGAAATGGTGTTAGAACTTAATACACCATTAATGGAGCTTAGAAGCTCTATGGAGTAAACTAGCAAATGAAGAAGAAAAGAGAGAGTTTGGAAGACTTACACATTCGGCCAAGGGAGTGGCAAGGAAGAATGAAGCCTACACTCACATATGAATAAGGTAAGGAAAGAAAGGAATCAAATTGGAATTATTTTGACACAATGATTGTCTAATTGTTTAATCTTTCTCTTGTTTATTAATTTGGTATTTGGCTCAATAAAATTGTCTATAGTGGACTAGACTTACGGCTGGTTGTCAATGAAGAGAATGGAGATTGATTGTCAATTAACACAAGAGGACAAGAGCTAAGTTAGGTAAGTGTTTTCTTCTGATTTTTCTAAGATATCTAACATGTCATTATTGACTCCATTCTCCTTGTTTATACGGCTGCATATGGCTGTAGATGGCTCTTGTTTTAGTTTATATTAGACATAGATTTATGCTAGTTAGGTGATGACTTCTTTTGATTTTAATACAAGGCAATCAATCCCCCATATAATTGCAAGAAATCGGCAGCACATGAGGCTAGAACATGGTTATTTTGTTTGTTTGCTTGCAACTTGTATAAAGTAGATTCTAGCTTGTATTTTATTTCATTGCTTTTTCTTATACTAATCCTTCTTGTCTTCTTTGCAGGTCATACGGTATATGAGCCTTATTTGACTGCAATGTTTGATACATTAACATATAATACATGATAGGATGAGTCATCTTATCATAAGACATATTTTTTGTTAAAATCTACTCAAAATACACTCAAAATGGCGCCTGATTTGGAGACCATATGGGATTGATTTTTGATTTAATTCCTGTCACATTATATTGTACTAAGACCATACTAATATGTGTAACAGGTTCCAGCATTTATTTGGTACATTTATACCATGGTAAAAGATGAAAGTTTTAAGGTAAAAATGCTGATTTTAGGTACATTTTTGACTCAAAAATCGGCCCTGGTTGTGCTATGATTTTAGCACTGGAATTAACTGATTTAGATGGTAAATTTATCCCCTTTTAATATTATCAACTCGCGGCTCCTCAAAAACTTCAAGGTAATTGCGTAAAACGCATTTTTGTGACACCTGAAGGTGCATTTTTGTGCTTGGAGGATTTTCTGGAAAATAATTAGTCGCTATGAGTCCCAAGTGTTTATTGAAATTGTTTATAGTCAATAATAATATGTTAAGGTGTTACATTGAGTTATATGGGGTTATACAAACTCGTAACTCAATTTTCGGGCTACCGGGACACTCCTGGGGCAAAAAGGTGCGTTAAGAAGTTCGTCTGAGCACTTTGTTTATTTTTGAGAAAGTAGCTCGAGAATTATATTTAGAATGGTGAATATTGATGATATGAACTCTTAGAATAATTTATATTGGAGTTTGTGCCACTTCGGTACCTCTCCGGGGCACTCCCGGGGGTTTTAGGGCCCTCATCGGGAACCTCCGAGCACTTTGTCTTTAACTGAGAATTTATCTTGAGAACTTCATCTTAAATGTTCATTAAAGTGTAATTGTGCATTTCGAATGAAGTGTAATGCTTTACTTTATTTGATAAGGTATTTCGGGACTTTCGGGCCTTAAAGGGCCCTTAAGGGAACTCCCGGGCATATTGTATTTTTACTCAGCTCTAACTGAGGACTGTGTTTTAAAGGTCATAAAATGATCCTTGTTTAACTTCATATGAGTTTTATAGCTATATAACTTGGTTAGCTTAAGTTCGGGCTTTAACGCTCGTTTTGACCTTAAGGAGTGTAGATGCGTTTTAACGCCCAAGTGTTTATATACTTCTCTCAGGGTTTAATAATCCCCCAGATAATATTTATTTACCATTATTTAATTATTTAAAGGTTAGGGGTATTTCACTGGACACTATACATATATACATATATGTTGACTATCATTCTTTCAAGATGTACTATCAATATTTGCTAACAAGTACTAACAACATTACACGAATTAATAAAGAATACATTGGCATTGTCCACAGAATCTTGTTATTCTTCACTAGTCTTTGCAATGCCATCATCAATGTATCTTTAAAAGCACTATACCAAACATATAGTTTAATATACATAGTTAACTATAAATTTTGAACCAATAGTTTAAATAATAAAAATTATTGTATAAGCTAAGCAACTCACTTCGACAACACAAGTGATATCATTGGTTTCTCGGCACTGCTACCTAGTGAGTCAAGCTGCAACAGTCTTGGGTGCTTTAAGCACAAAACTAGTAAAGACCAGTGTCGGCTGTTCACGTATTAGAATACAATTAATTGAATTCAATTGTATGATCATTATACAAGTAGCACAATTTATAAATATAATATATTAAGAAATGGATGAAGAACTTACCCTTGATGACATTGTAGCATAATGTATGACTTGTTCCCACATTCATAGATTGCGGTTGTCAAGAATTGCATAAGACCCTGGAGGTCACCTGACATTGTAGCTTCAGAGCACATAGCAAGTCACAACTAATAGAAACTGTCATTGCAATGCACTTGAAGTGCCTTATGCTACACATGCCTACACCCTAAAGACATCAACATTAGTGATTAAACTTTCAATTGTACTATTTCAAATCCTTCATTCAAATAGGTACAAGGTAGTAGTAGTAGTAGTCGCTCACAAGATGGCTAACTTGATGATTGATACATTCAACCAGTCCCTTTTGAACAGGTCCACAAAATCATATATATATATATATCAAATTCAAATCTTTGTTCATAGTGAAATATCATCTGCTCTACCTCACCGTAATCACATTATGGTGAGGTGGTGTCAACAACAGCGTCGAGTGCAGAATTCTTTGATTGAGAGATAGGGCATCCAGTATGTTCTGCTCCACCAAATTATCTCTAACCATGAAATTGATTAATGCAATTCTGACATTGTTTGGCAATATCCCTTAGGTTGCAACTGGAAGAAGACGTAACATTAGTACATGATAATCTCAAGATTTCATGCCCAACAACTTCAAATCCTTCATCGACATAATGTTCTTCTGGATTGAAGAATACCCAGATGGTACCTTTACCGAGTGCAAACATTTGTAGAAGCTAACTTTTTCATTCTTTGAAAGGGTATATCATGCAGAAGGTAGGTACATTTGTTTCCCATTTTCTTCTGGGTGTAACTCTACTTGTATACCCATGAATTGCATGTCTTTTCTCACTTTCAATTTTTCTTTTGTTTTGTCGGGTATGTTGAGCAAAGTCCTGCTCACGACCTCACCAATGTTTCATAATGAGCATGATATCTAAACAGTATCTCACAGGCAGATAACGCCAATACGGTAGTTCCCAAAAGATATAACACTTTTTCCAAATTAATATTCTTTGCCGGTTTCGATATGTTTCCAAAAACATTTACAATGTCTTTAACCTTTGCGTACACTTCCTTAGAGGTTAATGGTAGGAGTGCCACACAAGTCTCGGCCTTACCATTAAACAACTTTTCTTCTTTCGATAAGGGTGATCTTCTGGTAGAAGCCGCCGATGACATAAGTAAACATTTTACCAGATTTTTAAACGGTTTGAACAAGTGTCATCCTCGCATACCGGACATGCAAAGGTTTCTTTCACCGTGTATACAAACAATTTTCCCTATGTAGGGAAGTCGTTAACAATATAGAACAACAACGCCTTGCGTGAAATTTTCTCTTGCATAAACATCATACACCACTGTCCCCTCGTTCCACAATAACATCAAATCATCAATCAGTGGGGGGAGATATACATCATTGTTATTACCTGGCTGCTTAAGACCAGATATCAGGAGGATAACATTATATATTTTTGTTTCATACACAACCATGAGGGTAAATTGTAGATCACAAGCAATATGGGTCAAGTTTTGTGTTGACTGCTCAACATGCTGTACGGGTTCATCCTATCAGTATATAATCCAAGCCTCAAATTCCTATCCTCATCCCACAAAATCTCTGAACCGTCTATTGATGTGCTCCATTGAGGTCCATCTGCTAGATGTCTTAATTTCTCATCACTTTTTCTACCTCTACATGCCATCATAAGTTCTTTGCATCCTTCGGATCGGAAAACAACCGTTTGAATCTAGGTATGATCGGCATATACCACAATAGTTTAGTTGGAGGACTTTTTTTATGGAGGAGGTGTCACCATCCTTGTGCTTGTATCGGGACAACGAACATTTTGGACACTTGTCTAGATGTTCGTAATCATTCCTATACACACAAAGTTGTTGGGACCTGCATGAATCTTTTTGTACTCAATTCCTATTGGGCACATCCATTTCTTTGCCTCGTAGGTGGTGCAAAAGAGACTGTTCTCATCAGGAAGCATATCATGAACCAGCTTGAGAAGTGTCGTGAAGCTCTTGTCACTCCATATCTCCCCTTTAGATTGAGCAAATTTAGTACAACCATTAATTTTGCGTACTCAATGCATGTCGGGTACAAGGCTGACTTGATACGTCGAATAACCTTTAATACTCATCCGGCCTATCAATGAAATTCTCCTCAATATTATCAAGTATCTGTCTATTTGCTCATCATAGTTAGTCTCACTGTCGTTAATCTTGAATCACTTGGGAGTTCTGACTTGTTGACAGAACCAAATTTATGGTCGGTTCTCGTCCCTCTTCGAATCATTATTGTACGTGGACACGTCGTTGCCATCAACAGACTCTCCATGGAAAGTCCATCTTCTATAATGTGCTAAGAAACCACAGGTCTTCAGATGAAATTCTATTTCCTTGATGCTTGAATATTACCTTATCACTCTACATCAACACAAGAACATGGAATTTTCACCACCTTTGTCGTGTGCTTGTGTTGCACTGCCGCTTTGCAAAACTCTTTCTACATCTTGTCAAAGTGATCCCCTTGATCACCATACTTCCAGTCACGCTCCATACTATATGTGAAACACCAAACGGGTATGAGAATTACCCTCCTAAAACTAAAATATTTTTGTAGTATGGATTGCACTTGCTTGCACGTGTTTATATCTAATGGAACGTGACTGGATGAGTATCAAATAAGCTAGCCTAACTCTAAGGTTCTAACCCAAATAACCTAGCATTTTAGTTCAACAAATCATTCATTTTTTAAACAGAGACTAAAGTTAAATTACTTACTTGTTTTTAGGATTTATAGAGAATGAAGGAAACTGGTTGGAAGGCGGCACCGACAATGGTGGTTCGAACTGCTGGAATTCATAGACTAATATATAGTAAGACCTGATAAAGAAAGATAAAATTATTATACATAGACAAAATATAATATTACTTAGACATTTCTAGAAAACAAATTGGCATGACCTTTGCATAATTGTACTCAACCCATGCTTATTATTAAGCACAAACAATTGGCGGCAATCAACTAGATACGAATTCACTCCTCAAACCACATTTTCAAAAAATGTCAACAATTGGCAACAACTGGCAGCAATCAAATACAAATTCAATCTTCAAACCCCATTTAATCATTCCAATTCTTCACTAGCTACAACTTATAATGTTTATCGATTGCTTCACTAGGTGTTGTGATAGAATAAATCAAAAACTTCTATTTTTATAATTGTAGAGAGATGATAAGTTAAAGTATATTACCAGTTCCCAAATGAAATGTTTTAGCCCTAACGTGCGAGAAATGCAACAGGTCCTTAAGTACTTATCCCTGCAAAAACACAAAACACAAGTAGAGAATGAAGAGAAACGTAGCAGACCATTTATATTCCTAGTTCACAGTTAGGATTGCAAAATTATAGTGAGTGACGAGAATGAAGAGATAAGTTAAAGTATATTACCAGTTCCCAGATGAATTGTTTGAGCCTTGTCTTCAATCTAGCGTGCGAGTGATGCAGCAATTCCACTCATACTGTTATAATCGCAGAGTGAAGAAGATAAATTCCACAATATTACTGGTTCACTAGTTGCTGCTTATAACGCTTGCCATTTGCTTCACTGTTGCGAAAGAAGAAATCAAAAACTTCTATTGTCATAATTGTATAGAGAAGAAGATAAGTTCTAGAATATTACCGGTTCAGAAATGAAGAGCTTTCAGCTCCATCTACAATTTGGTGCAGTAGTTCCAATGATTTATCTTTGCAGAGGCGCACACATGAACATAATGATAAGAGGCGTACTTCGCTAGTTAGGATTGCGAAATTACCATGAGTGAAGTGCAACAGAAGAAATCAAAAACTTCTATTGTTAATAGCATTTCGAGTGTATTGCCAACCACAAAATGAACTCTTTTTCCCGTCTTCAATCTTGTGAAGCAAAGGTTTCACCCCTTCTTCATTCTAGTGCAGTAGTTCTAGTAATTTATCTCTACAACGACGCACACATAAAGAGAATTAAATGAGCAAACAACACAATTCTCACTCAAAACATTTTAACGAGCACCTTGTATGCACATGTACTTTTACTAATTCAATACCACATTTATACACACATCTAGCACACCCAGTTAAATTCAACACCCGCAATCACATTACAACCTAAATATCAACCTAACCACAAGAAATTGATAGTTTTCAAATTAAATTTCTAACTCACCATTTATGGTTGTTCTCCAAACGTTGATGCTTGTCTACTGGTGTGTTGTTTTGTCGCCTGCTTGTTACACCTCAGCAACTGGCGATGACGGTGGTAAAGGGGCCAAGGAGGACGGGTGGTCGACGGCATGCAGCAGTGGTGGTGGTCGGAGCTTGCAAGAGAATCGCCTTCGAGTTCACAGGGAAGGGAGGAGAATAAAGGTTGTTGTTATGTGCATGAGTGAGGGTGGTAGAAGCTAGTGTTGTTTATTTACAACCTATCTTGGCGGTTCCTAGTAAGAACCGCCGAAATATAGTCCATCGTGACTGTATTTCGGCGGCTCTTACTAGGAACGCTGAGATAGGTGATTTTTTTTTAAAAAAATCTGAATAATCTATCTCAACGGTTGCTATCGGGTGGGCGTAAATTTTAAATCAGTCTATTTCATTGGTTGTTTTCACAACCGCCGAGATAAGGCACTGAAATAGAATATTTTTATACTAGTGAGATAACCCGCTTTTAGTTTTTTAGCCTTCGCTTTTGATTTTAATTTCACCCAAATTAGAGAACTCACCTATTGGATCTTAACTTATTCTCTCTCACTTATATGAAATATGATGATTGTAGTTTTAGTTATTGTCGGGGTCCAAAATTAGATTCTTAAAGTTAT
Source organism: Limonium bicolor (assembly GCA_023374045.1). Taxonomy (NCBI): domain Eukaryota; kingdom Viridiplantae; phylum Streptophyta; class Magnoliopsida; order Caryophyllales; family Plumbaginaceae; genus Limonium; species Limonium bicolor. Next base: position 290,889,310 of record CM041781.1, read on the forward strand.
AAATTTTCTTCCATCTCATATATACCTCATGTTTTTTATTTTTTGGAAAAATTCACAATATACTCCTGTTTTCTTTCGTTAATTCACAATATACCCCTTTTTTGAAGAACAATAGTGTCAAGATTTTTTTTGCCCCCCCTAAACAAAAGTTCTGGTCCGCTACTGAGTTCGACCAAGAGGTAACCTTTTAAACCCAATACCCGTGACATTATTGTTTGTCCACATGACTAAATCAATCTACTATTTACTTGAAGGTATTTACCTAACTATGTAAATAATCCATGCTAAAACAGTTTGTCTCTAGTCATATATTATAATTGTGTCTAATTGTGAATGACAGGGATTCGTACTCAGCTATTGGTGAGACATTCTGAGAGACAAGAAACCTCATAGAACTGGAATGCAAACAACATTTGTCCTGGGATTATGAAGAGGCTGAAGGCACTTGAAAAACAAGAGAAAACTAGGCGATGCTTTACAAGGGCATCAGGGTGATAAGGGTATTTCGTGAACTACAAAACATAAACAGGGGTATCTTGTGAACTTCAAAACATAAACTAGGGTATTTCGTGAAACAACAAACTTAAATAGGGGTATATTATAAAATTTAAAAATTTTTCAAAAAAAGTATCCAAAAAAGCTGTGAATTTTTCAAAAAAAAAAAAAAAAAAAACAGGTCACGGGCAAAATAGTCATTTTCCAGGGGAGGTTAACAGGATATTTGATGCCGTTTTTAAAAAGGGTATTTTGTGAATTAGCAAAGAAAAACAGGGGTATCTTGTGACAAAGTTTCAAAAAACGGGTATATTGTGAATTACGAAGAAAAAAAAAACAGAGGTATATTATGAATTTTCCCTTATTTTTTAAACTAAAATTTGATAAGAGCCATAATAGTAGGAGTATAAGATTATGAGAATTTTCACCAGATACCCTGAGGTTTGACCGAATTTCACCAAATACCCCTACCTTTTTAGAATTACTGTGAGATACCCATGAGATTTGGTTTTTAATACGAGATATTCTTCCATCTATTTCCTCATTAAACGACTATTAACTTTTACAATTTCTTCCAATTTTACCCTTATTCCGATTTTTCATGAGATACCCCTATATATTTGTAGCAACTACTTTCACCAGATACCCCTGCATGTTTCAAATGGCTAGTTTCACCAGGTACCCCTGTAACGGATATTTTTACCAGATACCCCTACAACATAAAATAGCTAGTTTTGGCCTATAAAATCAGAAAAAACACAACAATTTTGACATTATAGTTTTCATAATAAGACAATGTCTTCCTCCTCACAATCAAGTTACTCAGTCATTACTGCTGTTGAAGGTAGAAGATGCAATTGTGGAAGAGAAGCTAAAGTCCTTGTTTCAAGAAAAAACACTTCATCCGGAAGAATGTACTATAAATGGTTACATTGCAATAGATTGATAGATTGGGCAAAACCACAACTGATCAACAGAATCCAGTTGCACAACAACATTATATCCCCAACCGTAGAGCTTAGAAGCAGTGCAACATGAGCTGATGAAGATCAAGGATGAAGTGAAGGATTTGAAGATGCAAGTTCAATGGGGATGAGGGTAGGAGTAAATTATATGCATATTCTATGTATTGTTGCTGCTGAAAATGTAAACCAAATGCTAGAAATGTAACCAAAATCAACAGTATAATAAAACTGTTACTTTTCAGCTTGATCATTCACAAAGTTGCAGCAGCTTACACATTAAACTAGGGCATTTACATAGTTCTAGCAACTAGTATTTCAGCTTGCACTTGCACTATAACAAAAAAGATACTACTTTCTTCACTTCACACTATATCCAAAAGAAAAAAAAGTACCTTCCACACTTCACAGTATGTCCAAAAAGAGACTACTATCCCACTTCACACTTCATCCAGAAAGAGACTATTTTCCCACCAAAATGCAACAGCATTGTAGTATCTATCAGAATCCAAATGTCCAAAAACCAAAAAGAAGTGGAACCTGTGTGAATTTACGGCTGACGTGGTGCAGTAGCTGATGATGAAGTCTCTGTGTTAGGGATAGCTCCACGAGCTTGCTCTATTTGCTCCCTTGTAGTTGGTCCTCCCTTACATGTCCTCTTGTTATGACCAAATTGCAACAGTTGTGCATCTTGACATACTTGACCTCTTGCTTGCTGGTCCCTCCCATTCTTCCCTTCTTCTATTTCTCGAAGGCCTTCCAATTCACCTTTTCAGCCCTGGGGGTAGAACTTTAGGATATCTCCAACCGCCCAATATTGTTGATCAGGTACTTGCTCCAAGTTAAAAGTGTACATTATCCTATAGTTCTTGACAGAATAAATCTCATCCACATATTCTCGGGGCTCCTCACCAAAATCTAGAATTGCCCTTACCCCCATGCTTACAAGGGATGCCAGATATTTTCCATGCTCCACAAAGACACTCGTTCGATTCAAATCCACCGTCACTTCATCATCAAAAAGTTTTTCACCTCAAACATTCCTCTACCAGATGGATGTGAGATACAAAAACCTACTCCTTCTCACAATCTTCTGCAATTTCTTCTTTATTTTAGAGCAGATGTCATCCTTTGACAAGTTATACACTTATTGTTGTCTCTTAGGGTGTCTAATCATGATCGTTCTTCTTATCCCTGTCAACTAGATTGATAATTAGAAAATGACAACTACCAATAGGTTACAGTTGCCCAATCTATCCATCTATTGCAATCTAAGCATGTGTAGTAAATTCTTCCGGATGAAGTCTTTTTCTTTAAACAAGGACTTCAGCTTCTCAACCACAATTGCATCTTCTACCTTCAACACCGCACACAGCACCGAGAGTACGTAATGTGTAAGGAAGACATTGTCTTATTATGAAAAACTACAATGTCAAAATGTTGTGTTTTTTTGATTTTGTAGGTCAAAACTAGATATTTTATGTTGCAGGGGGTATCTGGTAAAATTATCCGTTACAGGGGTATCTGGTGAAAATAGCCGCTCAAAACATGCAGGGGTATCTGGTGAAAATAGTCGTACAAATATGTAGTCGTATCTCATGAAAAAAGGAATAAGGGTAAAATGGGAAGAAATTGTAGTAAAAGAACGGACGTTTACTACGGAAATAGACGGAAGGGTATCTCGTATTAAAAACCAAATCTTAGAAGCATCTCATAGTAATTTTAAAAAAAATAGGGGTATACCAGTATCCGGTGAAAATTCCCTAAAATTATTTTTTATTAAGTTGCTTTTTGAAAATCGGAACGCAATGCACTCCAATGCGGATTCTTGTAATAAAAAAATGCGCTTTCGAGTAAATTACAACCAAAACCGGTCGAGGAATTTTTGAGGAAAGGTCATGCTATGAAATGTGCGAGGAGGACCCACCGTTCCGTGCCTCCCTAGTCAATCCCTCCGCTGGCATTCGATCGCGTTTCCCATTTCCATTTCTTTCCTCTACTTTATCCCTTCCAGCGTTTACAGTTTCGTGCTTGGTGTTCCTCAAAAAAAAAAAAAAGTTTCGTGCTTCGTGATACAAGCCCGAACGTTGATCTATTTATCTGGAAAAACGCTATCACAGTTTCCTCTATTCTCTCTCTCGTCTTCGTACATGTCGCGCCTGTCTCTGTTTCTTTCTAGAACACTTTGCTCCTTCCCCGTCGTTTCAACGTCATGCTGCCTACCTGTAGTAATATCCAGAAAGTTCCCCGTTCCGCTTCGTCCCGCTCTCTGTGAGTTCGCCGGTAGAGTTCTATGAGGAGCATCTTTGATCCTATCACGTCACTGGTTTGAAATTTTCCTCCGAGGAGTCGCGAGATTCACCGTGGACACCTACGTTCAATCCTCTGGAATTTCCCTTCCCGCCTGCATTTGTACGGGTTCGTTTCAACCCCTGCTTTATTTTCGTCCACTCTGTGTGTCCCGAAATCCGACGATTGCGTCCGTGTTATCGCTCTTTGTTTTTCTCCGACTGTGCAAACGCCTTTTCTGTGATGTATATAGCTTACATACATCGCTCTCTCTCTCTCGGGTCCACACTCCGTACTGATCGCTTCGTTTGATCATCCTTTTCTCCCATCGGACAATTATATCATTATGTTTACTGTTTTTTGCCATTTTTGCGGTTTTTATGAGGGCTCTAGGGATTTCGTTTCGTATTTGATTAAACCTCGATTTCATGATACTTAATTATCATTTAGGAGCTGTATTTCTGTGTTTCTAGTTGTACAGATCGATTCGCAGCTATATGGACTGGGTAATCGGGTTCTCTTGATTTTATTGTCTGTACTGTCGTTAGCAATTAATACAACTATGTTTTGCTGATCACATAGCTTGCCGTTGGGTGCATGTAGGAATCTTATACAAAATGATATTCTCTCTTTGTTTCCCTACTTATAGGACCACTGGTGCTCAGAAGTCATTACTCTGCCATGATGGCGACTGATTACAAAAACCAAGCTGCGCTTTTGCTCAAAGAATTTACACTACCAGCTACACTTATACCATGCTTATCAATTACCTGTGGGTATTTGCGTGCAAAAAGGTATGCCTTGATACTCCTCCCGATATTTCTTCTGTCCTGTTACTTTTCTTTATCGGTAAAGACTCATATTGACTCTAGATATTATTTGATATCGAACCTTATGTCTGCAAATTTAGATCTATGATATCTCCCGGCTGATCAGCTCTGCTTTCATCAAAGTTATTCCGGGCTTTCTAGAAAACAACAGATTGAATGGAATAATAGGTAACTGCATTTCCTACTTGCTCATGTTTTTTAAACACTTGTGTCATCATGATCAATCTCACAGCTTGAGTTGCTCTCAGGGTCATATCAACGGTGCATGCCATTTTATAACCATATGTCAGTGTACTTGACGTTCTGGTCTGATTTGTATACTGACAATGAGACAACAGGACTCTCATCTTCCCAAATTCAGCATTGTCAAATTTGTATTGGGGGTAAGGGATGTTCTCTCCCTGTACTGTTTTTAAGTGCTGATTATTTCCAAAATATTTAGAATTTGAACTTAATTTCTTAGCTCTCGGTTAATATATGCCATTTTAAAAAGAATAAATAAGTGTTTATCACATATTGACGTATGATTAAAGTAGAAGCATATTATATCTTATTTGATGGCACTATATGATCATACGTCCTTAATTGTATATAGTTTAAAGTCCTGACTTCCTCCACGCCGATTCATGTTTGCAACCCCCTTTCAGTTTGCATTCTTTTGTTGGCAAAAGTATTATGTCTACTGTGGTGTGATCAATGACTAGGCTGAGAGAGTTGCTCATGATTCAGCTAAGGCCTGAAATAGTGATTCGTTGTCAGGAATGATTCCTCTGGAGTTATAAACCATTTGAGAGGAGTAGGTTTGCCCTGTTTGATTTGATTGATAAAACAATGAACTTTTTTAGTCTGTTATGATGTTCCATTTTCATGAAATGAAACTTTCACTATGATTCTCTTCTGTGCAATCACTAATCAGCTCTTACAGGTTTCTATTGGATACTTCCTGTCTGACCTTGGAATGATATTCTGGTTCTATCCTACTTTGGGAGGAATGGAGTATGTAAGTAAATTCTTGTATTTGCACATTTTCAGTGATCTACTCTTAAGCTGATATAAAACCTTAAGTTAGACTTGGAAGATGGAAACGGAAGATTGAACACCTTTGTAAGGATGAAAGGGCATTTATGTAGTAAAATCATTTTCTAAGTTGTATGGTTGGATGATTTTCTCAGGTGCTGCATCATTTGTTATCCATGTCAGCACTAGTATATGCTATGCTTTTTGGTGAAGGACAATTCTATGTATATCTAGTTCTGATTTCTGAGACAACAACACCTTCGATCAACTTGAGATGGTAGGTTCTATGATTCTACCCAATTATGGCCATTCTTTTATGGGAATCATTATCTTGTTGCCCAATTAGAAGCTTGTTTTTGCCCAGGTATCTTGATGCGGTTGGATTAAGGAGATCCAAGGCATATGTTGTTAATGGAGTGGTGATATTTTTCACATGGCTGGTGAGTGAAAAGTGCAGTATGTGGACATAATCTGTTAGTTTGCCCATAAAGGTCTCCTGTCAAACTGTGTTGCTGAAAGGTGCTGTTGGAATTTTTCTTGTTGTAGGTCGCCAGAATACTTCTGTTCATGTATTTGTTCTATCACCTAATCACGCACTATGATCAGGTAATTTAAATTGCTTATTAATGCTTTCATATATTGTGTGCTGCTATATCTATTGTGTTTTCCTAATGTTTGTCGTTATGTTTCCACAAATTTTCGCAATTGCTCCACATTTCCCACATTGCCATTATGTTGACAATATAATGATCTATTGCTGAGACTAGCCTGTAAGTTCTCATTAATTTGATTCTATGATAAGATAAGATGACAGAGAATGTCCATGTGCCCTGGATGAGATTGATCATGATAGATGCTAATAGAAAGCAGCACCGATCAGGTATTGATTCTCCCAAAATCCAAGCCTCTCGCGAGGCCACTCTTTACTCGGTTCTTCTTACCCCCACAAAACCGACCCAGCCCTTCCTAATAACGTAAAGCTAGAATTATTCCTTCATAACAAACTACTGACACAACCACTAACAATATGCCAGCTAGGACAGCAGATAACAACCAACAAACTAAATATCAGCGCACAACTAACAAACTCCGTTATTCTTCTTTTCTCTTCTTTTATAAACGTGGCCATAAAACTTATCTATAGGCAGGGGCTCATCAGATCAGAGGAGGGTTGCAATAGCTGTAAAACTTTTGAGGCAGTGATTTTTTAGAGGATACAGTTCTCAGTTTAAAGGACAAAGTAGTGAAAAGTTGCTCAATATAGTACTTTAACCTAAGCACAAAGCATAAACGATGTACCAAACAGAATAGCATATACTTCCCAGTTTCCTGTGCGTATTTTCATAGAAGCTTTAAGTTATTCATTTCCCTTAAAACATTCAAAATTTTGCAGACTGAAATAGGTGTCTGCTCTGCCAATGCTGTGATTTTCAGCATACCAGTGAATCTGTGGTCTTTTGTCCTCATAATCTGACCAATTGCTTTCCTCCCTAGTTTCATTCTAAGCACCATTTGTCTTATCTACGCCCACTGTATAGTCTCTACAGTTTCAGCTTTATCACTCTCGTTTTGCAGATTGATATCTCGAAATGCTTATTTGGAAATCTTGTCAGGGAAGATCTTTCTTTTCCATGTGCTTGCTTCTGAATTATATAGATCTAAACAGTCATCTGTCAGATTATCTTTTAGTTAGATGTTTCTAGTTCCATTTCCAGACTGAAGTTCGTCCTCCCTCCTTTTCGTAGGTTAATGTACCATACGTTGAAGCTCCTTACTTTGACTCTCATTCTGCATGTGTCTTGTGCCAACATCCACATCCAATTTGTCTGCTAGCTCAAAACCACCTTTGATGACTGCCCTTTGCTGCCTCATCATGCATCAACTCTATCACTGTTTTGACATCATCTGCTTGATATGATAGTAGAAAAAAATGCTTCTCTTAGTATCTTTCCTTGTCATTGTGCCTTTGATTTGTTAATCTATGCTGTGTGATAGAAGCAGTTGATTGGACGGAGATAATTAGGAAAGTGATGGATTGATGTTCATAAAGGTGACCGTTAGGGTAATACCCAGTGAGAAGCACTAGTCGTACCACAGTGAGAAACCCTGCCTAATTCAGAGCACTGCTCTGCCAATATATATAATGCCATAACCCCCCACACCCACTTTCTTGTGCAGGGGTGCATGAATAATCCTAGACCAACACGTTATAATGTTTGTTCCCACTTGTTCTCTGTGGATGTGCTTCTGCATCGTTCATATTCTAGTATAAACTTGCCCATAATTCCCTTTGTTTGCGGCTTTTTATGTCATCTGAAATTCAGTTAGGTTTAACTTTCATTACAGTGGTCTATCTGACTTTTAGTCATATGCTTCTCATTCTGTGTGAAGCCTAGAATAATATTATGGGGAAGTGCACAACATTCCTGCCATTAAATTCCTAATCCTGATCCTTTCTTTCCTCCACTGGCATATTCGTTTGAGTCACTGTTCTGATGGCTTTCTTTGTGGATAAACGAATCTTGGTACTCCTTATGAGTTATATCCTGATCCATGCTTAGGTTGAGGGTATAATCACCGTCTTCAGTCTCCGGAATTTAGTCCTTTAGGTACACCATGTGGACCTGTGGTACTTGATTGGCTTACGCTTAAGATTTGAATAATTGAGATGTTTGGCTTGAAAGTCGCTTAATTATGAATATGAAGATGCTCCTTTGTAGGATTGCTGTTTCTTGAACTCATATTTCTCCATGTTATGTTACATTAAGTGGTGGTACTGATTAGGTGGATCTGCATTTACTTCTCTGATGTTTTATGTCACTTATTTGAGGGTAAAGTGAGGTTAAACTAGTTTAATCTATAGTGATATCGATTATCATAAATGGAGTGATTTTTGTTTGGGATGGTCGGTTTCTTTCAACCCATCATATATATAAGGGTTGAAGCAACTCCCACCGCTTGGATATGGCTGATGGTATCCACACCACAGTAATTTTCTGCTCTCAACTTGATGTGGTTTGCAAAGATTACAAGGGAATGCTGAAGACTCTCACAAAAAGGCATTGAAGAACAGAATCTGCTAAAGCAAATAACTCTTCTAATTCTATAGTTTGTTGTCCGGGGCACAGATGTGGATGGGGGTCTAAAAAAAGTAAAGCTGCTGCTTTGTATAAATCAACCAAACACTAAATATGTCGTTAAGAGTCAATGGTGGTATCTATAACTCAACTGGGTGGCAAGCAATCATTCAAAGGAGCAAAGTGCAGCTCTATTCTTTGTAAATATACACACTCTTCATATTTCAATTCCGCACATGAATGGATATTAGCACGTAATGAATCCTTTTGCAGATGGGATGAATTGTAAAGATTCAGGGCTGCTTTAAGTCAAATTTATTGATAGCATACCCGGTTTACTACTGTACTGAGAAAAGAATACACATCCGTTCACTTTGGACATATAGCATCTATTCTTGACTAGTACAAGGAGCTTATGGGAAGTAAAAAAAGTGTATAAAAAGAAATTGTAATATCTCGGGAAAAGGCGCAACACAAATCAAGCCGAAAAGGAGGTCGTTAGCTACCCAGCCCTTCTGAGAGCCCGGACAGAATAAAAGGTGGGCCTTAAAAAGCAAATACCCGCTGCACTAGAGTCGAAACTACTCTCCAGCTGAGATCATGAATACTTTTAGCTGTTTATTAATTTATTTTATAAAAATAAAAATCAATCCTATATTATGCAAGGCATTGTAGATTTTGTTAATTGAAATTTTAATAACTTTTTGATAATTTCCACTACCATTGAAATATAATAATAAAATATATGATAATTCTTGTATTGATTATTCTTTTATTTATTTTTAATATGCGCTTAATTTTTTTAATTTGTTAGTTTTTGGGAAAATATTTTAATCGTAAGAATTATAATCATGTCTAATATTCTTTGCTCATTAAGGTAAAAAATGAGATATTTAACTAAAATATTAATATGTAAATGAAGACTAATTTGATAAAAGTGTAGATTTTTTCTTGATAAACATGTATATTTTTAAGTTGATGATATAATTTATTAAACAATAAGTGTGATTTATTTTTATTTGATGGTGAGTAATTATTAAGTAATAAGAAATTCAACCACAGTTATGGTCATATTTAATTGAACTGGTCATGTGAAAGATTTTCTAATTTGTTATTTTTAAGAAAATAATTTGTTTAAAATATGAGATATTTATTTTTTTTTTTTCTAATTTTATTCTTCGTTTCCATTTCATTAAAAAATTGCTATGGGATTGAAAAATATTTAATCATGTCAAATATTACTTCCCAATTTAAATATACAGTGTAGGTATCTAAGTGAAATGATAGAACTTTTAAAATGAAAGTGTAGATTAATTTATCTAATAAAAGTATAGATTCGTAAATTAGAGCATATAATTTATCAAACAAAAGTTGATTTGTTTTATAAAAGTTTAGATTAATTCCTCATTTAAGTGATGTAGATATTTGAGTAAAATGATAGATTTTTCAAATATAGATGTAGATTTGTTTTATAGAAGTTTAGATTTTTATTAATTTCTCATCTAACTGAAAGTGAAGATTTGATTAAAATGATAGATTTTTCAAATGTAAGTATATATTTGTTTTAAAGACGTTTAATTTTTATCATTTCCTTATTTAATTGAAAGTATAGATAATTGAGTAAATTGATAGTTTTTTTTCAAAATATAGGTGTAGATTTGTTTTATAGAAGTTTAGTTTTTGTTAAGTCCTCAACTAACTAGAAGTGTAGATATTTGAGTAAATTGATAGATTTTTTAAAATGTAGGTGTAGAATTGTTTTATAAAAGTTTAGTTTTGTATTAATTCCTCATCTAACTCAAATTGTTGATATTTAAGTAAAATGGTAGAGTTTATAAATTATAGGTGTAGATTTGTATTATAGAAGTTTAGTTTTTTTATTAATTCCTCACTGAAAGTGTAGGTATTTAAGTGAGATGAAAGAGTTTTTAAAATGTGGGTGTATATTTGTTTAATCTAGAGCACATATAAAATGGTGGATTTATTATTAGTTGATGGTAAACTGTTATTAAGTAATACAAATGGTATGAATATTTACTTTACTTTTCAAGTAGATCCTGGAAATATTTACCATCCGTACTATTACTTTCCCTTTGCATAAAAAATGTAAATATTTGTATAAGATAATAGAATTTTTGAAATAATTGTGTAGACTTATTTGATAAAAGTGTAGATTTTAAATTTAAACAATGTAATTTTTAAAATGAAAGAGGGGATTTGTTTTTTTTGATTGTAATATTCTTATAATTATTTTGAAGGAGTATTGTGAAGGGATTTTTATTTGATGGTAATATTCTTATAATTATTTTGAAGAGTATTGTGAAGGGATTTTTAAATTGTTATTTTGTTTGCTTAATAGGTGGGATCTTTTTTTTTTAATTACTACTTTATTTCAATTTCAGTTAATCGCTACAAATGATGGGAATATTTATTAGGATTTATGGGTTTCCTTTTTCTTATCAGAAGAAGAGAATTTATTAATCAGACCACCGGACTAAGCCGCAGACGTGTCCCAACAAATGTCTACAACCCTCGGGGGAACCAATATCTCGTTACACCCCCTATTACAAGATAATCCCCATTTAGCTAAAAAATATAGAGTAAATTACTCGGAACCCCCTTGAGGATTGGACATATTACAGTTAACCTCCTTGTGTTTATCATAATTATTGGTAACCACCCTGAGGTTATGGTATCTCTGACTATGAGCCCCGAACTATAACTCCATTATCAAAATGTTAACTACGTGCTGACCCATCAGCTTAATCACATTATTAATGACATGTTGGATAAAAAACACTGCTTAATCAGCATTCTTATTGTCCAAAAATGTCAACCCAACCTCGAAAATGCATCTGAATTGGGATGAGAGAGAATTAGACGATGTTGATTAAGCACTTTTGTTGTTCAACATGTTATTAATAAAGTGATTAAGCTGATGGGTCAGCACGTAATTAACGTTTTGATAATGGAGTTATAGTTCGGGGACTCATAGTCAGAGATACTGTAACCTCAGGGTGGTTACCAATAATTATGATAAACACAAGGGGTTAACTGTAATATGCCCAATCCTCAAGGGGTTCCGAGTAATTTACTCAAAATATATGCTATAGAATTAGCGGATCTACAAGCTTTAACAATCGAGCAAGGTATAAATTTTTTTTTTTTTGAATCCTCATACAAGCCAATATCAAACCTTCAGAGAGTGGTTCTGAGTATTCTGATTATTGAGAAGTGAGATAACTTCCAGGCAATCAGTCTCCAAAATAACATGCTGAATATTCCTCTTCTTTTCTAGCGCAAGCCCGTTATATATACAAACCCTACAACTCTGCTTCTAACACATCAGTAAATCCAAGCTTATGAGCAAAACCCACCATCCAGTTTCCTTGCTGGTCCCGCATCACCCCACCAGCCACAGTCAAGCCATTCAAGGATACAGTGGAATTCGTATTGATTTTCAAGAAAGGAGTCGAGGGCTTTGCCGAGATCTTTAGATCACCCGTTGATTTTTCCAGAACTTTAGCGTATACTCGGATGGTATTTTCCTGCATGGTGATATTAATCTCCTCAATTTTGTCTATATTTTCGTGGTATTTCTTATTTCTCCAAGATCAGAGAGTGTGGCATGTGATAGCAAAGCACTGGACCCAAGACGTGCGTGGTAAGCTCCAAGTGACAGGGAAAATTACCTTTCAGATTGGAATTCTACCACTACCACTCTTTGAAATGCAGTTTTTCTTGCTTCCTGTAGAGGTTTTCATTCCCTAACATGGTAGCCTAGACTTTCCTGGTGATAATACATTTCTGAGTAATCCCTTTTAGGTGGTGTGGTTTAATTTGCTATAGTGACTTTAGTGTGTGAGGAATTGAGGGGGATTTGGATATCTACAAGTTATAACCACACTTTTTTATGGAATAACGGAAAAAGGAATAGAGATCTGAAGAGGGAATCATGTCACATTATGACTAGTTAATATCCGTTAGATCTTATTATCAAGAAAAAAAGTTAAATCGATGATAGACATAGCTTACTTCTTACCTATCTCGTAACACATCAATGTCCTAACTCTTGAAAGTATCGTTTGTTTAATAATACCATACACGCTGATAGATGTTGGTAATGGTAACTTGTGAGCTCATAATTTTTCTTGTAAAAAGGTAAACTTGTTGCTGTCCGAGATCAAACCGGAGACATTCAGTGTTTAAAACTGACGTGATAATTTCCTTCCAAAATGATTTATGATATGTAAACTAGATCGTGGGAATATACATCCAATATTTCTTTCTTTATTTCTCAAAACATTAACTTTAGCATCTATACACCTATAATAAATTAGAATATATGCGATCAATTTTTTTTAGAGATCTAATGGTCAATATAAATTGTGCATCATCCGTTCTCTCACGGGATTAATCTCCCATATATTTTGAACGTTGCGTTTTGGATAAATGTTGTTTGTGCCCAACAATAAAAAGGAAACAAATAAGACAAAGACAAGTGACAAATATATCTAGATTAATAATAATATAAATTTATAAAATTATGAATAAATGATAAAAATCAACATACACTATTAAATAATCAATAAAATTCTAAATATAAACTTATATACAAATTTAATTAAATATATTATATTATATATATTTTTTGTAAAATAAAATATATTTAAAATCGGGCTGGGCTTTTTTGGGCTAAATTTTGTCAGAGCCTGGCTTAGTTTTTATTCGGGCCTTATTTTTTGTCCAAGTCTGTGTGCTTTTTTTTTAGCCCGGATTTTCAAACTTTTTTTGGACTGGATCAGGTCACCTGACCCGGTTGGATTTGATCATCTCTAGGCCGTAGACAATAACAAAAGACATGGGAAGAGCCAACAAAGAGAAAGTTAAAAACACTCCTCAATATTACACTCCTCAACCCTTTGCACTACAGGAGCCCATCCTTGCACCATCCAGCATGAAGATGGGTCATCAGAAGGTAGCCTTTGTTGTGGGAATAAGATTCTTGAAATCTCTAAATTTATCGAAGTCATCACATGTAAAATCACACCTTCACACATGCTTGTCCATTGGTTCTACACACTGCCGAACATGCTCCACCACCAGCCTCCCTCATCTAGATCACCAAGTCAACCACACCGATGTTATCCACAAAGGTAATCATTCTAAACAGTCAAGGATCCACTACAAACTAACTCACCACCTCTCACTCTCCCTTGAGCCCCTTGACTGAGCAAGGCAAGCCCCTTATTAATAGTTCCCCAAATTATATATGATCCACCATCCCAAGGTCTTTAATCAAATAACTTATGCAAAGGGGTAGACCCCTACAACATTAAAGATCCTAGTTAAGTAAACAACAATCAACACAACTTGGCTAGCATTGTCACATCAATGCATCAACATCCCTTAGTTTCAAGCCCCCTTTCAACTTACATTTGGTCAAAATCACATGCCTCAAATATGCTTTTAGACCCATCTTCACCACACTAAAATCTAGACACTAGACCTTCCAACTTAGATAGTAAGAAATACATAAGCTTCAACACTTGCATAACAACTAGCCATCATATATAGGGTTGCTCAAAAATTCTGAAATCACGGTATCCAACCAAACTGAAGTGAACCGTACCTGTTTTCAGGTTAACCTACTGGTTCTTGCGGTATGGTTAAGCAAACCGTGTAAATTGACCGGTTTCGGTAATGATATTGATTTTTCCATAACGGTTAACCGTGTGGTTGACTGTTCGATTATATGAACAATGAAAAACTTCAAATATAAATGTTTACCTTGTATTGTTAGCTATTGAGGGAATACATATTATTATATTTTTTGTCACATATGTTTTGAGATGTCACTCATAATTTAGGTGAATGGTCAATGTTATACTATATATTAATGGTATGGGTCTCATCAATAAAAAATATATGGTACCGAACCGAACTAAAGGTTAACCGATCTAAACAGAATGGTAATGAAATTGAAATTTAGAAAATCGAATCAAACGATTAACCGAATTCGGTTAACCGATCTAATTGAATGGTAATTGAATTGAATTTTAAAAAACCGAAGACCCGGTTAATTGAAAGCGATTAATCGAATAAGACGGTTAACCTACTATGGGCAACCCTATCTACTTACAAAACCTTGTATGACCAACTCTGCTAGGGATGACAATTTTAAATGGATATCCGTAACCCGATCCACCCGATTTAAATAAATGGATGAAAACCCAAAATATACGGATGACGGATCGGGTGACGGATGATCGAGTGATGGATCGGATCGGGTGACGGATGAAGTTTTTTCATCCGTCACCCGATCCGTCATCCGTTTATCACCCCACCCGCCATCCGTTTAAAGTTACACCTTGTTTTATTTCAAGTAACCAAACAAATTTTATAGAATTATTTTAAGAAAACTAAAAAATATGTTCCATCTTTGTTGTCTTTCTCTTACAACGCAAAATTAGTTTATTTTTTTATTGATATTGGTGGAATATTTGATTACATTAGTAAAGTTTCTTAAAATACAAAGAAATTTTACCTTTAGCAATATAAAAATAATTTATATTTGTTACTATTATAAAAGTTATTGTTTATGATATAGAAACAATTATCACCCGATCCCCCCGAATCACCCGTGGATGACGGATGGACGGATGAGATGGAAGAATAAACGGGTGACAGATGGACGGATGATGAATGATATATCCGGGTGACGGATGCGGGTGATGTTTCATCCGACCCGAACCCGATCCATTGACATCCCTAAACTCTACACTTGGTTACATATCTGATCATATAAAATCCCATACACTCTCTCGTCCCCTTAGACCAACCCAACGAAGTGAGAAGACCTGGATACTTTCATAATGAAGGATCCCATATTCCAAAAGCATGAATAATCTCCAGCATGTGTGAATTCTTCCTACCACGACAAAACACTAATGAAGATTAAGTGCGTGTAATAACGTCTTCAGTGAACTTTTAGTTTATCTTACAAATTATTAATAGAATTATTTTTTTAAAACATCTTATATTTGAAATAAATTAATTGCAAATCTGAAGTTCCATTATACGTTAGAGCTAAATGTAATTTGGATTACTTTTGACGGCCGTATTAAATGTTGTTTCACCTGAAGAGTGGTAATATCGTAAATGTATCTCTAGAATTTTTCTTCTAAATAGAAAAAAAATGGAAATCGTACAAATACAGCACACATATTTTAAATAAATAAGTAGATCGACTCTTAAAACCGGATCTCACCAATAGTTGTTACTATAAGAAAAGTTCCGGAGATAAACAACTTGGTCACGCAGTTATCGTTACAATTGGTCAGAGAAATGATATTTGGTGCTTATGGATCATATCCCTTCATATCAATTATTGTTATTAGAGGCCCCTACTTTTGGGGAAACTGATCGTAATTAATGACTAACATATACAATGATAACATCCAAAAATGTGATCCTCATACATGTATGTCAACCTATATTTTAGGGATCTGTCTTGGCTACAGCTGGGTGTAGTGAAAAGATGGCTACGTCCCAGCGCGCCCTCTTACTGTCTTTTTTTTTTTAAAGCGCACCGTGTTGGTCGTGTGACTTTTTTCTTTTTCTTTTTTTTTAAAAAAAACAACTCCAGTGTCCTTTTTTTTCTTTTTCACCATAAAAATTTAAAATGGTGGTAACTTTTAATATATAAGTCCAAAATGAAAAAAATTATATCATTGTTCATCTAAATTCAAACTCTTCAAAATAAGACCAGTCATGGATATATTTTGACAATTTAAAAAAAAAAATTTTTACATGTATGTAGCACAGAACGTAAAAGAAATCTTGTACAGATTGTCATACAAACCTGTACAAATGTTCACTAAAACATGTACATCCTCACGTAAAATATGTACATCCTCGCATTAAAAACATATAGATAGTCATATAAACCTGTAAGACTAATTAAATATGTACATCCTTAAATTAAAACCTGTACATATAAGGAAGAACACTTGTACAGATGGTCATACAACATGTACAGATGTTCATTAAAACATATACATTCATAATTGAACATGTACATTCTCACATTTGAACATGTACATCGTCACATTAAACATGTACATTCTCACATTAAAATATGTATATTCTCACATTAAGTATAAATGTTTCCAAATAGATTACCCTACCCCCCCCCCCCCAACCCACCCCCCCCACCCCCAAACCCCCCAAACACCCAAAACCCACCCTATAGCTAAAAACGTCGAAGGTATTTTTAGGGTTTTGCAGTGGCGGGTTTAGGGTCAAGTTAGTTGCTATAATATAAAGTACAGAACAAATTCCAAATAGATTACCCTACCCCCAAAACCCCCAAAACCCACCCTAGGAAAGCTAAAAACGTCGAATTCACCACTTATTACTTAATGAATCATAATATCAATTTTAATGAATCATAATACAAAATTAATGAATGATACTATCATTTTAGTGTATCGTCGTATACACGTAAAAATAATTTTTTAAAAAATTGTCAAAACATATCCATGACTAGTCTTGATTTGAAGAACTTGAATTTAGGTGAACAATGATATAATTTTTTTTTCATTTGGACTTATATTAAAAGTATAACAATTTAAAGTTTTTATAATAAAAAAGAAGAATAATAAAAATTTTAAAAAGGAAAAAAAATGAACCAATCGCGCGTTGAAAGAAAAAAATGAAAAACTGAAAAAAAAACTGCTCGCGCGCTCAGCTCCCCCATTTCTCCTCAGGCACGTGCTCCCCTCTCCTAATTGTCCTCTCTCACTCACTTTTCTAAATTACAAAAATTTATCAGGATGTAGCCATAGATAGCTACAGTAGAATGTAGCTAAGTATTTGCGATATTGGCTACAGCGCATCGAAGCTGTGTGACGCCGCGTACAACATGGTGCAGTCTAGTCCACTTGTTAGTCTAGCCAATTGCTGTTTTGCTGAATGGACTATATTTTTACAATATTAACTTCAATTAGTTAACTTTGAAAATATAAGTCCAAAATAAAAAAAAATTATACTATTATTCATCTAAATTAAAGCTCTTCAAAATAAGACAAATCTTGAATATGTTTTTGAGAAATTTAAAAATTTATATAATTGCATGTATTACATACATATATATATATATATATTATATATATATATATATTATATATATAGATTATACTTATGATTCATAATATCATTCTAGTGTATATCATTATAGCACATAACATCATTTTAGTGTTTCATTATATCAATTTAATGAATCATAATATCAAAATTAATGAATCATATCGTCATTTTAATGTATCATCGCAAACATAAGAATAAAAAAAATTACACAATAATACACCACAAAATAATATTTGGTATGTATAAAAATACACGATTCTCCCATATAAGGTTTAAAATACATCATACAACAAAATAATACATTATAAAACAATAATGATTTTTATCGGTTCTGAAGTTTGTTATCTAATTCACCACTTATTAGGTAATGAATCATAATATCAATTTTAATGAATCATAAATATCAAAATTAATTAATCATATTGTCATTTTAGTGTATCATCATAAACACATAAGAATAAATTTTTTTACAAAATAATATTTGGTATGTATGAAAAATACACGATTCATCATATAAGGTTTAAAATACACCATATAACAATAATAATACACTACAAAACAATAATAATTTTTATTGGGTCCAAAGTTTGTTATCTAATCACACCACTATTAATTAATGAATCATAATGACAACTTTAATGGATCATAATATCAAAACTAATGAATCAAACATTTTTTTAATGTATCATCATAACATGTAAAAATATTTTTTTCAAAGTTGTCAAAATATATTCATGACTGTTCTTGTTTTGAAGAGCTTGAATCTAGATGAACAGTGATATAATTTTCAAAATTTTGGACTTATATTTTAAAAGTTGCAATCATTCAGAGTTTTATCATTACTTATATGACACATAAGCAATCCAGTCAGCACTGATTGTTATTATCACATAATACACCGCACCGTACTAATACAGTTGTGCCGCAGCCTCTAATTTAGGGTTCGTTCGTTAGGCACAAATTGTGCGATTCTAGCTCATCATGGAAATTAATCTCATCACAAAGAAGAATAAGCTGTTGTATTCAGTCCCACATTAATCTCTTTTATGAGCTTTATCCAAACGCAGGAATACCCTGCGTTCAACCCTGAAAAGCTAATTTAAACAAATTTTGTATTGACATTTTACATGCATACCCCCAAAATTTATTATTGTTCTTCATTTTTAAACTCCATCCCCCTCGTATTACTGCATTCAATTACTGCATCAAATCGATTTCCTACACCACTATTGAAGATGGCGACGCCGGTTACATCCATTTCACCACTTATTTCAACTACTTTGGTGTAGCTCGGTTCCAGGACCACCATTGAAGACGGCGATACATTTTTAATCAGATTTCCTTATGGCGAAATTGTAGAAATGAACGATGCACCTGATAAAGGGACTTCCGGTAGTTTATTGTGAGAGATGTAGCAACCAAAATGGGTGAAATTGACTGCGTCGTTGGGTTGAAGAATGACTGTTGTGTGTTTGCAGTTGCTAGGGTTGAAGTTTGATGTTCTACGGGCAAGTGAGGGTACATAGGCCCGGTTACCCCAAATGGACATTTCTCTCTATTCGTTGTCAACGAATAGGTAAATTTAATCCTTCCATTAATGTCAACATATCACCGCGACAAATCCAACCACATACACCACATACACACACCACCACTCAATATTAGGATAATCATGACATTTAGATAAAATAATTATACATAATTATATGTTTATTCATTACAAAACTTAGATTTATAAAATTATGTATAATTATGTATCTTATATTATCTTGCAATATTGAAGTTTTGTAATGAATTTCCGCGACATTTCTCTCTATTGAAGTCGAACAGCACCTTACATTTAGGATAATCATGACATTCACGCTCTTGTTGTTTCCCTTGTAAGGTTTCACGATCTTACTCTTACAGACAGGAGACAAACTATCTTGGCTGGCCCCATTAACAATAATATAAGTATTTAATTAGATCCGGTTCTAAAAGAAAAGTATGATAAATGGAGGCCATGAATCTAAGTAGTATTTGCTTAAAAGTGATGGTGGTATTTGAATCCGAATATAACTGAACCGATTTGAATTTGAATCGGTCATAATTGGTCTGGAACTGGTTCGAACCGGAATCGTGGCCAAAGGAAGTGAATATAAATATAGCTCTAGAGTTTCGGGACTGAACCGGAACCGCCTGGAACCGACCAGAATTGGTCTTGATTCGGAGCGCCAGAACCGGAACCGGTGGAACCGCTGTGGAACCGGTCAAAATAGCTATTGGTCAAAACGTCAAAACAATGTTGTTTTGACCCGAATCGGTCGGAACCGGCCAAAACCCGCTCCGAAATCGACCGGAATTGGAATCGAAACCGGAACCGCCCCGGAACCGGCCAGACCCATTTTTTAAGCGAATCCGAATCGAATACTACCTTCGGAACCGAAACTGCCCCTGGCCGTCCCAAACCAATACACATGTCTCGGAACCGGAACCACCACTGACGGAACCTGAACCGTAACCACCATTATGTAAAAGTTAAAAAAAGCATAAAAGAGCTAAAACTTTTATTAATAGATTATTTATAGCATAATCTATATTTCACCATAATGGTTTTTTCTGAAAGGAGATTTTCAAAAATGGTAGAAAAAAGTTTATATTAGTAGTTGAATAGTAAAACTTATTGTTATTAGTTTGAATGAGTAGAACTGCCTAGTAAGAAGTCCTATTCTTAATATTTGATTTGGTAAGTACAATCATTTTTAAAAATTAGAAGATTTTTTTATTATTTAAAATAATTTGAAAAGTCAAATAAAAATTAACTAATAAAATTAAAAAGTAGATGCAAAAAAATTAAAACATTTTATATTCTAAAAGTAATAAAACGACCAATAAAATTATCTATTATAAACTAAGGAGATATTGATAATTTATGTAATAAAACATGAAATTAACTAATTCTTTTAAAAAATTAATTAGCTATTTTAGTTAATTCATCCATATTTAAATTATCCGGTACCTGTCACTACGAGTGTTCATGGAAAACCGGAACCGTCAAACCGGACAGGAACCGGTGAAACCGAAACCGGAAACCCGGTTATCCGAAGTCGTTTGCCGGTTCGGTTAACTGAACCATTTAAATTCCTTGTTCCGGTTCTGGTTATTGATTTTGACGAATCCGGTTAACCGAAAAAACCGTTTAAGCGTTTAATTTATTAATTTTTTATATTTTTTGAATATAAGTATAAAACTATACGGTTAATTATTAGATTTACCAAATATAAATATACAATTATATAGTTAATGGTTAGAATTATACCAAAACCAATAAAATCTTATTAAAAATGACGGTTAACCGGTTTAATATCGCACTAAAACCGGAAAACCCACACATTGTTTACTAATTATAAGAAAAAAAACACATAAATCTACCTCATTTCGGTTAACCGTTAAACTGTAAAATCGCACCGAAACTGACGGTTAACCGCTTCTAAATGAACCGGTTACAGTTATAAAAATTTGACTAACCGACAATTAACCGAAAAACCGGTTAACCGGTTATGAACACCCCTTTATGAACACCCCTACCTGTCACTCATGATGACCGTATCCTTTGTTGTCCATCGTCTTTTTAAGTTTTTTTTTTTGAATAAAATCATCTTTTTAAGTTAGCAAATTTGACTTATACTCCCTCCGTCCTGAATTGACCGTCTTGTTTACTATTTAGACATGTCGTTTGACTTCAATATTTAACATATAAGATAAAATAATTTTCAAATTTTAAATTTTGCAAACGATTCCTTACATGATAAACTATATGTTACAAAATTTAGTTTTATGAAATTATTTTATCTTCTATGCTTAATATTGAAGTGGAAAAACGTGTCAAAAAGCAAACAAGACGGTCAATTCAGGACGGAGGGAGTATAATACTAGTGGAATTCAATGAATGAATAGCGCCTACTTGTAAGTGGTCGACAATGCTTATATTAGAATTAAAGAACTAAGTCAATGTTTAATAATTTTATTAACCCAATTTCGTGGCCACATATGCTTGTAGCTAGGATGACTACATTCAGGAATAATTTTATAATTTAGAAAACAGGGAAATGAGTGGTTTTGTAATAGAAAATAGGGGAAGGGGTAGTTTTGTAATTAGAAAACTAGAACTTCCATATTCACGCATGCTTTTACTTAGTATTTTTTTCTTTTATTTTTATCACAACAACAGTAATTTAAATAGTTGTAACTTTTAATATATAAGTCCAAATGAAAAAAATTATATCATTGTTATCTAAATTCAAGCTCTTCAAAACAAGACCAATTATAGATATGTTTTGACAACTTTTTTAAAAAATTATTTTTACATGTATACGATGATATTTTAACATGAAGATGTATGTACATATTTTAATGTGAGAATGTACATGTTTTATGTGACAATGTACATATTCAAATGTGAGAATGTACATGTTTTTTAATGAACATCTGTACATGTTTGTATGGTCTTATGTATATGTTTTCTCTCTTATATATACATATTTTAATCTGAGAATGTACATATTTAATGATTCGTAAAAGTTTATGTGACCATTAGTATATTTTTAATACAAGGATGTACATGTTTTACATGAGAATGTACATATTTTAATAAATATTTATATAGGTTTATATAATCATCTGTACAGTTTTTTTTATGTTAAATACACTATAAAAACCCTTATAACATCCATTATATTTTTTTCTATAAAAAAATAGCTACACCGGCTGTAGCTAGGAGACGCCCTTTTATTAAAGAGCCACGCATAGGTGCGCCTACTCCTCTCTCATTAATTTCTTTCTCTCTTTTTGTTTACAGGAGAGAATACGAGCAATCAAGATATTTTGCGAGGGAATATTCAAGATTGTACTAGAATTTTCGAACCAGAGGGAGGAACTTTCTCTTTTGTCTTCCGATTGGTTTTCATCTTCATCGTCTTTGTGAATTGAATTCGATCAACGAGAAACCTGGTTCGGTTATCCTTCTTCTATATACCTTTCTCTCCCTGGTCATTTATCTGCTGCGTCACCTCTTCGATCATCTCAGATGTCGAATATCCAGAACCCAACTGGCGAGTATATAACAAAAAAAAAGGTGCTAGAAAAAAAGAGCCGACCTATTTTTGCTTTCGATTTCATCTAACCATGTCCCCACTTTTCTCACATAGATTCCGGGGATCCTATGTAATTTTCGGAGAACACCAATTAAAATCAGTTTCAGATCTTCGAAAGAAGATCAAGTTTTCAAATAATTGGTAGCCGATTCAATTGAGATGGGTGGTGGCTCCACTTTTGGGATTACATCTGCTGGAAATGGAGGAGCAGGCGCTGGTGGAGGTATTGGCAGCGGTGTTAGTGGTAGCAGCGGAGGTAGTAGCTGTTGCGATATGACCGTGAAGTGCAGGTGCAGGTGGAGATGGGGCCACAACTGTTTTCTCTCACCTAGTCTTGTCTTCTTCATCGCTGCTTTCCTGGTGAGCGGTTCAATTGCTTCTTTCTATGCATGGCTCGTCTTCACCCCTTTCGCTCATACGCCTTTACGTACAGCTGGATTGTCCTCTTTCGGTTGCCAAGAGGACAGAGAGGGCTCTTGGTCTATCGGTGTTTTCTATGGTGACTCACCTTTTACTCTCCTACCCATAGAAGATGAAAATGTTTGGAGGAATAGGAGCTCAGCGTGGCCTGTGGCCAACCCAGTCGTTACATGTTCTTCAGTTTCCTCTTCTGGATCTCCCAGTAATTATGTTTCTGATCCTTTCTTGTATACTCAGGATGATACACTCTACCTATTTTTTCAGACAAAGAATTCAGTCACTAACCAAGGTGACATTGGAGTTGCAAAAAGTGTTGATAATGGAGCTACTTGGCAACATTTGGGTATCGCTTTGGACGAAGAATGGCATATTTCATATCCATACGTTTTCAACTATCTGGACCAAGTAAGGTCTTCATTCCATGCGTTTTTCTTAAGGATAAGACTTTCTTAGGCATGGTAGATCAACCTTTGAAGTCTTCCGCGTCGAATCTATCTGACCCTCATCTTGACCTCTTTACATTCACTTCTGCAGATATATATGTTGCCTGAGAGTAGCCAGAAAGGAGAAGTTCGCCTTTATAGAGCGATCAGCTTTCCTTTAGAATGGAAGATGGAGAGTGTCATTATTAAAAAGCCTCTTACTGATGCTGTTATGATTGAACATGAGAACAAATACTGGGTTTTGGGCACTGATAACAGTGGTTTTCGCGCTAGAAAGAATGGGCAGTTGGAGGTATGGTATGCTAGTTCTCCTCTTGGACCCTGGAAACCATAAGAAAAATCCCATCTACAATGTTGACAAGAGCTATGGAGCTCGGAATGGAGGAAGACCTTTCACTCTGAATGGTTCCCTTTACCGGGTGGGTCAGGATTGTGGAGAAACTTATGGGAGGCGTGTTAGGACCTTCAAGGTTGAATTCTTGAACAAAGATGAGTACAAAGAGGTAGAGGTACAGTTGGGTTTTAAAGAATCAAAAAAGGGAAGAAATGCTTGGAATGGTGTCCGCCATCACCACCTTGATGTCCAGAGGCTAAGTTCTGGCCAATGGATAGGAGTCATGGATGGAGACCGTGTGCCTTCTAATGATTCAATCCATCGATTCTTCGTTGGATCTGCTTCATTCTTAGGTGTGGGGACCCTTGTTGTGCTACTGGGGGTAATCCTTGGGGCTGTGAGGTGCATTGTCCCTCATAACTGGTGTCGGCATACCTTGGGAAAGAGGAGTGATGCATCTTTAATCTGGGAAAGGTCAAACGTAATGTCCTTCAAAGTTATGAGGCTATGCAATCGGTTGAACCGATTGCCCACTTCTCTTCGAGGTTGGGTGAAGCCTGAGAGTTGGAAGGGGAGGTTAATTTTGCTAATAATCTTCTTTGCTGGAGTGAGTTTAATGTGCAATGGAGTCAAGTACATATATGGCGGGAATGGAGCAGAGGAGCCTTACGCAGTGATGGATCATTACTCTCAGTTCACCATGTTGGCCATGACCTATGATGCACGTCTCTGGAACTTGAAAATGTATATAAAGCATTACTCCAGGTGTTCTTCGGTAGGAGAGATTGTGGTGGTATGGAACAAAGGAGTCCCGCCTGAACCTAGCGATTTTGACTCAGCAGTACCTGTGAGGATCCGATTGGAGGAGAAGAACTCCTTGAACAACCGTTTTAAACTCGACCCATTTCTCAAAACCAAGGCTGTGCTAGAGCTTGATGATGACATTATGATGATGTGTGATGATGTCGAGAGAGGTTTCAAGGTGTGGAGAGACCATCCAGACCGAATCGTAGGGTTCTACCCGAGATTGGTTGACGGGATTCCACTGAAGTACAGAGCTGAGAAGTATGCACAGCAAAAGAAGGCTTACAATATGATATTGACTGGTGCAGCTTTCATGGACAGTGAGTTTGCCTTTCAGAAGTACTGGAGTGATGAAGCCAAAGAAGGGAGGGAAGTGGTGGATGAGTTCTTCAACTGCGAGGATATCCTGATGAATCACTTGTATGCTAACTCGAGCCTCTCTGCCTCTAGTGTCGAGTATGTGAAGCCGGCTTGGGCGATTGACACATCGAAGTTGTCGAATGTGGCGATCAGTAGGAATACTAACGCACATTATGGGATACGGAGCGAGTGTCTGTCCAAGTTTTCTGAGATGTACGGGGCTTTGGCGCATCTGAAGTCAGGATTTAACGAGCGGGGCGATGGCTGGGATGTGTAAATAGGTTTGTTTACCTGAGCCTCTGTTATTACGGTGCACTTTCTAAAGGTAATCGTTGAATCAGGTTTTTTTTAGAGAGGGAAATGTGTATATTTCATTATGAGCAATGCACAGGAGGATTTTGATGGCTCTGGTAGTTTTCATTGGTCGTATAAAGTGGCGACGCTGTTGTTGGACATGTAATTGCACGGGCCGTATAATCCATACTAAAAATGTTTGTAGTTTATTCTTTGCTCAATAATTTTATTAAAAATAAACTTTTTCATGCAAGACCAAAAATTGTTATTTTTTTAATTTGAAAAATATACAAAAATGGCTTCTTGAATATGAGTATTTCCTTGAGCTTATTATATAACCTGGAGAATTAACTGTATCTATTTCATTCATTATGCGAATCGTGTTACTTTAATCTGTTTCGGAAAAAAAATCGTGTTACTTTAATCTTGGAGGTCTGTTTTGATAAGAGATGTTCCCATATATGCCAGACGTTAGATTTATGTGGAAGGAAATAAGGTTGGATGATACCACTTCTCTACCGATTAAGCCACGAGTGTTTGTTTAGTGATGTATGAACAAATTCATAAAATGAGTTACCAATATTAACAGTGTAATAAATTTAATATATGTGTTATGAAGTTATTAAAAATTTATGTATACAATACATTATTATTTTTATTTTAAAATAAATTTATACAAAAATAATTATAAAACATACTTTTAAATCTTCTATTAATTTAAAAAATATTCAAAATTTTGATAAATAACTAATTCACATATATTAAATTTTTTCTAGTTATATAATGTAAAATGTATTTTATGCATGTCATAGAAAGCTACATTTTAATATTTTATTTTTCAGAAATTTAATATAATAATTAATTGTAAAAGATATCAAATTAAATGAAAATAAAGTATATTTATAGAAACTACAAAATATTTATAAACTGTATTCAAAATATTTAAAAGATATATAATAAGTATTAAAAACCTTGTAATAAATATTAAAAAATACTACAAATATAATATAAGCTCTGTTCGATGGCTCTTTTGGCAACATATTTGTAGCATATTTGGTAGCAGGTTTACGTTGGTATATTTGTAGCATATTTACTTGTCTAGTAGGTTTGCGCTGACATATTTATAGCTGTTTTAAAATTACTATTTAGCAGTGCGGCATATATATAGTATATTTGTTTAAGTTAGTTATATGTAGTGCATTTACCGTTTCAATATTACAATTATAATTTATTTTATTACACTATGTAACTTTATTTTGTTAGTAAAATAAATAGAAAAATTCACAAACAATATATTACTATAAATATCTAATTTAATATAAAAACTTAAGAAACTAAAGAAAATAAAATATTTATATAACTAATAAAATTTTAATTTTTTATTATTTAAATAAAAATAATAAATTCTAAACAATGTATGTTATTTTTTGTTTTTATAATTCTTACTAATAAAAAACGTAAAAAAGAGAACAAACCTTACAAATTTTTTGTTAATGCGTGAATTTATTTAGTGAAATTGTAACTTTTAATAATATGTAATATTTTTGTAACTTTTTATGTTAATAATTTATATACATTCTTATTTCTATATAATTTTTAATATTTTAATTCTGTATATTTATTAGCCTTTTCAATTTTATTAATTTATATTGTATGACAAATAATATTTATAATTATTAATGTGTTTTTTAAATTTGCTAAAGAAGTAATATTATTTTTTATAAATTATTTGAAGCACTGTATAAATTGTAACAAATAAAGTAACTTGTAAAAATTTCATAAGATAATTAGCTTTTTTTTTAATTAATAGTCACAGTAATTGTATTACGAAAGGAGAAAAGATTCGGAAGTGAAAGCGCGGAAATGGAAGAAGTAGCATTTAGTGTGGGCATTTATGTTCACATTTATGCTGACATTTATACTCTTTAAATTAAATAAGTAAACAAATAAATGAGTCTAACGTAACATATGCCACAACAAACATACTGTCCATTTATGTTGTTTTTATTGGAGCCGAATAGTGTATGTTAGGAGTACCATATTTGTGTGTAGGGTGTTTGCATTGCAATTGCTAATAGAGCTGATCAAACGGGTGGGTTGACCGGGTTCGGGTCGGGCCAACATTAAATTTTAGACCCGAATCTATATATTGGCCAGCCTGATTTTAATTTTTTCGGGCCGAGCCGGCTAGGCCCAGATTTATTTTAATCATTGCTATTGCCCGGTCCGGTTTAATAATTTTTTTAATATTATTATTAATTTTTTTGAAAAAATATATAGATTATGTAAAATAATAATATATTAATTATAATATGTATATATGTTGTATGTAATTGATATTATATATAATTTAAATAAATAGTAAAGGTATTATATAAAGTTTAATTAAATATATACTCCCTTTTGTTATCAATACTTGATTTTCTAGTTATAGCAAAAAAGTTAGACTATTTGTCCTTAATTTTTACATTGGGAATTGAAAAAATTTGAAAAGTAGTTGTGAAATTAACGATAAGGGATAGAATTGAAAAGTAGATGACAAAAAAGATTAGAATACGTTATTTTGGAAAATAGTGAATGAACCCAAATAATCATATATTAAGAAAAGGGATATAATATTATGTTTATAAAACCATAAAAAATAACCGGTCCAGGTTTAATTACAGGTTTAAAATTTTACCGAAGGCCGGCCCAGTTTTTTCATACGGATCTGATTCATTGTCTAAACCCACCTTTTCAAACCGGGTCGAATCAGTGTTTGATCAGCTCTACAATTGTTCCGTTGTGGTGATGGTGAGTAAGACAGGTCAGGTCACTACTGTTCACGGACGGCTAAGATTACCACCCAACACGTACACTTCAGCCAATATGAAGTCTAGATTAGTGACACATGTACATGAGATCAGAGCTGTATACTTTTTTTTTGTTTGAGGGAGATCCTGTATACATTGTACACTAGTATTATCTCCGTCCTACTTTGACTTTCTTGTTTGTTTTTTGGTACGTTTTTTCACTTCAATATTTAATATATAAGATAAAATAATTTTATAAAACAAATTTCAACAACATATAGATTTTTATATAAGGATTCCATTCCAAAACTTAGATTTGTAATATTATATTATCTTACATGTTAAATATTAAAGTCAAGTGACATGTCCAAATAGTAAATGAGAAAGTCAAGTAGAGACAGAGGGAGTATGTTTGTCACTCTTCTAGTTTTGGCTAACAGCCACATATAAAATAACCACAAAACAGTCAGACCAAAACAACCACAACACCATACTAAAGTGAATATGCTATCGTTCTGCTCTGTTTGTCACTCTCCTAGTTTTGGCTAAAATCCGGAAAAGTGTGAAAAAGAACTTATGCCGATATGAGAATGAACCTCTGGAGATGATATATTGGAGATTAATTGGATGAAGCTAAGCTAGGTAGGTAAGCGGGGGCCGTGGCATGAATATTGTAAAATTTTCATGGGGAAACTAGCCGTTTTGTCGGAGCGGGCTGGATATATAGACCGGTCCTAAGACCTGTTATTGTATAATCGATTTCTACGAATAATTTTCATATTTTATGTGGATAATTATTATATATAATTGAAAATTTTATGATAATATAGAAACTTTTACCTTTATCCTAACAAGTAATATATATCCTCATATTTTTAATATAAATCGTTTACATCTTTAAAATAATTTATATTAAAAATAAAAGAGAGTATTAATTTAAATAATATTTAAATTTAATTGAATGGTTATATAATGTTTATTTGTAGAATAATATTCGACCAGCCAGCCTGGTTTTCAAAAAGAACGACTACTATATACAAATAATTTTCATTTTGACCCATGGGAACATTGCATGGGGTTAAAAAAAGGACCATTGGAGCACAGCATGGCTTATCCGGCTATTCTAAGCTAGCTCGTCCTTTTAGGCAATTAATTAATTAGCCTAATTCTACTATAATAGGAGTAGTATTAACCAAAGCATCTAGCTGACACTGAACTCGAGACCCCACCCACTACTACAGTACTACTAGTAATCTCAATCGTCATCAACATTTAACATATAAAATAATATAATTTTATAAATTTAAGTTTTATAATTAATTTCTTATGTGATAAACTAAATATTTCAAAATTTAATTTCATAAAATTAATTTATCAATATGTTAAATATTGAAGTAGAAAAATGTATCAAAAAGTAAACAAAAAGGTCAAACTGGGACGGAGGTAGTATACCAACCTTCTTTTAATTAATTAATTAAGAATTAAGTGAGATCTGTTTGTGGTAAAAAACAGTTTATAGTTAGACCTGGCAATTTGGGTCACTCGGTTCGGGTTCGATTCGGTTCGGGTCAATTTTGCAGATATTCACTATTCGGTTAGGTTCGGATCGGGTCGGGTTATCTGGTTAAAATTAAATTCGGGTGCCTTCGGTTTGGTTGATTTCGGGTTCGGGTGCTTTCGGTTCGGGTTAGCCTCTGTATTTTTCGGTTTTTTTCGGGTTATGTGTTAAATTCGGGTGACTTACCGTGTTATGCTTATTGACAAAAATTTTAAAGTACAAATTTAAGCAACCTTTGTAACTTGTATTGATTTCCATATTTGGATCCAAATTCTCTTAATATAGTGTTACTCTTGATGAAGATTGCTATTGTGTATTGGTTGGTTATACATAACAAATTGGATGACAATATTTTTAATATTAATTTTTAACTATAGATTTATTATTGTATCGACCAAGTATAAATTTAAATTTGGTGAATCAGTGGTCAATATTTGGCACTCGACGCTGAGTTTATCCCCCCACCCCCACACCCGACGATGTGTCTGTGCCTCCTGCCATCCCGCGCCCGTCACAACCCTGTGTGCGTCCTGTGTCAGTGCCCGTCATCTCGAGCGAGCGTCGCGCGCCCCATGCCAATCCCATCACCACCTTGTGTCTGTGCTCTTATGCGCCTGTCATCACCTCACTCCATTACTTCATGTTGTGTGTGAGCCATCGATCACCGTCTCGCGTGCGCGCCTCGTGCAGGCGTCCTCTATTAGCTTATTGCTCCCATGCAAGGGTTGTCCCTTTATCTTCTTATGTTGTCAATATTTACCCCTAATTTAATTTAATTATATGACATGTAAGTTTTGTAATCTTTTATTCTTTTGTGGTATTAATAAGAAACGTAAGTAGATGTGATGATATATATACACATACACATTTAAACCATTCCCAAGCTTGATATTGTAATCTTTATTTAAGTAAGATGTAAGGTTTGTAATCTTTATTCTTCAACATCTACACATCAATCGTGGTTAGTATATTTATTAACTGAAAAGTTTATACGTTTTATTGGTTGGTTATAATTCAAATTGGATGACAATATTTTAATATTAATTTTAAACAGAAGGATAATGGAAGTTTGTCTAGTTTCATGTGTGGTTTGGGTGAATTTGGTTTGGGTGAATTCAGTTCGGGTCAATTCGGTTCGGGTGAATTCGATTCGGGTGAATTCGGTTTCGGGTGAATTCGATTCGGGTATATCAAACTTCTATTTGATTCGGTTTTTGGTCTGGTTCGGTTCGGATTTTCAGGTCACATTTTGGGGTCACATCATTTGGTTTAAATTCGGTTTGGATCGGATTGGACCGGTCGGTTTTTCTGGTTCGGGTCACCTTTGCCAGGTCTAGTTAGTAGTAGATAATTAGTATTTGGATATAACATTTGAATAAAATAGAAAAAACATAAATGAATCGGCAATAAAATATATTAAAAATGCTATTTTAAAATCCAGAGTCCTATGAACAGAATAGTGTAGGAGAAAATTGTGCTTTATAGTCAAATCTGTATTTGGTTAGAGAAATTGTGTATTATAGTGAAATCTGCAGCTAGTGTACCTTGTATGCTAGGAACCTAGTTCCCTCCTAGAATGTGTTTTTACAACAGTTTTAAAGTAATATCTTCCATCTACCTATAAAGTTGTTGTTTCTAAATTGAAGAGTATTTACATTAATGTGGTCATCGAGTCCGATTCTACTCAGAACCGGCGGTTTCTACCCAGAACCGATTGGAACCAGAACCGACCGGGAAACCGAACCGGAACCGAACCGCCTCAGCCAGTTCCGAATACGAATACATGTTTTTTAAGATTCGGGCCCGAACCGGGCCCGGAACCGGAACCGCCTGAACCGCCGTCGGAATCAGACAGAACCGAGAACCGGAACCGGAACCGGAACCGCTCCGGAACCGGTTGAAGTTACCGTGTAATATTTTAGAATGTATTAATAATTTAGTATTACTTTCTTTCCATGTAATCTTTTTTTTAAGACTTACAAATTGACATCATGTAATCTCTTACTAGCTGTACTCTTTTTTCTAATTAGGGTTTTCCCAATGGGTTTTTACCTAATAAGGTTTTAATAAGACAGTGAATCATATAATAAAATTCTCTTTGTTCCTTATTTTTGTAAATTCAATAAAAATTCCTAATTCTTTGTTCTTACACATTTAAGATTATAAACTTGAAGAATAACCTATCTAGGAGTAAAGTGGATGAAAAGTGCAACGTGTGTGCTCAAACGGATCTCAAATCGGAGCTAAAACAAAGCAACTAAAGCCGATCAAATTTTTCCGGAACCGCTCCAGAACCGGTCGGAACCGATCAGAACCGGAACCGGAACCGGAACCGGTTTTTTGACCGAATCCAGATTTCAGAACCGGAACCGGAACCGCCCAGACCGGTTCCGAATACGAATACACATTTTCCGGAATCGGAACCGGTGGAACCGGACCCGTGGCCACCATTAATTTGCATAACTCAAATGTGACATGGAAGCGATTTTACTAGAAAGCTCTATATTGGGTAACTATGTATATGTCAACCGTCGGTTGCTGGTGGAATTGGACTAAAATATATTCTCACTTAAAACAATGTTTGTTTCCGCATGGTTTCAATGAAATATCACTAGTTTTTAAAAAGAACTTTTATCCTTCTTTTATTTCACACATAAATATTTTTGCTAATCTATGTATTTGACATATATAAAGTCATAATATATTCTTTACTTTTGTTTCCTTGCACATAAATAAAGATAAGGTATATCCAAAACAAACAAGGAAGTGAGATATGTATCATTACCCGACGCGAACAACTATGCAATAGATCCAAATATATACTATACTATCATTAGAATCACACCTTCACGCATGTTTGTTTTAGGTTACATATGAAAATATTTATTTGTTTTCACCAAATTTCTCAGTTTACCCTTTATATTAATCCCTTTGCATTTTCTTGTAAATTAATTGCAAATCTGAAGTACCATCATACAGAACTAAATGTAATTTGGCTTACTTTTTACGGCCGTGCTGTTTCATCATAAATGTAACAGTAGATTTTTTTAAATAAAAAACCCGGAAATCGTACAAATACAACAAACAAAGTTTAAATAAATAAGTAGATCAACTTTAGAGATCTCAAAACCGGATCGTTACTATAAGAAAAGCTCCCACGATGATCAACTTGGTCGCGCAGTTACCGTTATAATTGGTCAGAGAAGATGATATTTGGTGTATGTTTATGGATCATATCCCCCTCATTTCAATTATTGTTATAAGAGGCCCCTACTTTTGGGGAAACTGATCCTAATTAATGATTAACAATATACAATGATAACATCCAATTAAAATGTGATCCTTATACATGTATGTATACCTATATTTTAGGCTAATGATGACATCCACGCTCTTGATGTTGTTTTTAGGGTTTCATGATCTTACTCTTACAGATCAGATTAGGGGACAAACTATCTTGGCAGGCCCCAATTCACAATAATATTAAGTATTTAATTAGATCCGGTTCTAAAAGAGATGTACATGATAAATGGAGTCCATATGAATCTGAGTAGTATTTGTTTAAAAGTTAAAAAAGCTAGAACTTTTAATTAATATTCTTTAAAGCATAATCTATATTTCATCATAATGGTTTTTTCTAAAACGTGATCTTCAAAAATGGTAAAAAAAAAATTATATTAGTAGTTGAACAATAAAACTCAGTGATTAGTAAGAAGTGATCTACTCGTTCCTACTCTTATCTATGTGCAAGAATTAAAAGAAAAAATTAGATCATTTTGTCAAATAAAAATTAAACGATTGAAATGTAGATGATAAAAAAAGTTAAAGCTGACCAATAAAATTATCTAGTTTTACTATAGGGAGTATTATTTTTTCAACATATTGATAATTTATAGTAAAAAAATGAAATTAACTAATTCTTTTAAAAAATTAATTAGCTATTTTTAGTTAATTGACCCATATTTAAATTAACCAGTTAATTATATCTAATTACCTGTCATTCATGATGACCGTATCCGTTGTTGTCCAATCATCTTTTTAAGTTAGCAAATCGTGACTTATATAATAGTGGAATTCAATGATGTATAGCGCCTAGTTGTAAGTGGTCGAGAATGGTTATATTTTGAATTAAAGAACAAAGACAATGTTTTATTAAAGACAGAGTAGCTAGACGGTTACAAAGCTGGTCAAAGAAGGTTTCTCAGGCAGGGCGCACATTGTTGGTGAAAGCTGTCCTTCAAGCTATTCCTTCATATGCAATGTCTATCATTCAACTTCCCCGCACACTCCTTAAAAAAATTCAGCAGATGATATCACAATTTTGGTGGGGCGGGGCAAAGAATTCACAGGCAATACACTGGACAAAATGGTCTACCATGTGTCAAGATCTTCGGGTTGGGGGTATGGGCTTTCGGGAATTGCGTAGTTTTAATCAGGCTCTGTTGGGAAAGCAATTGTGGCGGATTCTCACCGAGCCAACGACCCTTCTTTCCCAGTTCTATCATGCAAAATATTTACAACATACTACTTGTATGTTGGCGCAACCTGCCTCCTTCTCCAGTCCGATTTGGCGGGCATTACTCGGGGTCCGACATTTATTGCAATTCGGAGGCAGAAGGGCTATTGTTAATGGCCATGACACCAGCTTAATGGATCGCTGGCTCAAATCGAAGCCGGGGGTAAGCTTTTCCCTTGTTTTATTCCCCCACTGGTTCGTCAACATGCCTCGGTTGCTACTTTGATCACCTCAAACCGTTGCTGGAATCTTGACTTGCTGAGGCAATGGTGTGATAGTTCGGATATTCAACATGTTCTTGCCACTCCTCTTACACCTCCATCATTGGCGCCACATGTCTCTGATTATTGGTTTTGGGGATTGCATAGCTCAGGAGAATATACTGTTTCCTCGGCTTATTATGCGGCACTAGAGCTCAACAGTATCGATCAGCCGTCCCCCTCAAACCTTGAGTCCAAGCGCAAAGTTTATAAGAAGCTATGGGGACTCCCACTGCCACCACGCATCAAGTTGTTTGCATGGAAATTTATCAGCTCTAAGATTGCTTGCAAGGCTGTTCTCAGAGATCGAATTCATGTTGACATGCCCACTGCGTGCGTGTTATGTCATGCCACCGAAACCATGTATCATGCGTTCTATCACTGCCCAAGTGTGCATTCTCTATGGAGTATGTTTGGTTTCACTCTCCCACCTCATATTGGAACAGATCAGCAGTTGCAGAATTGACTCTTTCAATTTATTTTGGATAACTCAAAGGCGGACGTAGCACGGTATCTCAGTTTTCTCTGGCAGCTTTGGTATGCGAGATGTCAAGTGTCTCATGGTCAAGTGCATTGTTTCACGCACGGATGGAGTCAGGCTGCGAGTTACCTTCATCACTCCTTGTCTACCGATCAAACAAGTTCACAGGCACTCCAGCGTCATCGTACAGCGTTTCCACAATGGCCGGAGTTCTCTACAGATGCTAGCTTGGATTCACTTCAGCATGTGGGGTTGGCTTGGGTGGGACGACAGCGGTCCAATGTCATTTCAGCGGGGGTCCATTACTGCAGAAATCTAAGTGTTGCCGATGCCGAGGCCTGGCTATCCAAAGGGCGCTGTACGCTATACGAGAGCAGAGAGTTACCACTTTTCGCATCCTCTCAGACTGCAAAGGGGTTGTCCAGTAGTACTTACAAACAGGCAGAAATTTTTCTCTTCTGCCTACTACGACGGCTATTTTGGACAATATTTTAGCGGAGTTGGGTTTTGTCTCTGATGTTGCATGGTTTTATGTTCCACGCACACAAAATGTATCAGCGCATACCTTAGCTAACCATGCCCGACATTCGCACATGTCAGGGTCATGGACTCCGGACACAATGCCGGAGATTGTACTTAAACTTATTTCCTAATACATGGTTCCTCTTTTCAAAAAAAATAACCTCTTTTTATGCTAGACCAAAAGTGGTAGTTTTTTTAGCGCGCTCACTGTGATATACATCATAGGCTGCGTTAGTTTCCCACATTAATCTCCCCTCCAAGATGAATGTGACATTAATGTTTATTTTCCTTTACACATGTCAACATGTTACTTGTCCATTTAAATATTTGGTCACACTCAAACTATAACTAAAGTCACATGTCCCTTCTTTATTTGTTAACCAATATTACAAAAGTAACCACATCAAGCTTAATTGGAAACGCCTCATTTACAGCGTTTGATCGAACGACCCCATAATCTATATCAGCTTTAGACCGCGTTCGGTAGTAGCAGCAAACGCAACTAAATACTGCATTTGTATAAAGTTAACTATGGTTAGTGAAATGTACTTTGACATGTGTGTTGTAGTATAAGTTTTATCAAATTAGAGAGTGACATCTATAAGACATCATTTGCAGAAGATAGATTAATACTTAAAAGTGGTGAGTGAAGGGGCCTTAGTCACTATTTGATCCAATGACAGTTTGATAGTTGTTCCAATTTTTTTTCCTAAGTAGATTAATCTGTCTATAATGGAGAAAGAACGAGGTTAAGGTCGAACTTTTATTGATAAAGTTTGGTTAATAAGCTTTATCATAAATGTTCCTCTAATAACTATAGTTAACTAATGACAGTTATACAAGTGTATAATTGATGGGATCAATTTATAAGTTAAACAAATACAGTAAAAAACTGACACATATACACACATTGATGAAAAAGCTATTTAAAGTACATTAATGCTATTATAGAATACCCCCTAATATGCAATCGTGTTGCTTTAATCAGTTTCGAAATATATATAGAATGATAAAAAAAATTAAAAGAATTTATTCACAAATTGCTTAGAAACTGATTTACAAATAGACATTTGGTATCATATTGATTCAGGTCTTGTTTAGTGATGTATCAACAGATTCTAAAACGAGTTATGAATAATAATTGTTAATTAGTGTAATAGATATAATGTGTTATGAACTTATTGAAAATTATGTGTACAATACATTAATATCGTTAGTCTCAAATTAAATTTATACAAAAAATAATTATAAAGCATACGGTTAGATATTCAATTATTCACAACAATAGTCCAAAACTACAAATAACTAATTTCACATATATAAATTTTCTAGTTATATGATATTTCTAAAAGTGTATATTTATATACGTGATGAAGAGATAGACATAGGGGCGGCTATTAGCATATCTAGGTGGTGACATGGAACAGAGCCCCCAATTTTAGGGGTCCAAAAAAAACCTATTTTTAAGTAGAATAAATTATCTTGTAGTTTATATAATTAAAAGGCTATGAAGGTTTTTAACCTATTCAATAGAACATATAAATAATAGTTGATTGAATTTAACATTATTAAGTCTTTTAGTAAACAAATAAATAAAATTATAGATAAAATTGTTTATATTCTAATAATATCTATTTTAAAAATATAGATATATTAATTTTTCTTCTTTTTCTACGTACGTAAACAATGACAACCTCTTCAACTACGTTCTTCTCTCCAATCAAGTATTTCTTCAAATATTTTATTGTAAAATACTAGTAGACGAATATTTTTAAGTGAAT
This sequence comes from Limonium bicolor, assembly GCA_023374045.1. Taxonomy (NCBI): domain Eukaryota; kingdom Viridiplantae; phylum Streptophyta; class Magnoliopsida; order Caryophyllales; family Plumbaginaceae; genus Limonium; species Limonium bicolor. Next base: position 290,926,827 of record CM041781.1, read on the forward strand.
CGTCAATAATGAGTAAACATTTTTATATTTGTCTGAATTGTTATTTTTTGATATTTTATATCACTACATAACTTAATATAAAATTATATTGTGACATAGCTAAATTAATAATTTTATATTTTATATTTAACTTTTAATTTATTAAGGGCCCATTAAAAAATTCAACACAGGATCCCACGAATTACCGAACCACCCCTGGATAGATAGATACAATATATCAATTTTCTAAGATTTAGAAACTTAAAATGATTATTTAACTGTAAAAGATATTAAAAAAAATAAAAATAAAAGAAATATGTGCTTTAGTATATCTATGCAATCTACATAATATTTATAAACTGTATTCGAAATATAAAAAAACATGTAATAAATGTTAAAAAATACTACAAATACATGTATATATGTATGTTAGGACTTAGGAGTATTTCTGTTTCCCCTTTTGAGTCGTTGGGGGTTTGCATTGCAATTGCATAGTGGGGTGATGGTGAGTAAGACAGGTCACTACTGGTGCGCTGCAAGAGTTCACGGACGGCTAGGATTACCACCCAACACTTACGCCTCAATCTATATAACGTGTCTAGATTAGTGACACATGTACGTGAGATCAGAGCTGTATATTATGTAGTGTAGACTGTAGAGTAGTAAATGCTCTGTTTGTCACTCACCTAGTTTTGGCTAAAACCCGGTTCCAGAAGTGTAAAAAAGTAACTTATCGCGATATGAGGATGGACCTCTGGAGATGATAAACTGGCGATAAATTGGACGGAGCTAAGCTAGGTTGGCAAGTGGGGGCCGTGGCATGAATATTATAAAATTTTCATGGGGAAACTAGCCGTTTTTGTCAGAGCGGGTTGGATATATAGACCGGACCGGAAGTGGGTAAACTGAAGTGATAAGGGGCCCAGCCCGGGGATAGACTAGGAGAGACACCCCGCGCTCTGCTTGTGGGTAGCTCAACGGCGCCGTTTCCAAGTGGGGGTCTGCCCTTGGGGTCTAGGGCAGAGTTGTCGAAATTTGATCCAATCTGAAAATTCATTTGTTTTATTTGAACTTAAAACCCAACTGAAACCCATAAATAGTTAAATATAATGAACTCAAAACCTAAATAAGTAAAATCTAAAATAATCTGAATCTAAAATAACCTGAAAAATTTATAAGCGAAATGATCTAAAAAATTTATAACTTAAAATGACCCAAAATAATAGTACTTAAAAATTATCTAAACTCGAATAATATTAAATAATAGTGACCATAAATTGACCCAAACCTGAATGAACCAAATAAATATAATAAAAAACTTGATTCAAATGTAGTTTATTTGAATGAAATTCAAAATAGACATTGTATTAACTTTTCTTTAATTTATATGTATTATATTCTTATAGAAATTAGGTATATATTTTTCATATTTTTTTTCAAATAATATTAATCATGACCCAAAATAACCGAAACTCGAATCTATCTAACACTATTACAACTTGAACCTGATTTAACTCGAACCTAAATGACCCAAATCTGAAATAACCTGAAAATTTAATGACCTAAACAAATAATAATCCAAAAGATATGAGTCAAACCCAAACAGATAACCTGTTTGACAACTCTACTGGTTGGGGTAGTACCGTAGTAGTAAGTGCACCAGCCAGTCTGGTTAATTCTAATCAAAAACCAACAACTTCAAATAATTTTCATTTTGACCATGGGATGGGAGCATTGCATGGGGTCTAATAAAAAACCCATTGGAGCAGAGCATGGCTTATCTGGCCAGCTCTTCCTTTTAGGCAATTAATTAGCCTAATTCTACTAGTAGTATTAAGCAAAGCATCTAGCTAACACTGAACTCGAGACCCCCCACCCCACTACACTACTACCAGTAATAATTACTATATATATCCACCTTATCTTTTAGAAAAAAAATAGAATCTAGCGAATCTGCACTTGAGATTATTTATGTTTTTCATATAAGTGTTCCAGAAAACTCTGCATGAGTGAAATCTCTAGCTAGTGTATCATGTATGATAGGAAACTAGCTCCGTTGTAGAATGTGATTTACAACAGTTTCAAAGTAATATCTTCCATCTACCTTAAAAGTCCAAATGTGACATGGAAACGATTCTACTAGAAAGCGCTTGGGTAACTATGTATATGTCCAGTGAGATATTCTCACTTAAAGCAATGATTGTATGGTTTTTGAATGATATATCACTAGTTGTTAAAAAAACTAACATCTAATCCATGTATTTGACATATATAAAGTTATTCTTTACGTTTGTTTCCTTGCACATAAATAAAGATAACGTATATCCAAAATAAACAAGGAAGTGAGATAGTATAACATAACCCGACGCAAACAACCATGCAAATGAATCCAAATAAATACTATACTACTACTCCCTCCGTCCTGAATTGACCGTCCTGTTTATTATTTGGACATGTCGTTTGACTTCAATTTTTAACATATAAGATAAAATAATTTTTAAAATTTAAATTTTGCATATGATTCTTAACATGTTAAACTATATATTACAAACTTTAGTTTTATAAAATTATGTTATTTTATATGCTTAATATTGAAGTGGAAAAACGTGCCATAAAGCAAACAGGACGGTCAATTCAGGACGGAGGGAGTATTAATTACCTTAATTATAACCCCACCTGGTGGGTGCTACTCTATTGGAATACTCTCGCCAGCACCGCATGTGATCCTTTCTCAGCATGTGATAAATTTTGACCTTCCACACCTATTCCCTAATTTCCACCTACACTTCAACTTCTCTCCAATTTCTCAAAAAAAACAATTCTCCTCAATTTCTCACCAAGGCCAAGCGCATCTTCTTCCCTGCCTCCTTTTTGGTTTTTCCTCACCCACCTTTCCATTGATTCCACTTCTCTATGCCACTACTTCCATTCCATTCCATCGTCTTCCCCACATCCATTCACACCTCCCACTCCGTCTTTCCACACACTCATCATCACAACTCCATCACCACCACCCACGCAACAGGTAAACCCTCCAGTTTCCCTCTTCTACTGCTAACTAGCTACTACTACTCTCAACCTCAAACTTCCCCAACTCCATTTACTGTAATGTTTCCTTTCTTCCCACCATCCTCCTCCTCATCACCACCCTCACACCACTCCACTCCTCCACCACTCCAAACCCAGAATCCCTAGCCTCCTCTCCTTCAAACAATCCATCACATCCGACCCAGACAACACCATCTCCAACTGGAACCCAAACACTTCCACTTCCTCCAACCCCTGCACATGGAACGGCATCACTTGCAAAGACGGCAGAGTCATCTCACTCTCCATCCCAAAGAAAAAACTCACCGGCTATCTCCCTTCCTCCCTTGGCTCACTTTCCAATCTCCGCCACATTAACCTCCGCAACAACCGTTTCCACGGCCCATTACCTCCTTCCCTCTTCCATCTCACCGGTCTTCAATCCCTCGTCCTCTACGCCAACTCCCTCTCCGGCTCAATCCCTTCCGACATCAGCAACCTCATCTACCTTCAAAACCTTGACTTATCCCAAAACCTCCTCTCCAACTCCATCCCATCCACTATCCTCAACTGTACCCGTCTCCGGACACTCAATTTAAACACCAACAACTTCACCGGTTCACTCCCCCTCGGTTTCGGTTCACGTCTTACCTCACTTGAACGCCTTGATTTGGCTCACAATTCATTCACGGGTACCATCCCGTCTGATATGGGTAACCTCACTAATCTACAAGGAACAGTTGATTTCTCACGTAATCACTTCACTGGTGCAATACCTCCATCTCTCGGTGAATTACCAGAAAAAGTCTACATTGATCTTTCTTACAATGACTTGACTGGTCCAATTCCGCAGCACGGTGCGTTAATTAACCGTGGACCAACCGCTTTCATTGGTAATCCTGGGTTATGTGGACCTCCTTTAAAAAACTCATGTTCTGCTGCTGATGATGATGATGATGGTAATGGTTCAGCCGCAAGCTCTCCATCATCATCATCTTACCCGTCCTTGCCCAGTGATGGACGAGCCAATAATGATGGTAAGGGTAAAAGTGGTGAGTTAAGTAAAACCTCGATTATAGCGATAGTCGCGAGTGATGTAGTCGGTATTTGTCTAATTGGTTTACTCTGCTCCTACTGTTACACGAGGGTTTGTCGTAATGGTGGTGGTAGTCGGACTCATGACCCCGGGTATGGATTAGAGACAGCCGGTGTTACTCCAGGAGGAAAAACTGGGGGAGGTAAATTAGATCAATGTTTCTGTTTTAGAAGAGATGAGTCTGAGACACCATCTGAGAATGTAGAGCAGTATGATCTAGTTAAGCTAGATGGACAAGTTGGGTTTGATTTGGATGAGTTGTTGAAAGCTTCAGCTTTTGTGTTGGGTAAGAGTGGAATTGGGATTGTGTATAAAGTTGTGTTGGAAGATGGGTTGACTCTTGCGGTTAGGAGGTTAGGGGAAGGTGGATCTCAGAGGTTTAAGGAGTTTCAGACTGAGGTTGAGGCGATTGGGAAGCTGAAACATCCTAATATAGTGCAGTTGAGAGCTTATTACTGGTCTGTTGATGAGAAGCTGCTTATATATGAGTTTGTTCCGAATGGAAACCTTGCTGCTGCCTTACATGGTAATTGTGTTTTGTTTTGCTTACATATTATCTTGAATGAACGAATGAATGCATTATTAATCATGTCTTTGTTTTATATATTATATATATAGGTAAGCCAGGAATGACTACATTTATTCCATTACCATGGTCAACAAGGCTACTAATCATGAGAGGCATTGCAAAAGGACTTGTTTATTTGCACGAATTCAGTCCCAAGAAATACGTTCACGGCGACTTAAACCCAAGCAACATTCTCCTAGGCAGAAACATGGAACCCAAAATTGCTGATTTTGGACTTGCTCGTCTAGCCAACATAGCTGGCAACTCTCCTCCCACCCTGCAAACATCAAACCGGATGATGCTGGCAGCATCCACCTCTGAGAAACCACCCCCACCTCATCAGAGGCAACACAGCAATGTGCCGTCCGAGACCGCTACCAGCATCTCAACCACAACAAATGTGTTAGCATACTACCAGGCGCCTGAGTCACTGAAATCCATCAAGCCATCACAGAAATGGGATGTGTATTCGTACGGTGTGATCCTGATGGAGATAATTACGGGGAGGTCTCCACTGGTGCAAGTGGGTGGTGGGTCTGAGATGGACCTTGTGCAGTGGATTCAGATGTGTATTGATGAGAAGAAACCGCTGGTTGATGTACTTGATCCTGCTCTGGCTGCGGCTGAAGAAGTGGGTGATGATGATTATAAGGAGGATGAGATTGTGGGTGCGCTCAAGATCGCGATGGCTTGTGTTAGTTCCAGTCCGGAGAAAAGACCGAGTATGAGACATGTGTGTGATGCACTGGATCAGTTGTGTGAGTGAGGAAGCAAGCAAGGGTTTGAAATCAGTCCGCAAGGTCTCTCTGAGAAGAACACGATTTTGTTCTTTGTCACCAGCCCTATTTGGTTCTTCTGGCTGGTAAGATGGGTGGTAAGGTTAAGAATTTACCGCCAGGAATGTGGGAATAAGTACTAGAAATTAATGTGTCTAATGAGAGTTTTATCAGGGAAGCAATTTCATTTTTTTTGGTGATTAAGAAGAATTTTAGGGAAATGTAGATGATGTTTTAGCTTTAGGTAGAGTAGAATGTGTAGTAGTTGGTCTTGAACAAGGAAATATGTTTTTGGGTTTTACTAGTGGTAGAGGATCTGTGGCTGTGGAGTTGAAATTGGAAGCAGGGTGGATTGATGTATATCTGGTGGTTGTATTTCTTTTTTTTTTTTTTTTTTCAAATTCTCTTTTGTTTGGCTGATGTTGCAGTTGAAATGATATACTTTTGTCTAGAATGCAATGAGATTTGTTTCCTAAGAATAATCTCAAACTGTGGATTCACAGCTCGAGGAATCCACTAGTATGTTTGCCTGTACTCTTCTGCTTGGAACACCTTTTCGTCAACACTGTTTATACGTTTCCTAGCCCCTAGAAGTAGACATGTTACCTTTACCTTTTGGTCTAACTATGATGAAGTTGTCACTCAGTTCTGAATAGTCATTCAAATGAACACTAATTCCACACCAATGCATGGTTCAGCTCAGCTCCCAATCCCAAACCGAGGTTGGTGTCACGGATTTATAATTTCAGCTGTCTTGAGGGTTATGATGACACAGTATAAGGGGTTCATCATATTTAACTCTCCATTCATCTGCATTTGAGATGGTGATGTAAATAAATTCTACGTCAACCACAACCAAAACGCCAAAAAGTGACTTGACCTTTCTACATGACATGTGATGGGAAATTCTAGTTTTACTAGAAAACTTCTTTTATTATGGTTTCCTCATTTGTGCAGATTTCTTCGGAGAAATCATTATCACTACTACAATTTTAAACTCTCCAAGACTAGAAAGCTGAGAGTGACATGAGTAGCTTTCTAATAATGGATAAAGAGATGAATAACTCCAAACTAGATTTGCCTAATTATCTTTCCTAGGACAGAGGAAAATGAAGGAGAAAAATATTGTTACTCAATTGGGCTTATTAAATTCTCAAACTTCAGGTTAGGCAATCCGTTTAGTGAGAAAATACTGTCCCCAATTAATCAAGATTCACTATTAAAATGAAAACCAAATACAACTTTAAATTGACCAGCGGAACAAATAGTAGGCAAGAGAACACTAACAACCAAAGAAAGAATAGCTGTTAAACCCACCTGTATATTGTTCTCCACAAATAAAAACTTGTATCTTAGCGAATTAAAGTCTCCTTACACATCCAAAAGCGGAGAAGAGATGCATTTCACCCGTCAATCAAGGCCTGCCACCAATTCTTTCGTGATGACAAATTTATACTTGAGAGCTTCTAATGTCAAACTGAACATCTTTTTCCGTTTTACCGGGAAGTGGAATTGTGGTTGTTTCTCAGTAGAGGTCGCGGAAGTCAAATGAAGATAAACAACAAAAAACATGTACGCTTTGGCAATGACGGGTAATTCCTTTCCTAGAGTTTGGCATTTCTAAAGTGGGTTGGGGGGGTTTGGGTAAAGAATGGAGTGGTCAAGAAAGTGGAGCTGAAAATTGAAGAAGATTAGCATAACAAATTGCTTCGGAGATCCACAGGTACCTGTAGCATCCTCTGAGAATAAATGAATAACGTCTAATTTCGGATCTCTCGTTTCAAACTGGGTAAGTACTAGTTCTCCCATATTTTTCAAGGGGACAAAAGAACAAGAGACACAAACAAGCATCACGCAATAAAGCAGACAGAAAGATGCAACTAAACTTTCCTTATCCTCCTCCCCTCCTTATAAGGTTGATCACTAGCATTTACACAAGACTGAACGAACAAAATCTTTAACACATACAGAAAGCAAAAGAACGAAACAGATGATGACCATAATGCACCCCCGCTACAATTAGGCCAGAACTTATCGACAAAAAACTGCTGGCTGGTTTTGCTGCTCTCCTCCTAGAAGAGAAAATTCTTTAAGCAGTAATATAACTTATCCATCTCAATTCGAATAATTTCACAGTTACTTAGTACAATATATGGGTATTTCTGCAAACAATTAGGATTCAAGAATTAGGTCGACATGCAATTGAGCACGTTAGAGATAAGAATACATGAAAATAACGGTAGGATTTCAAGGTCATTTAAAAGCGCAAGAATATGACATTTTTCTCATTGCACGCAATCAAAAGACAGATACGATGTCTTTACACATATTAAGATTCTAGTCGCTCTGTAAAATGGAGAAAATAAAAAAGAAAACCCCTTCTTCACAGCATATATAACTGTAAAATCATATATACAGGAGAAGTGTAAAATTATAAAGTCTATCTATGGACTGAGAAGTTGGACCTCTATAGGTTTTTACAGAAAATCCATTTTCTCTTAACTATCCATCCGCAACAGGACAACCTAACTCATTCAAGGCTTGTGGGGGCTGGGGACTATAAACTTCCCTATCTAGAGCCGTACAGCAAGCCCACATTTACCCTAACATGGCTGCAGACAGGTTTCATTACAACAAAGAGCTGTCGACAAAGACATTTGCTTCTACAGATAAGAACTCCTTTTTACCAACTACAAGAAAAAAAAAACAACAAAAGAAAGATCCATGCCTGGACGTGTCTATCTGTCATGAGTGCTTAAAAACTCCACTATACATGGGTATATTTGTTCAATTGCCTGCATTATTAAAAATCCACCTTTAATTATAAAAAATATTAAATTACAAAAAAAAAATGAAATAGTGAGATTAGACTATTTTCTCACTTACCAGTCTTCCTCCAACCAGATCGTAATGAGCATAATGTGGACCTGCAGGTTCTCCGAAAACCTTGTAGGTGACCAACTCATCAGGAATGAGCTTGACAGTTTCTGGTTCGTTGTCAAAACATAATAATGTTCAGTCAAAAAACCAAAACGGCTGTCACGTACAAATACACTTTATAAGAGATTGATTACTAGCTGCAGTACCGTAAACAGCTTCAGGAGGGCATATCGAATCACGGTCTCCTGCAAGAGCCAGGACTGGGACTTTTGTCTTATGTATATGATCTTTGTAAAAGAATGTACCATTTCTATTACATAATCCACCTTCTCGAAAAGCTGTGGTCAACTGTATGAGAAGCTTCACGGGTATAGTACCTGATAGTATTCATAGGATCAGCAGATTTTAAGGCAACAAACAACAAAAGCAATCAGTACCAGATCTAATCATTGCTTGATCTCAAGATTTGGGAGTCCAGTGGATAAATGCCATGGGTTCTCTCAAATGAAAGAGGTTATATCTTTGGTGGGCCTTTTTTTGCCCTTTCTAGTGTCATTATAACCTGACTTCATAATATCATCTACAATTCTGCTCTTCACCGGATTCAACAAGTACGGTCCTATCCTATTATGATAGAAGTTAACTAGAACAGGATCACTCTTGCTTAGTTGTGCTTGAATACACAATAGGGTGTGATGGAATCAAGTTAATAACGGTACGCCACAAACAGAACACCATGTATATAAACTTAACGACACGAGATAATCCCCAAAGAGCAAACTCGGGGAAGGAAAGATGTAACAGTCATGCAAGAAAAAGAGAGAAGGTGCCCATACTTACAAAAGTTATTCAGAACAAGTTTTTTTAGCAAGTCCGGGTGCATCATATCTTCCGCTGAGATCATGCTATTTAACCAAGAGAAAACATATGGAGGACGAGATGAAAGTGGATAAGCTGCTGTCAACAATGCTCCTAAAGGCACAACAGGGACCTGAAGAGCCTGTGCTGGATCAGCCTGAGATGTGAGCACATACATGTATCAGCGTGTTTCTCCTATCTAAATGTAGTCATCATTGCTTTGTAGAATCAAGAAGATAACTGTATGCGTGTATATGTTGACTCATACAAGGGGTAGCAACAACTTCAGTGTCGAATCAGATGTAGTATAGTCTAGTGATGATGCTAGTGTTACAATGCCAGCCAGCTTGGGATCCTTTCCTTCATGATCTGATAATAGGATCAAAACATGTATTGTTGGAATTATTATGGAGTTATTATAGAATTATTATATTGTTATGAGATCCTGCAGTTCAAATAGCTGGTATAAATTTCCAAGGAAGTACGAGCAACTCACAGCATTTTGATAGGAATGCATACAACAGTATTCCCCCCATTGAATGTCCAATGGCAAAAATTCTATCATCTTTTGGCCTAGTTCGAGTCCTTATATATTCCATCTGCAGATCAATGCAATAGCATCAGCCTCCAATTAAGCACATCCAAAATTACAATATACACTTCACATAAAGCTAAAAAAAAGGCCAACTGTTATCTGAAAGTTATCAACCAGCAAAATTACAATATACACTTCACCGAATTTCTCAATCAGGAGTAGAAAGAGAAAAACATAGGCTACATCAGATAATTAGATAAACATAAAATAGAGGCCTCCGGGAAAAGAGTCACCTTACCACAGCAGGAATATCTTCTTCCAAATAATTGTCAAAATCCCAATCATACTTGACAATCAGGTCAAGTTGCTTTTGAAAATCACCAATCGTTGAAGAAAGCCTCTCTTGCAACTCAAAAATCTGTGGAGAAACTGAGTTTTGACCTTCTTCTATCACATTTAAAAGCCTCTCACTGAGATCCTTGACCTGTCCAGCGACTAATCCATTTTGCCTTTCTTCCAACAGCCTTAACAAGTTGTCTCTAATCTCATTATACCGGTCAAGTAGCTGTGAATTCTCTACGAGCCTTGATATCTGATCAAAGAATTTTGCAGACATGATTTTTGACTGGCCTTCACTAAGAAACCCAGAGAGCCTCTCTGATAACTGCATCAATGTCTCCGTGAGTTCACTGACTAGTTCTGAATCATCCCAGACTGTAGTAACTATAACTTCATCTTCATTGATTTCTTCATCATCACTGGTCCAGGCCTCAGACTTAGCTGTTCCACTGGGATCAATACCACTTAAAGGATCTCGCATAGAATCCGGATCATCAGTAGCAGATTCAGCCGAGTTCTCTATTTGCTCAGAGATTATATGCGCAGATTGCTCAGCCTCTTTTAAGTCCTTGGCTTTCGTGCTCAGACCAGCTCCCCGAACTTCAAGAATCCATGTGTCAAAGCCTTGGCCAGACATGTAACGAGCAAATGATGACTGCAAGAAACCTGCTTCAGTTAGCTACATTGTAAGCATGGATGTTTCTTCCCAACATAATTTCTTTTCTTCATTAAAATATTTCTTCTCCCGTATCATGAAAAAAGATTACATGGGTAACAGGTTCAACACAATTAAAACATAAACATCCCCTCAAAACTGGTTGTAAAACTAAAGTGAACTCTGACACAGATTACTTGACTCTGCCCAAAAGCAACAGTTTGCGGTTAGGGTTGAATGAAATGCAACATTGGTATTCACTCATCCCCAAAAACGTACCAAACAATGACACATGTAATGTTTCTTGGTTGCTCTCATTTCAAGAGTAAAACATATACACTTCATAACCGCATGTTTTCTAAATAGAAATGAGGATCTAAATAGAGAGAATGAAAATGGGAGTTCAGAGGAATTCATGCCTTAAAGTTGTTAAGTTGCTTTTGCTTGATATTTTTCAGCAACTCATTTGTTTCTTTTATTTGTATCCAATTCAAATCATATGCTGACCTCCCTCTGATAATAATACTAATATGATAACTGAAACTATTTTTCAAATTCTGCTTCCTTTCTATACGATAACATTGAGTTTCATCACAAATACGATTTATCACGCGATGTCTTCTTATTCCCCGCCCACTAAACAAGCCCTGAGTCACTCATATGGCAATAAAAGAAGACTATGACCGCGTCAAGAGTGGAAGAGAACATCAAGATCATAAAAGGAAGACCAAAACCAAGCCGTGAAGAAACTGGCCAAAAGGTTGCCGCCACAAAACCATACAAGAAGCAAGAATTGGATTCATTCGGAAGCAATTCCAGTTATTTCACATAACAATTTTGAAGAGTACTGTGAGGAGTCAGGTACGGAACACGTGAAACGGGTGATTTGACAAGAAACACGAATTCTTTTTCCTAACACGGTAATAAAATGTGAACTCAAATGGAGTACGACATTAAGTACAAGTTAGATTGAATTAAATGAAGATGAACTACCTCAGGAGAGAGATCATATCCTATCGCGTTAGTTCCCACGCCGGACAACAGCATTAACGGATGGTTCCTCGGTGGCGCCTGTTCACATCACTACACGCATCAGAGCGGACATATATGATCACAATCACAAACCAGCAGAATTACAAACTGTCATAATCTATATCACCGGTAACTGAAATCAAAAATCGGTAAAGAGCCTAATCCATAATCAATCAATCAACCTGAGGATTAGGACGATACCGCCAGAGAGCGAGCCGCCATTCAGAACAAGGAACAGTGACGTAGTGCAGCTCGTCCGCGGTGCACACTGGCGGCTTGTTATCAACCTTCTCAGCCACGTCCGCATCCTTTGATCCGGCGCCTTCGCCGACGTGGAAGGCTCTGACCTTCACCACAGGACGCCATCGCAGAGATGGCGGCGAGAGGCAATAGGAGTAGGAGAACGCAACGGCTGGGGCCGGAGGACCACGGAGGAATGCCGGATTTAGGTTGAGGGAACGAATTGCTGACGCGATGCTAATAGCTGAGCGCATATCGGATTGAAGTGTCGAGAACGGGACCATTTCCCTTTTCTCCGCTTCGATCGCAAATATGTTTTGCTTTACTTTCTTGTCGGTTTCGAGGTCATGCGAGAATGAATGTAAGAGCTGGAAGTGCGAAAAACTGGGAGGGAATTCTGGTCTGGGTTAAAGAGCGCTGCTGGATTGTTCGTATCGATCGAAATGGATAAAATGTACACGTCTAGACTACTATCGTAGTCTTTGATTGTGGACATACAATTTTCAACAAAATTGGGAAATGTTATCCGACTAAAATAACATATGGAATAAGGGATAAACAGATAATTATATAACGATCATTTTTTATAAGTAATTATAAAGTGATCATGCTTTTATCTTTATTTAAGGAATACTCTTTGTCATTAAGTTAGTTATAAGAGTTATATGCGTAATTTTTAAATTAGCTATTAGGGATTGGATCATGACATATTGAACAGGATGTAGTATTTCCAATAGCGAATAGGTTAACGTGTACACAGGGCGGAGACACTGACGGGAAAATTTCCCGGGAACGGGTGTTTGGCCCCCTCATTTCCCATGCAAGAGTGTCTTCGGTTGTAATTCCCGATTTCGGGTGTTTTTTTTTTACCCGTTGTAGAGAAGCTGATAATTCATTTATCGGCTTCTCTACAATTCGAGAATCGACCGTTGGAGCTTTACAGACAAGACGATAATTCATTTATCGGCTTCAGATGCCGATAAATGAATTATCGGCTTGTCTGTAAAGCCCTATATAACAATGCACCGCGCGGAGAAATGAGGGGAGAAGCCTCATTTTTTCCAAAACATCTCAATTCTCTCCAAATCCTCTCCTCTAAAATCCTTTGTTTGCATAGGAACTATAGTATGGCTGATCAATATGATATGGGTGAGCATGGTCCGGTGGAGTCGCAGCCGTTCAGTTTGCAGACGACACATATATCTGCTGCGTATGCCTCCAATGACCCGGTTAGTATTACTAATTAATGTATATTGTAATAATTTACATTTTTAGTGTATTTAGATATTTGATATAGTGGTAATCGATGCAATAATTATAGTATCTCTGTATTTAACTAGTATTAGTAATTTTATTATTGTTTGGTATTATTTTGATTGTAGTATCTGTCTGTGTAACCGTAATTCTTTTTAATTGTTAATTCAATATAATTACTTAGTTTGTAGATCGTATGAGTTAATTGTAGGTAACGTAGCATAACATTTTTTGTAAATTACATTCTAAATGATTATATATGGTTTAGTTAAATAACATTTACTATATCTAGTTGTTTAGTCTAATTATTATCTGTCCGTGTAACATTAATTCTGTTTAATTATTAATTCAATATAGCTGCTTAGTTTAGACCGTATTAGTTAATTGTAGGTAACGTAGCATAACAATTTTTGTAAATTACATTCTAAATCATTATATATGGTTTAGTTAAATAACATTTACTATATCTAGTTGTTTAGCCTAATTATTATCTGTCCGTGCAACATTAATTCTGTTTAATTATTAATTCATTATAGTTGCTTAGTTTATAGACCGTTTTAGTTAATTGTAGGTAACGTAGCATAACAATTTTTGTAAATTACATTCTAAATCATTATATATGGTTTAGTTAAATAACATTTACTATATTTAGCTGTTTAGTCTAATTATTAACTGTCCGTGTAACATTAATTCTTTTTAATTATATAATTTAATGTGTAGATGATTGTAATGTAGTTATTGTATTAATATTCGAACTTTTGTTATTTGTGCTCTATTAAATGGTAATTTGTATGGAATGTAGATGTATGCACAGTACCAAAATAGGAATTTGAAAACAAGATCCTGCTGGAAGGGTGCTACTACCCTACATGATGCTATACTTCCATACGTTGCTACAGCTGGTTTTTTTGGGCCAGCAAATATGAGATTGAATAACTGTACTGGCATCATCAGCGCTTTGATTGATAGATGGCGTCCTGAGACTCACACATTCTTGATGCCATTCGGGGAGGTTACCATAACCTTAGAGGATGTTAGTGTGCTTTTTGGGTTGCCTATTGAGGGGGAACCTATCTGTTTCCCCACCAGTAATGTGGATGTTAATGCGGTGTGCCAGCGTCTTCTTGGTGATGTCCCCCCTACTCACAAGGGGAACCAGATACCCATTGCGTGGCTAGCTGAGAGGTTTGTGGAGACAGACGCTGACTTTGGTCAGCGTGACGCTATTGTTCATCAGCAGCACGCGAGAGCATATATTATGAGACTGATTGGAGGGTTTCTGTTTCCCAACTCTAATGGGGACAAGGTGGATGTCAGTTATCTGTTGCTGTTGGAGGATTTTGCCTACAGTGGGGGGCTTAGCTGGGGGTCCGCGCTCCTTGCACATTTCTATAGGGAGATGTGCAACGCCACCAAATTCGACACTAAGTATCTGAATGGCTGCAGTAAGTTGCTCACCGTCTGGGCATACGAGCGTATCCCTGCATTTAGGCCACGACTCACCCCAGATCGGATTAATCTTTCACCCCATCTTGCACTTGCTCATAGGTAACAAACTACACATTGTATGGTTGTTCAAATAATATTTTATTAAATTACTCTACAACCCTAATTTTATGTCATGTTGCAGATATAATGGCAAGGGAAATAGCATCAGCGCTTTCGCTGCGCGACAAACTCTGGACAATATGAGGATTCCACCGAGCGAGGGAGAGGTAATATAAAACTAAACCTTATTACAATACTAATTTATTTGTTATAATTTGTTTGCATATTTTTAATATTTATTTCGAAATATTCTATAGTGGATTTGGCAGCCGTACGGTGGCAGATCACCACATCCAGATAGGGTGGCTGTAGTGGTATTTTTAATCCACTACAACGTTGTAGAGGGTCACCAGCCGGACCGAGTACTGCGCCAGTTCGGGTATGATCAGCCTATTCCTGCTCCCCCACTCGACTGTGACATGCTCCATGTAATCACCAGAACCGGTAGGCCAGATGCGCGATGGTGGGAAATATTCCATGACCACATCCAGATGTGGAACAATAGGAGTCATTTCCGG
The DNA here is from genome assembly GCA_023374045.1 of Limonium bicolor. Taxonomy (NCBI): domain Eukaryota; kingdom Viridiplantae; phylum Streptophyta; class Magnoliopsida; order Caryophyllales; family Plumbaginaceae; genus Limonium; species Limonium bicolor. The sequence continues at coordinate 290,942,132 of CM041781.1, forward strand.
GTGATTACACCACAGACGCCAAGGAGCATTCCACTGGACAGGAGGAGTGCATATATGGTTTGGTTCCTCCAGCATTCTGTTGCTTGGTTCACTGTTGAGAGCAGGAGGAATGTCATCGTGGTAAGCATTTATTTAAATTGTTTGTCAGCTGTTCCTCTAGTTTGATAATTGTATTGTTTTTTACCATTATATAACCCGTTGTTCTACCTGGTTGATCAGGCGTCTGCAGTGGAGCAGCTTCAGAGGATCCCTACTGATCCTAGTGTTCGGGGATATGCCACCAGACTTTCTCAGACTATTGATGTTGATCACTACCATCGGTCTGTGCCATTCCCCCAGGAGTTGTCACAGCAGGCGCCAGATAGGGTGGAGTTGCAGTACCCTGCTTATCAAATCAACGACAATCCTGGCCCCAGAGCTGCTAGAAGCCGGCCGTACAGTCAGAGACGAAGAGGGCCGCGTGACTACGCACCACCACCACCACCACCCCAGAACTACCCTTCATCTCAGACACAGCTTTCCATTGTCCCTGTTGCAGACACTGAGGAAGAGGGATATCGGCCATCCTTTGAGCCACAGCCACCTTGTCAGCCAGAGCAGACCACCTATGGCCAGGTACCCCCTGATTTTGGTGCACACTTTGATGCTGGTGCGGGTTCATCGAACCAGGTTGCCAACATGAGTACACAGGAGCTGGTCACTTTTTGTGAGCAGCTGATATATGATGACGCAGAATTAATTGGCGGATTTAACTGGACCAATTTAGCTGGTGGCGCACAGCAACAAACTCAGATGGCTGTTGCTCCTTCATATGATCCGTCATCTTTGCATCAGCCTGCTCCTTCAGGTACACCACAGCAAGCTCCTCCCGCACCATCTGCATCAGCAGATCCAAGTACACCTGCTGGGGAGCAGGAAAATGAGGAAGATCGGGGGATGTGGTTAAGGGGCACACACTCTAGGTTTAGGAATCGTAGAATTTTTAATCCAGATTTCACTAATCCTTAGTTTATGAACAATGTCTATGTAGTTTTGCATTGTTTTATCGCTTGTTCTTTTATTTTAAAGTTATTAGTTTAAGGATTTGTCATTGTCTTTAAATTTTTAAAAACGTTGATTTATTTGTCTACTTTGAGCATTCTTTTGGACCATTTGCGGAAATCGTATCGGTATAAATTTTTGGTACATTGATGTTTGTATGTACTACTGCATTCATACAAAATTTGGAGCACAACGGGAATCATTTGGTTGTCCAAACTGTAAGCGCAAAGTGGCACCGGAGTGCAGTTTTTTAATATGCATTTTTTGTGTCGGTTCGCGACTTTGGTCATTCTTTTCAATAGGTTGCCGCTGTCCGTTGGCCACCAATTTTTGATACAATGAAGTGTGCATGTAGTACTACATTCATACAAATTTTGGAGCACAACGTGAATCATTTGGTGGTCCAAACTGTAAGCGCAAAGTGGCACCTGAGTGCAGTTTTTTAATATGCAGTTTTTGTGTCGGTTCGCGACTTTGGTCATTCTTTTCAATAGGTTGCCGCTGTCCGTTGGCCACCAATTTTTGATACAATGAAGTGTGCATGTAGTACTACATTCATACAAATTTTGGAGCACAACGTGAATCATTTGGTGGTCCAAACTGTAAGCGCAAAGTGGCACCTGAGTGCAGTTTTTTAATATGCATTTTTGTGTCGGTTCGCGACTTTGGTCATTCTTTTCAATAGGTTGCCGCTGTCCGTTGGCCACCAATTTTTGATACAATGAAGTGTGCATGTAGTACTACATTCATACAAATTTTGGAGCACAACGTGAATCATTTGGTGGTCCAAACTGTAAGCGCAAAGTGGCACCTGAGTGCAGTTTTTTAATATGCATTTTTGTGTCGGTTCGCGACTTTGGTCATTCTTTTCAATAGGTTGCCGCTGTCCGTTGGCCACCAATTTTTGATACAATGAAGTGTGCATGTAGTACTACATTCATACAAATTTTGGAGCACAACGTGAATCATTTGGTGGTCCAAACTGTAAGCGCAAAGTGGCACCTGAGTGCAGTTTTTTAATATGCAGTTTGTTGTTCATTTTTTATATATATTATATATAGTATTGTTCATTTTTTTCAAATATTAATAATATATATTAATTATTATAAATTAAATATTAATATTTATTTTAAATTTAAATGATATAATTAAATATCTTTATATATATATCATATTTATATTTATTTATATTTATTATAAATAAAATTATTCATATTATATTAGATAAATATTGTAAATTAATACTTATTAAAATTATGTGTTATATATTAATAATTATATAAGTTATATATCATATATTTTAATATTTATACTAGCCGTTGAATTTACCGTTCAAGTAGCCGTTGAGTTAACCGTTCAAGTAGCCGTACAACTAGCCGTTGAGTTAGCCGTTGAAGCAGCCATTGAGTTATCTGTTTAACTAGCCGTTTAAGTAGCCGTTGAACTATCCGTTCAATAACCGTTGCTCTAGTATTATAAAACAGGGTATTGGCTTCGAACCCATTCAGTCCACACAACATTACACCAAAGATCTGTAGTTCAGTAGTGAATCGTTCATATCTTACAAAAAACGCCCCTAAAAATCAAATGGAGTTTCCTTTTAGTTTGCACGTTAACTATGCTGCTACTTTCGGCCGTCATGGTGCACAGTTTGATCGAAGGATGGGGCATAGACGCATAGAAATAAATATGTCGTATCCTAATAATCTTAATGATCTACATCGACGAGTCATCCGTGCTTTGCAGTCTATCCTTGGCAGAATAAACATAGCAATGATGGTGTATTTGGGGTTAGAAGGCGATTACGAGTGGAATTTTATACACGTACGCAATGATGCATCTGTCCAACGAATGATGGAAAACTACATGGAGTACAATGATTTCATGGCACATATTCCACTACTAGTTATCTACGATCCTATTGAACCCGACGACGATGATTTCCAGATGCAAGAGTCAATGTACGAGATGCGACGTAACATAATAGCACAACAACTCGATAGACAGAGGTCAGTGAACAATTAGGTTTTACGTAATAAATGTAATCACATTTCATTACTAAAGACAACAGATAAAGAATTAGATGCAGATGATGGCAGACAGGATTTATCAGATAAGATTTCCCCCGTCCCCCAATGCATTTCAATTTTATTCTCACGGTATATATTCTCTCTTATCCTATGCATATAAATACAACAAGCGTTTTTCTTTCACTCACACATATAACTGTTACTCAACACCCTCGTCGCATTTCATCAATGGAGATCCCTTGCACTATATTGCTTGATGTTGAGCCAATCACCAATGATTCAGGTCTGTATTTTGCCAGAACATATTCCACTGAGCATTTCGATTTGGATATCGAAATGGATATTACGTTCGCCGAGTTTGACAATGTTGTAGAGACTAGGTTGAAAGAGCGTTACGGTTACAATTGTGTCCATGAATCGATACTTCATCGATTGCTGCTGCGCTCCCAGCCACGACCAGTATGGGGGCCATTACAAATAAAACGAGATGTTCACGTTCAAACAATGATTGAACGGTTCGTTTATAATCAACAGTTTTATACTCGATTAGAATTCTATGTGGTGTATGCATTCAGGGAAGTTACCCCACCACCACGTGATAATTTCTCGAGCGTATCCTTGGCAGAAGAGTATAATGAAGAACACTATTCAGATGACAGTGAAAACGAAGGTTGATATGTTGGTGGATGATGCATATCTCGTCCATTCTAAGGCATCGACATAAGCGATATGTGGATACTACTATGATATATGTTCCTTTTTAAAGAAAGCACGTATGAGAAGATGAATAGTATTAGTATGTCGTACTGCAATAAAACAGTGATGGATGTCACTGAATCGCTTTATGTATTTGGAATATTTCCTAAGCCATAAAATGGTATATCAAATCAATCTTTAGTCCTTGCTTATTTAAGAAATGCAAATGTAAAGATAATTCATTACAACAGACAATGGGTAAATTACATTTTTTTGTTATGCTTGCTAAAGGCACGACCTGTCTGAGCAGGAGCATAATTGGCTAATGCAATAAGATACAATGATAGTGGGGAATTAATTATAACTTGCATTCGGGCATCTTGTCCTTACATGTCCTCGTTGGCGACATAGCCCACAATGTCTTGTTTCACGCTCATAATTCTCATCCATTTCATTATGAATACGGGAGAATGTGGGGCGCCCTCTAACGTTGCGCATCATTGCAGGATCAGGAACAATACGAAGTCCGGCGTATTGGGCCACTTCCCTTGATTTCCTAGTGGCACAAACTTGTTCTCGCTGTAAGCCTGTATCATCGTTTCAAGTCTGTAAACTGGATGAACGTAGTTCCTCCAGTCCAGGGCGGTAGTACAGCACACGGCCATGACATGTGAGCATGGATACTTAAACGCCTGCCATTCACCGCATTCACATTCCCTAGAGTTAATTCGCACTGCAAATTTACCTTTGTCACGCCTTAAGTTCGGATCCCCATTGTCAACCACCTCAAACACCAAATCCATAGCATCGATAACAACCACACGGTGGTAGTTGGCAAGTGTTTGGTTCTTCAATTTCTCCAGTAGGTTTTGGTGAAAAACAACCCACTATTCCTTTGTGCAGTGTAAGTTTCTAAGTTATCTCGAAAGTAATCTATTAACTTGTACAGTGTGCTTTCAACAATAGCTGTTACCGGTAAGAGCCGAACCCTCTTCAACACCCCATTCATGCACTCTACCAAGTTAGTAGTCATATGGCCCCACCTTTTGCCATCATCATACGCACGTGACCACTTCTCAGGGGGCAGCTCGTTGAAAAAGGAGGAATTGAGGGGTGTAGTGAAAGTAAGTGATTTAATCTGTCCTGAACTATATCCCTCCTGAAATAGTAGCCTGCACAACAAATTTTATCAGATTAAGACATACAAAAAGATGAAGACATACAAATCTCTCACAATTACCTGTGTTGATGAGATACTTCTTCCACTCCTTGTTTCCAAATCTTGTCTGAAAGTTTGAAGCAATATGACGAATACACAAGAAATGTTGGCCATAAGGAGGAAGCCAGTACTGTTCTTCCCTCATTATTGACATTATAGTTGCGGCCCGATCCGTAATAACTGCCACATCGTTCCTAGCTCCAATGACTATGTTGCGAACACGGTCAAGAAAATATTTCCAATCGTCTCTAGATTCGCTAGCAACAATAGCAAAGGCCATTGGTATTATCTTGTTGTTACCATCTTGAGCCACAACAACCAATAATTTTCCTTTGTACTTACCGTACAGGTGGGTGGCATCTATTTGAAGTAGAGGTTTCATATACTTGAAAGCAGTGAGGCATGGCCCAAATGCCCAAAAACAACGCTTAAACCGCCTAACAGAAGTGGTCTGAGTTTCATCTTGAAACACAACAGTTGACTCTAGGTCGACAAACGAATTAGGTATAGTGTGTTTGATGGTTATGATATACCTGGGTAATTCGGTAAATGACTGCTCCCAATCACCATAGACCCTTCTTATCGCTTCAGCACGGCCTAACCAAGCTTTCTTGTAGCTAATCTTCCTTTTATATTCTGAGCGGATAAGTTGAATCACAGTCTTCACTTGTAGACCAGGGTTCTCTTTGATCCTTGGTATCATGACTTCAGCTATGAAATTGTAAGTCAAAAAACGATCATTACTCTCGTCCAGGGCTGGAGCACATGTGTGAGGACTGAATTTCCGTATCCGCCATTCAAATGAATTCTTTAGCAGCGCAGCTCGAAATCTGAAAGTGCACCCTTGTCGGCACCTTAGGGTGTAAATTCTCCTGTTATTCTCGGGAGCAATGAATCTACGTTTCTCTCCAAGTGATACTGTTTTACTGCAGTCACAAGAACATTTTTATCAGCAAATTCTTGCCCCACGACGAACTCTTGACCTGGCCTCCAGTATGGCAAACCGCGTCGATCAATGTCTGATGGTATCTGGCTTATGGCCTCTAAATCCACTTGCGATGAGAACGGGGCTGCAGGAGTGTACGGTGTGGATGGCCCAGCTTCATCAACCATGTCGTCGTCGTCAGCTAAATCTTCTGGCTCCATCTCAGAATCATCATCCGAAGTCTGTAGATTTTCATCTTCGGCTTGTTGATGCTGGGAAAAATCATCATCGGTTTCATCGTCTTCCTCCGGAGAAGGGGTAGTCACATGCTCGAACTCAACTTGCACAGCCACGTTATTCAGCAAGTCTGAATTCTTGATGAAGTTCGATATCATCAGCTTCACCCGGGAATCGCTAGTAATTTTGAGTGGAAGATATGAGCAAGTTGGATATTTGTTCTCCAACTTTCTGCAAACCATGTGGTGATGACATAATCTCCCCCTAACTCCAAGTCGACAAGATTTTTGACGGTATCTTTGAAGGATTGATATGTGGAAGACTGGGGAATTTCACAATCGATAAATTTCGACCAATTGGGATTTATATGAAAATAAATACCATCTGGATTGTATTTGAGCTCTACATTTAGGTACAGAGTACATGGGATATCCATATCAAATATGTATAGCAACTGGTTGAAAGAGTGAGGAATGTGTAAGAGAAGGAAAAATAGGAACGAGATAGCAATAAGCAGCACAAGTTTGAAGAGCCATTCAGTCGTTTATATAAGCTCATACCTGAAATTCGACCGTTGAGGGTTGTTGAAGCCGATAATTCATTTATCGGCTTCATTAATGCCGATAAATGAATTATCGGCTTCACTACAACGCCTCAACGGTCGAATTTCAGGTTGTAGTGAAGCCGATAATTCATTTATCGGCATTAATGAAGCCGATAAATGAATTATCGGCTTCACTACAACGGGTAAAAAAAAAAACCCGAAATCGGGAATTACAATGTAAGAAACTCTTGCATGGGAAATGAGGGGGCCAAACACCCGTTCCCGGGAAATTTTCCGACACTGACGTGCAAGAGGGAGCAACAAGTGTTTCAACTTCACTAAATTATACTCCCTCCGTCCTGAATTGACCGTCCTGTTTACTATTTGGATATGTCGTTTGACTTCAATTTTTAACATATAAGATAAATTAATTTTAAAAATTTAAGTTTTGTATATGATTCCTTACATGATAAACTATATGTTACAAAATTTAGTTTTATAAAATTATTTTATATTATATGCTTAATATTGAAGTGGAAAAACGTGCCATAAAGCAAACAGGGCGGTCAATTCAGGACGGAGGGAGTACAAAATTATAGTGTAAAATTTTGATAAAAGACATTATATATACATGTGTTTTGGTAGGAAAACAATAATTGGAAACAATTGTGATCACCTAATGGCCTCAAGAGCAAAAGGAGGAATCTGTCTAAGGATGAACTTGCTTCTGATTAGCTAGTTGGTGATAAAATAAATTAGGGAAAATTCACGAGATACCCCTGTTTTCTTTCGTAATTCATAATATACCCTTGTGATTTTAGTAATTTAACTTTAAACATGCTTAAATGTTGTCCAAAATTGATGAAACTTTACATGGATGATGCTAAAGTGTTATATTTTGGTCCAATATCAAATTTGAAGTTTTTTAAGCTCACATGTGACCTGTGGGACCTAATGAACAGTCACATATTCATTGGGTCCCTGTTCATTGGGTCCCACAGGTCACATGTGAGTTTAAAAAGTTTCAAATTTGATATTGGACCAAAATATAACACTTTAGCATCGTCCATGTAAAGTTTTATCAATTTTGCACAACATTTAAGCATGTTTAAAGTTGAATTACTAAAATCACAAGGGTATATTATGAATTACGAAAGAAAACAGGGGTATCTCGTGAATTTTCCCAATAAATTACTAAGATGATGTCCGTGAGGATGATCAGCGACATTGTGATTGGGAAACGACCCAAACTTCTACGGGAGGTAGGAGGATGGAATTTTCCACAATGGATGAAAGCCTAATAGAGCAATGATGCGTGGAGGTAGAAAGACCCATGGGTCATGAACTTCTTTTACGGGAGAAGAAATAATGACGGCATTTGGGGAATAAGTATCAGCTAACTTTGTGCCAACAACTGTTGTAAAACATAGGATGCAAGTGTTAATATATATGATTGAGCGTAAGCATTTCGAGGTGACTTTTAACTGTTCACGGAAAACAACCGCCAACCGAATCTGGAATTGGTAAAACCAAAACTGGAAACCCAGTTAACTGGAGTAGCTTGGCGGTTCGGTTAACCGAACCTTTTAATTACCCGGTTCTGTTTACAATTGTTGACTTTATGAAATCTAAACTATTTAACCCTTTTCAATTTATTTATTTATTTACCTAAGTATAAGTATACAATTATATAGCTAATTATTAAAATTATACTAAAAACTGATAAAATCTTACTAAAATCGACAGCTAACTAGTTTAAAACTTTTAATTATAAGAAGAATGGAGCATAGATTTACATCATTCTGATTAACTGTAAAACCAGTAAAACTGCACATAAAACGACGGTTAATCGAGAGCTATTACGGTTATCAAGTTCAATTAACCGCCAATATGGTAAACCAAATAGCCGTTTAACTGTTTATGAGCACCCCTACTTTTTAAGTGCACTGTCAAATTTCAAGACTCAGACTGATGAAAATTACTAAGATATCACTAGTAAGTAAAGTTACTTTATATTACGTGTTGATAAAAGTAGAAAATGTATTAATAAATATTTTACAAATTCACCCTATTATACAATTATTTAACAGTAAATATTAAATGTCTATGGGGCTCATATTTTATTATCTATTAGTAAAATTAAGACTTATAATGATATATATTATCACTAGAGATAATTTGTATTCTTTAGTTCATATCATTGTGTCTCTAAAACTTTAGTTCTTTAATCAAGATATATAATACCAACACATTTGTGTGATACTAAAATTTAAATAACAAAAATATTAATGTACATGTTAACAAAAACCCAAATTCTTGTCTATAGGAGACTGTAGTCAACTTGGCTGCATCTAAGGGCATTTCAGTCAAAATTAAAACAAAAGAATGGAGGGGCACAACACGCACTGAGCGTTTCGCTTTACGGCGTGCTTGTGCATGTTTTTTTTTTACTTTTTTTCTTTATCACAACATTTTTAAATTATTGTAACTTTTAATATATAAGTCCAAAATGAAAAAAAAAATATATCATTGTTTATCTAAATTCGAGCTCTTCAAAACAAGACCAGTCATGGATATGTTTTGACAACTTAAAAAAATTATTTTTACATGTATACCATGATATATTAATGTGAGGATGTATGTACATATTTAATGTGAGAATGTACATGTTTTAATGTGACGATGTACATGTTCAAATGTGAGAATGTACATGTTTTCTCTGTTATATGTACAGGTTTTAATATAAGGATATGCATATTTAATGATTCGTATAGATTTATGAGACAATCTATATATTTTTAATGCGAAGATGTACATGTTTTTACGTGTGGGTGTACATGTTTTAGTAAACATTTGTACAGATTTGTATGATCATTTGTACAAGTTTTCTTTTACGTTCTATGCACTATTATAAAAATATTTTTAAAAAGTTATTAAAATATATCCATGACTGGTCTTATTTTGAAGAGCTTGAATTTAGCTGAATAATGATATAATTTTTTTCATTTTAGACTTATATATTAAAAGTTATAATAATTTAAATGTTTTATGATAAAAAAAACTTAAAAAATTGTTTAAAAAAAGAAAAAAAAACACAGGTTATAGTCAACTTTGGCTACACTTGGCTGTAGCTAAGATATACTGTAACAAAAGTAGCAATATCAACAGCACATTTCACTTTTTTGGCATGACACTTTATAAATTATAACTAAGCTTCAATATCGATATTTGAAATTGTTTATAGAAAGTACTAATTAATCAAATAATAAAGTAAGTTGTCATAAAATCTATTACACATCTAAACATAAATTTTATCGTTGATATTTTATTTACTAAATCCTCCTACTAATGTTCTCTCCAAACAAGAAAGTTTGTTTATGATCTTTTGGGTATTGATGATGTTTATTAGACTGCAATCAAGACAGGGAAACATAAATCAATCAGAACCGAAGATTAGATACAAGTTTAATTTCCTTGGTGTTCATGAGTTTATATTCGCTTGGTTTGGCTTCATTTATGGCTCGACTGGTTGAATCGTCCGTTTTTGGACGCCGTAAAGGACCAAAAAAACGGACGATCCAACTAGTCGTCCGTTTTCGGGAGTCCATAAAAGACCAAAAAAAACGGACGCTCTAACTAACCGTCCGTTTTCGGACGGTCCGGAAACGGACGCTCCAACTAGCCGTCCGAAAACGGACGATCCAACTAGCCGTCCGTTTCCGGACCGTCCGAAAACGGACGGTTAGTTGGAGCGTCCATTTTTTTTGGTCTTTTATGGACGCCCGAAAACGGACGACTAGTTGGATCGTCCGTTTTTTTTTTGTCCTTTACGGACGTCCGAAAACGGACGACTAGTTGGGTCGTCTGTTTTTTTCTTCCATTTTGAATTTTGCAAGTTTTTGAATGATACAATATTCGTAATAACCATATTTAGTCATTAAGAAGTTTTTTTTCGACTGCGTACCCTAAAAAATTAACTGTGATTATGACTGCAAATTCTAAAAAACTGACTGCATATTTTTTATAATGATTGTAAAATCTAAAAAACTGACTGCAAAAACCAGTACTCTGTTACCTTCTATCGGCTCATAGTTGGGTTTATGATCACATGATTTTCTTTTAGACTTAAGAATTTAAAATTCTTAACTGCTTGTGGTTAGGAAGGTGTTTAGGGAGTGTTTGTTTAGACGGAAAAATAGAATGAAATCGGATAAGGGGTAGGAAAGAATGAAAAAGATTCACATTGATTTTCTTAACTGATTGCTGATATTGTCGATTAATAGTCAATGGTCGCCGGCTGCCGGTCAACGACCATCAATTGATGGTTAACATCCAACGGTCACTAGTTAATGATATTGGTCATCTGTTAATGATTATATGTTATCGGTCAAAGTGTGGTGAAAAGAAAGTCTTATTTATTAGCAGGAGTGGGAAATCAAGTTAGATGGATGTGGGCTAATCTCATTTCTTTCTCCCTCTTCTGAAATAAGAAAAATTAGCTAAACAAATAGCAGGAAACAAATATCCCAAAATAAATGTCTCGTTAGTATTTTTTCTTTGAAGCTGGTCTTATCTTACCCAAGCCAAAAAAACACAAGATACAACCTTGAGCTCACTAATTCAATAGTTTAAGTGGCTTAGATCCCTAGACTTTTGTAGTTTGACATTGGAATCGATATAATAACAACTTGGTTTTTAACAAGCGAGACCAGCTACCAAGAAGGTAAGAACTTTAGTTAGAAACAATATGACCTCACTAATTTTAAAATATGGTCAAGAATTATTGGAAAATAAAGTGTGTTTAGTTTTATAAAGGTAGAAGAAAAGTAGACTTTATTGATATTGATTAAGCGCAATTACAAAGAGAATTAATAGATCCTTATATACTGATCTGGTGCCATATCTAAACTAACTAAAAGATAATGAAAGGAGTTAAAGAAATAAGAGATAAATAATTACATGACTAATACTAATTGTGGGCTTAATAGAAGTGGGCTTATGTTGGGCTTGTACATATGGATGGTGCAATATCCCAACACCCCCCTCAAGCTGTAGGTAAGCTAGATTACCAAGGCTTGCCTTGTTGCCGTCGCGCATTCCCATTTGTTGTAACTGATCCTTGTACTTTGTTCCTGGTAGAACCTTTGTCATCATGTTTGCCATTGTGTAGTGGTATGAGTATAGACAACATCGACAAGACCCTGTTGAATCTTTTCTCGAACGAAGTGACAATCTATTCAATGTGCTTCGTCGGTTCATGGAATACTGGATTCCTTGCAATGTGTATCACGGACTAATTGTCACACTTGACTGGAATTGGTGTGATGTCATCAACCTCTAGTTCATGTAACATACGGGTGAGCCAAGTTAATTCTGCAGTCACACGTTAGAGGGAGCGGTATTCAGCTTCTGCACTGGATAACAATATAGAACCTTGTTTCTTGGTCTTCCATGAAATGAGAGTGTCTCCAAGGTAAATGTAGTAACTAGAGACTGACTTTCTGGTGTTAGGACAAGCTGCCCAATCGGAATCACAATAGGCTATGAGTTTTAGGGATGAACGGTCTCCACCGGTTAGCATGATTCCATAGTTCACTGTTCCTTTGATGTAACAGAGAGCATGTAAGGCTGCTTCCATGTGAACATCTGTGGGATTTTGCATGAATTGACTTAGATTCTGAACGGTAAAGCTGATATCTGGCCGTGTGTTAGATAGATAGTTCAGCTTTCCCACAAGCCTTTGAAAAGTTGTAGGATCACGTAGAGGTGTTCCATCTTCAGACAACAATTGTTTTCCTACTATCACAGGCCCTCATGTTGTCCTTCTATTGTTGCAATCAAATTCACTTATCAAATCCATGCAAAACTTTCGTTGGGAAAGAATGTATCCTTTCTTTGTTCGGACAAATTCTATTCCCAAGAAGTAGTGCAAGCTTCCCAAGTCCTTGATTTTGAAGTTCAGATCTAAAGCTTTCTTGATGTTGTTTATAGCTTCCTGATTCTGTCCCACGACCAATATGTCGTCCACATAAACAGCAATGAAAATTTTCCTTTCCTCAGTTTCCTTGAAAAACAGTGAATAATCATTCTTGGATTGAGAGAAGTTGAGTTTTCGTAGAAAATTCCCCAGCTTGGAAAACCATTGTCTTGATGCTTGTTTTAACCCATATAATGACTTTCTGAGAAGACAAGCTTTGTTGGTATCATGGACTTCAAGTCCATCTGGAATTTTCATGTAAACTTCTTCGTCCAGATCACCGTGTAAAAAGGCATTGTTAACGTCAAGTTGATTACAACCCATCCTTTGTTAAGAGCAACCACAATAAGTGCTCGTATTGTGGTTAGTTTCACCACTAGTGAGAATGTTTCATTGTAATCCAACCCATGATGTTGTATGAAACCGTTTGCAACAAGTCTTGCCTTGTACCTTTCAAGTGTCCCACTGATTTGACTTTTATTTTATAGACCCATTTGCATCCTATTACCTTCTTGCCTTGAGGTAATGTGACAATGTCCCATGTATCATTGTCTTTAAGTGCTTGTAATTCTGCATTCATAGCCTCCCTCCAATGGCTATGTCTAGATGCCTCTTTGTAACTATGTGGCTTTTTCATATCAATGACATCCTGAACTTTGGTATATCCTCGTGACAAGAGAGCTATGCAAAATTTTGGTCTTATCTCTGTTAAACTTTCGCAATCGGTGATAAGATTGCTACATGTGTTGTTGTCTTTGTAAACTCTTTGGTCTAACACCTTTTGAAACGTGGCATTGCAAACATAGTCACTTAAATATCCAGATTTGTGACTCTCTCTACTTGAACGTCGTATAGAGAGCTCAGGTTGAACTTCTCTTTCAACGTTATTTGAGTCTATGGCATTTGGTTGCTTTCATCATCAGCAAGAGCTATGTGATAAACATCAAAATTCTAGACACATCTTTCTTCTTCACATGTATCTGTTGAAGATTGGCTGTTGGTGTTACCTTTTGCTAAAAGGAAAAATTGTAGACTAAAACTATATATAAAAATAATAAAATACTAAACTAAACCTACAACTCTACTACGGGTAGCAAATAAAAACCCGGTTGGAGTATAGTGTAAATATATTACGACCGAGAGAATCGTACCAAGGGACTTGTAGAAAACTAGTCCTAATCCGGGCAAAAGCCTATTCTATAACAAGGGGGAAGAGAAAGTGTGTAAGTACAAATTAAGAAAAACTATCTAAAACCTAATCTAAAATAGTATTTATAATGATCTACCCCGGATTCGAAATGGCAACGTCATAAAAACATAAATGAACACTAAGGGAAAAGAATAAATTCCGAACTAACCGACTTTTGGTACTGGCGGATATTATGCCGGACAAGATGCGCCCGGCAAAGACAAGATTCTTGAATGTGGCGGACGTCTTGCACCCGGCATGCCATCCGACCTTCTCAAAATGTCAATTTACTCTTCCAGTTCGAAGTCGAACTAAGCACTCCCTAATCATTATCGAAAACTAACAATGTCTAGGTAATCAACGAACCGAAAAGGGGAGAATTCTAAGCCTTACATTTAATCCTTTAAGTTATAAAAGACAAATAGAAAGACCACTTGGAATTCCTCAACCTTTCTGCCTTACCAAGGTCAGAATTGAAGTACTTGGAAGAAGAAGCAACTTCATTCCTAATTGCAATAAACACAAAATTCCAAGTTGAACTTATATCTTCTATTGAGTGATCATAGTACGTTTACAAAGAGAACCATTTCTAACCAGAGAAGACAAAGAATTCTACATCACCATCCATACAACTACAAGAAGAGAATACAAAGAGGAAGAAGGAGATGTTAATAGCCTTAACCGACAAGGTCTTCTTCTTCTCTTGCGTGGATGGATCCGTAGACTTCTTTGGACACCAACAATGGAGTGAGGCGGAAATATAAAAGTGAATGGAGTGGATTTGGTATGTTGAAGTGTGTGTCAAATGATCACATGAGTAGGGTATTTATAGGTGTTGGAAGTGATTCTATGGAAAGACATATCTTAAATGATGTCTTTCCATAAAGATACACCTTCAAGACATGTCTTTAGCAAAAAGATACCTTTTACTATAGTTGTATTGGTATGGAAAGACACATCACCAAATGATGTCTTTCCATAGTGTCTTCTCATCCAAAAGACATCTTTCCAACTAAAAGACACCTCTTCACCATAAGACACCTTTTCACCATGAGACACATTTTCACCAAAAGACACCTTTTTGCCAAGAGACACCTCTTCATCAAAAGACACCTCTTCATCAAAAGACACCTCTTCATCAAAAGACATATCTTCATCAAAAGACATCTATTCATCAAAAGACATCTCTTCATCAAAAGACATCTCTTCATCAAAAGACACCTCTTCATCAAAAGACACCTCTTCATGTACTGCTACCTTCTGGTGAACTGAGGCAACTTTTTACTTGTGCCGGCTAGGATGTACCCGGCAACATACCCGGCATAGCACCTTTTCTGCTCCACGCTTGTGCGGTGCAGGAGTTAACCGGCCTTATGTCCGGCATTTTGGTCAAAAGTGTTTCCTTGCATGAAAAACATATAAAAACATAAGACTGAACAAATAATACACTTTAATACATAATATAACATAAATATTAACTACTTAACCTTATTTAGATAAATATAATCCTAAATCTAGTACATAAAATATGATAAGTCTGCAGCTTATCAAGGCCCTACACTTACCTTTTGCTAGTCCTCGAGCAAAATTAGATTAGAAAGGAGTAATTACTTATGCACAAAACAGATAAAGTTTAGAATGACAATTAGATAAATATTCCCAACAATCTGACTCTAATCCACAAGTATCACTTAAACCTCGTTATTCCATCAGAAACATACGAATGGGTATAAAAGCAAAGACTTTTCAAAACTGATCAAAAACTTTTGGGCTATTTTGCATAAGAGATTTTTGTAATCTCTCCTTTTTCCGGTTTCCATCATTCAGCTCTATTTTTCAAGAGTTTCTGAATGTGGCCAAGACACTCATCAATGGTTTTTATTGCTCAGCCCTATTTTGCAAGGGTTTCTGAATCAACCATGATTTTTTTTCTGCAATGAAGAACGGGGAATTTAGGAGAAAAATAAAAGGAAAAACTCTTGTTTCTTGCTTTTATTCTGAGGCACTATTTACAACCTCAAGAAATATAATTCTTTTCCTTTGGAAGAAGATTTTTTTCTTCTTTCTTTTTTCACAAAAACCCTTTTTAAGATTTTCACCCAAAAGACTTTTCACAGTTTGAAAAAGAAAAGAAAATAATACCCAGAAGTACATAAAGGAAAGAATTAGGAGAAAGATCATATACTCATGTTAATAAAGAGAATCAAAAAGTTAAAAATAGGAATCTACAAGTCATTAGAAAGCTTACCTCGTTAGAGAACAAGCGTTTATTCATTCCAAATCTCATCTCAATAAAAAACATGCAAAAAGTTTAGTAAAACATTGATAAACTTTAAACTTATTATATCAAATATACTAGTGATTTATTTTCTATATAATATGTATATATATATATTTAAAATAAAATATTTTTTAATGGGGGACCCTGCCCTACACTTGGCAGGAACACTGTCCCTAGTGTTCAAAAGAAAAATAAAGAAATAAGGAAAGGAAGTGACTCCCCTGCAGTGAAAAAAAGACCAGATGCGTGGGGCTACCCTACACTTAGCCTTTGGCTACTTGGCCAAGTGATCAGAGATCTCGATAGAAACGAAGATCGATTTCGCATACTCCTGTTGATCAATTTAGTGTTGGAGACGGGAGTTGACCAAGTGGTCATGGTTGAGCAAAAAGTTGCTGCATTTGCAATTGCATTGACTTATGCTCCATGCGAACGGTCCAGATCTCTTGCAATTTCCACTTCCTCAGGTGTTGAAAAATCTTGGATTTCAGTGTACTAGGTGTGTGGTCGTGCACTAACCACATTCACCTGCTGAGGAAGAGAGCTTTTGCCAATCGTCTGCTGTATTTGAGTATTTGTGTAGGAAGTGTGCTTGAAGTGCATTCACCTAATTTACTTTGGAGGAGCACATAAAATATTAAATTCATCAAGTTATAGTACGAAAAATAACAAGACAGGAATGTTACCAATTCAAGAGGAAGAAAAGAAAAATAAACAAAAGATTTTTTTTTTTAACATGCCGGACATTATGCCGGGCGTGGCGTATCCGGCAATGGAATTCTTCCATTAATGTCGGATTGGTTTTGCCCGGCATCTTGCCCGGTTTGTTCAACTCGAAAAGAAAATAAAAAATAAAAAATCAAAATGAGAGAAGGGATGGATAAAACGAGATACTTGTAATAATAAATTAAAAGATATTTACATAATTAAATTTGCGAAAATGAAAAGAAATAACAAAATTGGGCATGCCGGACGTGGTGCCGGGTGTGCGGCGCCTGGCATTGGACTTCCTCCAAGATTGTCGGGTTGATTTTACCCGGCTTTACGCCCGGCGTGTTCAAACTTGAAAAAAAGAGAAATAAATAAAACGGAAAAGGGAATGTAAAGATAAAATAATAGTGCAATAGGAAGGAATATTTACAAACTACTCTAAAATTGAAGAGAAAATGTAAAATAAAAAGTTGAGATTGAATATGCCGGATTGTAAGCCGGGTGAATCCGATCCGGCTTAGGACTTCCTCCATGATGCCGGACGTGTTCTACCCGGCATCGTACACGGCATACTCAACCTAGTGAACAAAAAAAACAATGACTAAAAGAATTAAAGAATAAAAATGTTGAATGTGCCGAGCACTAGATATCCGGCCTGGCACCTGGCATATTCAACCAAGCAAAAATATGTACAATTTTAAATCACTAAATCAAAGAATAAAGAATAAATAATAGGGTGTTTTACTGAATTTTGGGCTTGGACTAATTCCAAGTCCCCGGCAACGGCGCCAATTTGCTAAAAGGAAAAATTGTAGACTAAAACTATATATAAAAATAATAAAATACTAAACTAAACCTACAACTCTACTACGGGTAGCAAATAAAAACCCGGTCGGAGTATAGTGTAAATATATTACGACCGAGAGAATCGTACCCAAGGGACTTGTAGAAAACTAGTCCTAATCCGGGCAAAAGCCTATTCTATAACAAGGGGGAAGAGAAAGTGTGTAAGTACAAATTAAGAAAAACTATCTAAAACCTAATCTAAAATAGTATTTATAATGATCTACCCCGGATTCGAAATGACAACGTCATAAAAACATAAATGAACACCAAGGGAAAAGAATAAATTCCGAACTAACCGACTTTTGGTACTGCCGGATATTATGCCGGACAAGATGCGCCCGACAAAGACAAGATTCTTGAATGTGGCAGACGTCTTGCACCCGGCATGCCATCCGGCCTTCTCAAAATGTCAATTTACTCTTCCAGTTCGAAGTCAAACTAAGCACTCCCTAATCATTATCGAAAACTAACAATGTCTAGGTAATCAACGAACCGAAAAGGGGAGAATTCTAAGCCTTACATTTAATCCTTTAAGTTATAAAAGACAAATAGAAAGACCACTTGGAATTCCTCAACCTTTCTGCCTTACCAAGGTCAGAATTGAAGTACTTGGAAGAAGAAGCAACTTCATTCCTAATTGCAATAAACACAAAATTCCAAGTTGAACTTATATCTTCTATTGAGTGATCATAGTACGTTTACAAAGAGAACCATTTCTAACCAGAGAAGACAAAGAATTCTACATCACCATCCACACAACTACAAGAAGAGAATACAAAGAGGAAGAAGGAGATGTTAATAGCCTTAACCCGACAAGGTCTTCTTCTTCTCTTGCGTGGATGGATCCGTAGACTTCTTTGGACACCAACAATGGAGTGAGGCAGAAATATAGAAGTGAATGGAGTGGATTTGGTATGTTGAAGTGTGTGTCAAATGATCACACGAGTAGGGTATTTATAGGTGTTGGAAGTGATTCTATGGAAAGACATATCTTAAATGATGTCTTTCCATAAAGATACACCTTCAAGACATGTCTTTAGCAAAAAGATACCTTTTACTATAGTTGTATTGGTATGGAAATACACATCACCAAATGATATCTTTCCATAGTGTCTTCTCATCCAAAAGACATCTTTCCAACTAAAAGACGCCTCTTCACTATAAGACACCTTTTCACCATGAGACACCTTTTCACCAAAAGACACCTTTTTGCCAAGAGACACCTCTTCATCAAAAGACACCTCTTCATCAAAAGACACCTCTTCATCAAAAGACACTCTTCATCAAAGATCTCTCATCAAAGACTATTCATCAAAAGACATTCATCAAAAGACATCTATTCATCAAAAGACATCATCTCAAAAGACCCTCTTCATCAAAAGACACCTCTCATGTACTGCTACCTCTGGGTGAATGAGGCAACTTTTTACTTGTGCCGGCTAGGATGTACTCGGCAAAACATACCGGCATAGCACCTTTTCTGTTCCACGCTTGTGCGGTGCAGGAGTTGAACGGCCTTATGTCCGGGCATTTTGGTCAAAAGTGTTTCCTTGCATGAAAAACATAAGACTGAACAAATAATACTTTAATACATAATATAAATAAAATTAACTACTTAACCTTATTAGATAATATAAATCCTAAATATGTACATAAAATATGAAAGTCTACGGCTTATCACCTTCTTGATTTTTGAATATGAAAAAAATTGGTAATGGAACTTTTCATTCTACATACTTCCATGGTTTGACTTGTAACGCTAAGAACTTGTGCCCTTTCTCCTTGGATCCTCTCCAAGATAAATGCAAGCTTCACCTCTTGGGCTAAACTTTCCTCCTCTATTATTCACCAAAGTCTGTAGCATAAGCACCAAATGGCTTATATCATCATACTTGACTTTGTACCATGTAAAACTTTCACAAGGCGACCTTCCTTGCAAACCTTTGAAGGAAGTCTTAATTAAATATGTTGCAGTAGGATACATTCTCCCGTATTTCCAGCGGAACTTTGGATTGGAAGTATAGAGCTTTTGCCGTTTCAAGTAAATACTGTGTCTTCTTTCCACCACTGCATTTTATTGTGGAGTATATGCACAAGTTGTTGATCACTATCCCTCCTTAGCATAAAAGGATTTTCCTTCATTAGAACTTCCAAGCTCCTTTGCATGTCGGTTCGATGACTTTGATTTTTGTTTTGAACTGTCGCTCTACTTCGTATGAAATTAACTATTGCCTCTCAAGCTTCACCTTCCATTGATAAGTTGAACCCAAGTCGTTCTTGTGAATCATGACGAAGCAAACAAAATGTTATAGCCATTATATGTTTCCACTTTAAATGGCCCCATACGTCGAGTGTATCATTTCGAACGATTTCTTCATTTTAGCATGAGTCTGAACGGTAATCTCTGAGCCCTGCTCTTGTAACATTATATCACAAGCATATTTTATGGAAAATCTCCTCTTTATTAAACCCATTGAAATAGCTTTTTGAATGTAAATGCCTAGTTTATAGAGTTTCTTCTGCCTTTGGGCTAACTACCGACCCACGGCCCACTACCAAGTCTTCACCCTAGTCCAACGTCGTGCTGCTTAACCCAGTTTCTGCCTCGATACGATCCAGAATATACAACCCGTTTCTGTCTCACCCAATTCTCTTATTCGTCCCTGTCGAATGGTTCTGAAGAAAGCAATTATCTCCGTAAAAAATCACAGAGCAATCGAGCTGTTTACTCAATTTCTTAATAGAAACTAAGTTGAACACAAAATTCGGAACGAAAAGCACTCCTCTCAACCAGTAATTCTTTCCTAACTTCACATCTCCTATTTGATTCACATTTTGTGAAGTTCCATCTGGTAAAATTACTATCTTGTCTGTTCCGAGGTTTTTCCAGTTTCAAATTAGAGTTTTCACCTCTGTCATGTGATATGTGGCTCCTAAATCCATTATCCACTCTCCGTGGAAATCGTTATGTGTATCCTTGCTCATGAAACAAAGTTTGTTACAAGTGCAGTAGGAATTTTTACCTGAGAAGTTACAATAGCTGACTTCTTCTATCTTTGTTCCGACATTGCTGCTGCGAATAAGCTCTGCTATTTGTTGAAGTTGTTTGGGTGTCAATCCATCATCTTGACTTTGCTTTTCTTCGTTTTGTCCTTCTTTCATGACATTCACGAATCCTTTCTTCCTACGGGCTAACACGGTGTCTCTCCCATGGAGATGATAGCAGTCACTGTCGTCATGCCTGGGTTTCTTACAATAATTGCACTTCTTCCTTTGGTAACACTCTTCAAAATTGTGACCTTTCATTCTCCTTCACTTTTACTACTAGGGTTTCTTGTGTTCGCAGGTCGGTAACTGGAAAACGACTTGGCTTCTTCCCCAAAGTTATTGCTTCCCCTTTGTTCCTCTTCCTGGATAACGAGAGAAAAGGCCTTCTCGAGCGTCGGAGGTTCTTTCATCATGAGAATTTGCCCTCGAATCGACAGAAAGTTGCGGTTGAGCCCCATCAAGAAGTGCACCAACTTATCCTCGTCCATCGTTTGTTTGATGGCTTGATTGATCCCGCAAGTACAGCCGCCGCAGGTACACCTCTTTGGTGGTCGCGCCTGCTCTAATTATCCCCATAAGTTCTTAAGCTTATTGTAATACTCTGCCACTGAGTCGTCTTGTTGTCTTGTTTCTCCCAGATTTCACTTCAAATGGTGAATGACGGCCAAATTGCTATGCTCATATCGGTCACAAAGCGAAGACCAAATATCTTGTGGATCATCAAGATAGCGCACGCCCTCAAGAGCGTTGGTGCCCAGCGCATTCTTCACCCAAGAAACCACCAAAGAGCAAGATCTTTCCCATGCTGCGTATCTGATTTCATCACTCTCGTCGGGTTTTTTGATTTTCCCGGTTAGAAACCCGAACTTGTTTTTAGATTTAAGAGTTGTGATTAAATCACACTTCCATCCTAGGAGCCCAGTTCCATTGAATTTGGATGTAACTATTAGCCCCGGATTTTCTGCTGCGTGAACGTATAAAGAATCGTTCATGTCAATTGTATTTGTTGAAGTAGAAGAAATCTCCTTTTCCTTCTCCTTCTCTCGCTTGTCTCCGGTCGCCATTGTTGTATAAACCCAGAAACTTCAAAGAAGTGTGCAACAAACCTTTGCTCTTGATACCATATTGGAAAATAAAGTGTGTTTAGTTTTGTAAAGGTGGAAGAAAAGTAGACTTTATTGATATTGATTCAGTATAATTACAAAGAGAATTAGTAGATCCTTATATACTGATTGGTGGCATATCTAAACTAACTTAAAGATAAATAAAAGGAGTTAACGAAATAAAAGATAAATAATTACATGACTAATACTAATTGCGGGCTTAATAGAAGTGGGCTTATGTTGGACTTGTACATATGGATGGAGCAATATCCCAACAAGAATCAAGAGGATCCTATACTATAAGAGATAAATGGGCCTAATTAATATACAAATACAATGGATAGCCCCCGAAAGATTCTAATCTTGTACCAATCGGGTTTTGAAGATCGATGAAAAAAACAAGCTTTTTTTTTTTTGTTTAGATTATGTAGCTGGAACTTTAGCCCGTCTAATTAAGGCTTAATTTATTTGAAGTGAGACACCTCACATTATACTTAGCCCTTTGTCCATTGTGTTGGACCGAATGAATACCTCCTACTCCTAGTGTGTGAATTATAAATTTGTGTATCTACGGTGGTATTTCCTTTCATGTATTTATATCTTGCTCAAAATCTTTCACATTTTCTTATTCTTCTAATAAAACTACACCCACACACACTGATGTCTCTAACATGTAAATTTTTATTAATTTTGTATTAGTTAATATAAAAAAGTACTGGTAAGTGTTTAAAGATTTTTTATTTAATTAATTCCCCACTGTCGATAGATTTGATACTCTTGGACAATGCTACTGATTAGATCTTCAAATTTTAGCAGCATTTTTCTTGCTTAATTTTGCTATTTTCGAATCAATTATTTTCTTAAAACCCCTCTTTAAAAGTGTAATTCACTATAAAATGTTGCATAAACTATTAGAACACGATATAAGCTCCGAATTGATAAAAATCCATTTTTCTTGCTTAATTTTGCTATTTTCAAAATCAATTATTTTCTTAAAACCCCTCTTTAAAAGTGTAATTCACTATAAAATGTTTGCATAAACTATTAGAACACGATATAAGTTCCGAATTGATAAAAATCCATGTGCGCTGGTGATGTTATTATAATTCACTAACAAATATCTGATAGATACTCCCTCCGTCCTGAATTGACCGTCCGTTTACTATTTGAACATGTCGTTTGACTTTAATTTTTAACATATAAGATAAATTAATTTTGAAAATTTAAGTTTTGCATATGATTCCTTACATGATAAACTATATGTTACAAAATTTAGTTTTATAAAATTATTTTATCTTATATGTTTAATATTGAAGTGGAAAAACGTGCCATAAAGCAAACAGGACGGTCAATTCAGAACGGAGGGAGTATATAATTTAAAAACAAGTAGTAGTACAATAAATATAGAGTATTTAAAAGTATCCAGGTTTGCATATTGCGCTTAGTCTCGCCTAGCTCCCACATCATTGTTTAGAAAACAACAGGTGGAACGAAGCAGTATATAACCGGAGCTCGATTTGGCAACCAAACCATCTTTGCGCTTGGGGCAATGACGCAGCTAGTGAGGTAATAACCGAGCGCGTCAATTGCTGGTTGAAAACTATTTCCAAACCCCCTCTTTGGCCTTTCCCTCGTGGAAGGCCTTAGAGAATTTCTGGAAGGGCTCCTGTCGTCGGATGGGTAAAGCCCTACAATTCATTAGTTGAAATTTGTTTATCTGGTTACTGTTGATTTATTGATGCTTCTCTTCCCCCTAGAGAAGAAGCAGAGCAAAGATGTAGGAAGATGTATGTCTATCTGTTTTTGTATTGAGCAGGTGGCATAGTAATATGGTAACAAGCCTGACATATGTAATATAGAAGATTACCAACTTTGGATCTTCATAGTTGACTGTGAAGTCATGCTCTGGGTATATAGAGAATAATCACCAGCTATGTGTGTTTAATTTGTCGCCCGATCAATCAGATGTTATGTGCAGGTAAGTCGCAAGATAAGAAACCCTAACCTTTCTTTCCGTTCTTGAAATTGTGTTGTTCCAGCCATGGAAGTTGAAATTGTACTATATTTTAGCATCTTCCTCCCATATTTCTGGTACTTGAGAACCCAACTGTGTGTTTAGTCTTTAGTTTCATCTCACTCACTTTTTTATGAAACCGATCAACGAAAACCTCTTTTGGGCTTTCAGAACAAAGTGGGATCTACCATCGTTAAATGGTCAGGCTTATGTCAATCGCCTGCTATCAATCATGTTTCTGCAGAGTTGTGCTTGTATGAAAATTCTGCAAAAAGTGTTGTGTTTTGAAATTGAGTGAGTCACTCGTTTTGGATTATGTTTGTTGAAATCTCAGGGCTAGCGGTGGCAATTCGGGTTAATGGGTCAGGTTGAAACTCACCCATACCCGACTCGATTAAAATTGTATTGACCCATACCCGACCCAATAATAATCGGGTTACAAATTATCAACCTATACCCGACCCATATAAAATGATTAAATCCATACCCGACTCGTTTAACCCAATATAATTAGGCTATGCAAAATTTAAAAGACTTGGAATTAAATTTTTTATATGATTGCTCAAACGGAGTTACAAATGAATGAAATCTTACATTCAATTGGTAGATATTCCAGAGTTTTTCATCTCCCTCTTTTTTCTTTTTCCCCATACATGTCGTGCTCAATTGCACTTAACAGAAGAAGGTGATGTGTACGCGTCTGGGCCAAATATAACTGTATTTTCTCCTTTAGAATATAGAATCAAAACATAGACAAATATCTTTAGAGTACAGAAGAGATAGGACCACAGTGGGAGCTGTGGAGGAGAGAGCAGCGCACTGTCTTTTGACAATCCACATAACGAATACTCTTGTTTTTGCTTTATAAAGAAATACAACAAAATAGTATTATCAAATAAACAACCTCTCATAAAAAAGATACTACATAATCTGTATTATACTAATAGTAGGTTAGCCCTTACTTCGTAATATATTTATATTTTTATCAAATTATTTATTTATTATTATTTTTAATAAAATAAAATAAACGGGTCAGGTTGACTACGGGTTAGGACTTTGAACCCATACCCAACCCAAAAATTTAATAGGTAACTCATACCCGACCCAATAATTAATTAAATGGGTCAATAATCGTGACCCAAACCCACTATTTTCGGGTTGGGTATGGGTCGGGTTATCGGGTTGGGTAAAAATTGCCACCCCTACTCAGGACCAGTTAATCATCATGTTAATTTCAATAACAGGAGCAACTATTGACAATGACACACCTTGTTCATATCATCTGCAAACCTATATTTACCCACTACAACATTACTTCTACTTGGTTCATTTTTCTGTCAAATATTGTGAATAAGTGGATTCACTTGAGATTGCAATTTGAGATGAAGTATGTGATAAATTTGGAGGGTTTATAGATCTATTTTTGGTTCTTAAAATATGGTTTAACGTTATTGGTTCAACAACAAAGTCAGAGCAGCTTAATCAGTATAGATTGTTTATAGATGCTGCATTTGAGAAACTCTGGTTTTTCATGCTCAACCGCGCGATACACGAGCTCAACCTAATATTATGATGTTTTTTTTTTGGAAAATTCACGAGATACCCTGTTTTATTTCGTAATTCACAATATACCCTGTGATTTTAGTAATTCACCTTTAAACATGCTTAAATGTTGTCCAAAATTGATGAAACTTTACATGGATGATGCTAAAGTGTTATATTTTGGTCCAAATCAAATTTGAAGTTTTTTAAGCTCACATGTGACCTGTGGGACCCAATGAACACATATTCATTGGGTCCCACAGGTCACATGTGAGCTTAAAAAACTTCAAATTTGATTTGGACCAAAATATAACACTTTAGCATCGTCCATGTAAAGTTTCATCAATTTTGGACAACATTTAAACATATTTAAAGTTGAATTACGAAAATCACAGGAGTATATTGTGAATTATGAAAGAAAACAGGGTATGTCGTGATTTTTCCTTTTTTTGAAACATAACTCCATCATGAT
The DNA here is from genome assembly GCA_023374045.1 of Limonium bicolor. Classification (NCBI taxonomy): domain Eukaryota; kingdom Viridiplantae; phylum Streptophyta; class Magnoliopsida; order Caryophyllales; family Plumbaginaceae; genus Limonium; species Limonium bicolor. The sequence continues at coordinate 290,968,007 of CM041781.1, forward strand.
GTTGAATAGTTGGATGATTTCTGTTCTTATTATACGTTGTTAGATTGTTGCTACAGGTCCATCGCTCAATTTTTAATTGTCGAATTAGGTTCAGTTTTCAAGATTTTGCGGGTTTCCAGGTCAGCAGATTTTTTAAAAATATTTGTGAAGTAGTAATTCATAAAAATAGTATATATCCACACATAAGTATTAAATAGGATCAGGATTGGGTCAATTTTTGTGTGGATATAGTATTATCTAGCGAACTCTTTTTTGCCTGACTTTTTCTGTACTGGATTGGGACCGGATTTATATAGGTCTGTAAGGAGTTTAGTTGGATCCCTAGTTTGACATAGGTTTCGTTTTCAGGATAATAACTATTTAATATGTTCATCAACTAAGTTTGACTTTTGATCTACAGAATCACCACCTCACCAATTCATTTCTGGTGGTCATACAAAATGTATAGCCTTATAGGATTTATCAAGTGTACCACTATGCAATGCCAATATATCAATGTTTAGATTAAGCGTTAACCATGAACGTTCGACCATGTAGACAGATTTATGTATATATGACATCACCTACCAACAACCGATTACAAATCTTGACTATATGAAAGTTGAGTATAGAATTACATAGTATATAAACACAAATTTGAATAGACCTGAACAAAGTATTTCGAAACTAAAAATTGAATTGAACCAATCTATTCTAAACCTAAATTTTGATCAAATAATATAATCCAAAATATATTATGTGTTGATTCCTGAATTAGTAAGAGTTTTGCTGAAGATTGCAAAAGTCTAGCCATCAGCAAGAGTCAACCGAGAAGTGGTGCAACTAAAATAGAACAAGTCAGAGAGAGTCTGAATGACATTAACTCCTCATGAAAAGAGAACCAGACACGAGAGTCTTGTTGGTGATTCCTAAAGAAAGTCAAAGTGCGAGAGTCTCGATACTGATTCCTGAAGAAAGCCTAAGTACAAGAGTCTCGCTACTTATTCCTAAAGAAAGCCAAAGTACGAAAGTCTCGCTGTTGATTCCTGAAGAATGCCAACGTACGAAAGTCTTGCTGCACACACACACACAGAAACACCAAAGTAGAAATAGTCTATCTGGAAAGGAGACTCTGACTGCGAAGCGAGAAACTTGGGCACCAAGCTTGCTGAACGTTACAACCCACGTCTTGAAGACACGACTTGCCCACGCTTCAGTTATGAAATTCCAGGGACACGACTTAGCTTCATGGGGATGTAATAACTACTTAGTCAACTCACTCTGAGAGTTTTGGAATGTCCCCTAAAATTGTGAACCTTTAATAACAACCCTAGATAGCCTATAAATATAAGGTTCTTGAATCATTTTGGTGTGGGGGATTCCAGAGCATGTAGAGAGAGTATTAGAGCATAGAGAGAGAGAGAAAATCATTCAAGGCTACAACGAGAGTTGCGTTGCGTTATCTTTATAGTTTGTTGAGTGAGAATGGTTAGACATACTCTATCTGCCCACGAGCAAGAGAAAAACTCTGTAATCATTGTTTACATATATAAAAAGAGTCTCATTGGGTAAAGTCTCGTTTACACTTCCATCCCAAAGTCTTGCAATCAGGCTACTCGTGTAACAACAAGAGTCTTCCTGAGTTAGCCCCCAACCGATCCTACATTATGAAAATTCAAATCCATGTGAACCAAACCAAATTGAGCCGAACACTAAGACATTCGGGAATCACTTTGAAGCAAGCACCATAACTGCCAGAATCCCAATTAATGCTCAATGCATATATGATAAAAGTGATAACTTAACGTATTCATTCTACTAAAAACTGCACAAACTGAAGTGATCACCCTACCGACATAAACTGACATGGAACATCAACAAATTTGAACATAATTAAAGAATTGAATTCACCCAATTTGGATCGTACCCGAAATTGTATATTGAACAAACTATGCTAACTCAAATGGAACCCAGACTGAATATTCCTAATTGTCAAGTCTAATTTTGAACAATAGTGACATATGTTTTTTATATAATTAGAGACTCAAGTCAAAAACCACAGAAGTCGATAGAGCAGCACAAGCTGCCACAACCATTAGGTAGCAACCTTCTTACTAATTTACCCTTGCCCCCCCCCCCCAAGGGACCTTGAGCTATCTTCCCTACCAGCTAATTTACTCACGCAAGAGTAGTTACTAAATCCAAGCGTAGATTTAATAAAATGATGCTCCTTCCTAGGATTGCTAGCCTTCTTCTCCCCTTAGATCACTATCTCTATCACCTTCTTTCATCTCATGACACCTTAAGACGAGATCTTCATCGACCTCCAAGTAGTAATGACATATGTGATACAAATAGACAGTGGCATACATAAATATAGCAAAGACTGCTCATGAAGTTAAGCAATTATTTACCAGTTAGTCGTGAGTTGATTAGTATATAAATGTCATTGTCTTTTATAGTGTACAAAACAAACGTTATTTAAGATTTAAGATAAACTTTTATCTCTTATTCGCTTTCTATATCCATACTAAGGGAAATATCCGCTTGTTTAGTTATGGCGACACTCATGGATAGAGTACATGCCAAAGCTGATATCCACTTTGATGGGTTAGGGTTCAGCTGTGGTTAGATCTAATCTCCAATGTTTATAGTATAATCCTAGTCAGTCATGTTGTACATACCTTTTGTATAACTGCTAAATGAAGGAATTGTTTAAAAGTAAAAGTTTTATGTAAAACTACTTAAGATAAAGGAAATGTCAAAATAATTAAGAGCGTGTTCGATCTTCATCTTTATTTTTTCTAATGGATTAATCTACCTCAAATAGCCATGTGTCAACATTTAATTTGTTAGATTTTTAAGTGAGATCCACCATTTATCTCATCACATACACTTTATCTTAAATATTGGTATAGTTTCAATTAAGGGTCCGTTCTTTACCCACAATTGATACATTAATATGTTATATGGAAAAAGTGGACAGCACTTGTCCATCTTTCATTAGTTAAAAAATAAAGTAATCAGATATGTAAACTCATAGAAGATAATCATAGTACCAAAAGCTAGGAATGAGTAGCTTTTTGCAAGCAGCTTGAGAACGCCCCCTCGAAGAAATAAAGGTGTGGTTACGCGGTGTGGCGTCGGCGGACAATGTGTAGTTACTGGCAATGACTAATGTATGTTAATACTAGATCATGTATGTTAATGTTAGTACTACCAGCCAGCCACACTACTCCTCACGCTCACGCACCTTCTGATTCTCTCTTTGCGCGTAACTCCAATAAACTCGTACACGTCTTCAATCTCGAAAAAGTGTACAAAAATTACAATACCGATAAATCTAAACTCGCACCGGTACTTCCACTACCAACTATTGTTCCTGCATCGATTTGCTGAACAAACAGCTGTCCAGCAATATTTAAACTCACAGAAAAACTAACTAATGAAGACATCTGTTGTGCCAACATTGATACTATTTGAAGTGACTTGGAACTTGTATGCTAGCTGTATTATTTTTGTAAGCCACTTGGAACTTTGTTTACAAGTCAAATGTTATATTTTATAACTTGTTTACAACTTGAATGCTTTTAATTATTTTAGGGTCTACATAATAAGAAAACTCTGAAATTTTGAATATATTTTTGGAAAAGTAATCCTTTTTATACTAAACAGTTAAGTTAAAAGGTGTAAAAAATAAACAAGATGCAGGACATTGATGAATGAGTTCTTTGTATTTGTAAAAGTATATATCGGGTATTTACAATCTCTGTCCATGAATTTTAAAGATTTGAATTGTTTATTTTTTTTAATCAATTATATTATTTATCTATATGGTTGCCAAAAATAAGTTAAAACCCGAAAGTTATATTATACAGATATATCTGGAATTCTGAATAATTTGAAGATACCTAAAAATAAGGAATAAACGACAAACCAAACATAAAACGATGGGCTGCTACGATGTAAAATTAAGGTTTATTTTGATTGTTTGCATTGTCAATAACGTTTCATTAACGCAATATATCAATTTAGATATTTGATTTCACCTTAGAAAACCTCCGCACTTGGTTAGATCTACACTACGGCAACACTGCAGTCCCACGTTTCGCTTCTACTTTTTTTTTTTTTTTGCAGTAGTTTCGCTTCTACTTATTATTATTGCTAACCAACGTACATAATTATGCATAAGGAATGAGGCGCATAATGAGGAACCCTGTGCACATGTGTATACATCTATCGTGTTATCGTCATGCAGTACGAATTGAAGATTCTCTTCTTCGTCTTTGTTACCAATTGCATAAACGTCTCAGAAATTTGTCTTTACCTAGAACTACGGTACTCAAGCTGGAGTCTACCTATTGGGGATTCTCGATTTGTCTAAAACTGAGTGTACTTGAATTTACGATATTCATTACATATTTATAAGACTTTTGAATCAACTACATGATAGATGGATCTTCAATCCTATCACCTAACTACAACTATTAATAACAATAATGTTCCTTTACTCTCGCTAGTTATGAAAAATGGGTTGGTGGTGGTAATTGTGGAGATGCTGAGTCAGCCCATGTGGGTTAATCAAAGATGAATTATAAAAAAATGTCAATTTAGTACAGATCGAACAATACCCAGTTGAATCGTCCTACTTACATCATATCAGGGGATCTTAAATTAAATAGTAGTAGTACATATTATCAAGCCACTCGCTTATAGGCCAATTACAAAACTGTTTTGCAAAATCATTTCATCATTACTGATGTCTCTCAAAGAAGTGGTGGCGACAGTTTTCCCCACTCAGAATCAGCAAAAGCAGGTTATGTCGTATCTCCACCAACCAAACTATAGAGTTGAGCAAACTAAAACTATAGAGTTGAACAAAATACATGTTACTCATGGGTTTTTCTGGAATTGGGTTTTCTTCAGAGTAAAGGGCAAGACAGCAAAACCGAGGAAAAGCTGATTTAGCTACGAGCGATATTGTTTAACCTGGTCGGCAAAAAGGATCAGCAAGTAGAAGTTCAGAGTAATTTTAATCAGATAAGAAAAATGAGTTGAAGCAGAAAATATGGAATGGACAAGGCACAGGAAAAAGGGATCCACCTGATTCTCCAACATATACAAGATGAATGTCCCCTCACATACGATCAACAACAGTGTAAAAATAACCAAAAGCTTCACACCCTCTGCTGCAGGTGTTGCATATCAAGCCCAAGCAAACACTGCTTTTGTATCATAAACAAGTGGCGAATACAAGAATCACACATCTACCAAAAATATAGCTAGAACTCATTGACCAAATAGACGAAGACAGCAACACCATTGTCTGAAGTAAACTTTTACAGGTATTAGAATTATATATATGATCCCCCCACTTCAAACAAACTTGTATGTACCTTCACCTGACACCAAATATGTAACATACACAAAACAAACAAACAAAAAACAACATGACACTGCTCACTGATCAGTACTTATTCCCCCTAAACACCAATTACAGAACACACCAATAACCAAACCATATTAAAGAAAGAAACAAACAAACAAGATAGGAGACAACTAAGAACACTTTTAAAAAATGAAATAAAAACCTCAAAATCTATACCCACGGGTCCATTCAAAATTGTTTTTCTTTACCCCCTTTTTTCTCTTTTTCACTCTCCAGTAACAAACCTTGACATGCCAGAATTGCCTACAATGCCTGCGAAGTGCGGTTCTGCTGCTGCTGCTGCTTCGCATTATTGTCATTAGGATTTGGGGCAGAACCATCAGCCATTAACATTGTAGGTGCCACCATTGTTTGGTACTGGGCACCCATATTGGGTCCTAATGGCTGAGTGAAATATCTTTGGGATTGAGCAGGATCACTATATTCATAGGCATACGTAGCATTTGCAGCAGATGCTTGAGCAATGGACTGAGAAGGGTGATGAGGCATCTGAGAATAACCGACAAACTGTTGAGCAGTAGGTTGTTGTTGTTGTTGCTGCTGTTGCTGTTGAACCTGATGCTGGTGGTGTTGATGTTGAATCTGCTGCGGAGTAGCCATACGAACCAACTGAGGCAGCGGTGGATTACCCCCTACAGTTGACGTTCTGTAGACACTTGCTTGAGCCATATCAGCAGGCTTTGGATTAGTAGAAGCAGAAACAGTCCTTGATGTACCATATCCAGCAGATGTCATCAGTGAAGGGTTTTGAGGAGGGGTTTGTGGTCGGCTGGTGGGGACAACCGTAGTAGACTCAGTGACATTAGTGGGCTGTTGAATTGGTATACTGTAAGCCTGACCCTGTCCAGCAGAGATATAATACACCGGGTACCGTTGATCCATCTGGCCAGGATGATGGTGAGGATGGGTTTGCTGTGGAGGATAAACAGGATAGTACGATATTGGGACACCTCCAGCAGCTGGGTGGTGTTGAACATAGTGTGTGCCAGCATGGATGAACTGCTGCTGCTGTGTTTGAGATGGCTGTTGTGACTGCTGTTGTTGGTGCTGAGCTTGGATTGAATGCTGCTGTTGCTGAGCTTGGATTGAATGCTGCTGTTGCTGAGCTTGGATTGAATGCTGTTGTTGCTGAGCTTGGATTGAATGCTGCTGTTGCTGTGCTTGGATTGACTGCTGCTGAATCTGTTCGTATTGAGCAGGCAACAAATATCCAGAATCAGATACCTGTTGCAACTGAACCCTGGAGGCTGGATCAGTCACAATCTGATTCACAGCCATTCGGCTTCCCCCTGCTGCAATCTGAGCACCAGATAGATCTTGATACATCACAGGCTTCTGACGGTTATTATTAGCATTGGAAAGACTACTATCACTGCAAACAAAGCCAACAAAACAATGAGTTTAACACCACAGACTGTCATCATCACTATGATCTTAAAAGAATTAAGATACCCATAGGGTTCTAATCACCAGATTCATCAATCAATAGATGTTCAAAGTAACGCACAATCAATTTGATGTTCCAGTTGGCACCTTGCATGAAAATCACAACCTTAAGTCAAATTGCACAAGAGGGTAGAAGAAAGGAGAGGAGGGTACCTTGAAACCGAATCTGGAGAAGGCAAATCGGACCTCTGTTGTGGAAGAGATGTAGGAATCAACACCGGTTGTAACTGCGGAGGTTTTCGATAGCCACCATGATCCGATCTCTCGTCATCAGAAACGACACGAGGGATCGCGTTTACATATTCGCCACCACTGACCACAGGAACAACACCGCCGGAAATGGCCGGATTGAGGGGAAGTGGTGCCTGGGAAGTCATCGCAGCGGCGACACCCTCATCCTGCTTCTGCAAGCCAACAGACATCTGAGCAAACTGGTCTTCGATCCCAACCCTGTGATCCAAAACCCTAGCGCCCAGTCCCCCTCCAGGCATGTTACCCGTACCATCTTCCACATGAACCCTAATCGGAGGCAAATTGGCCAGAGATGGAGAAGAAGACGTCGAACCAAAGGAAGAAGTGGTCTCAATTATCGGCGAATCCGGCACGGAATGAACATCCTGGTTGCTCTGATTACCCAACTTCGTCTTCCCACCTCCAAGCCCACCATTCCCTGAGCCATCAACTCCTCCCCCAACTCCCTGCACCTCACCTTCTTTCAGATTAGGATCCGAATTCCTCGGACTATTATTAGCCCCGACGTTCTCCTCCAACCCTAGCAAGCAGTTCACGGAAGCAGGGTCTGAAAACCCTCTCTGCAAAATCCCAGCCCCATTCAGCGCGTTGAGGAACCAATCTTCCGACTTGTTCACCGATCCTTCCAGAATCGGGCCCATCGAAGACGCCACCTCAAGCTTTGTCGGGAACAGAAAGAGCCGAATCCTGGACGGTTTCGCCGGATTCGAGTTGGCCACCAAGCGATCATACTCGTCCACCATGTTATCCAAATCCTCCTCACTCGAGACGGTGATAAGAGAATCGAGATCCTCGCTTGGAAGCTGGTATTTCAGGGTAAACGGCCGACCATTGAGAAGCATCTTCGAGAGCCGAGATAGAAGCTCCTCGAGAGTACAGTTCCTGTCGACAACGACGATCCGTGTATCCCCACCGACGTAACAGAGCGACTTGTCGTGAGGGCGTGGTACGATGTGCCCGCCGTAGCTGCACATGAGCCGCAACTTCGCCCCACCAGGAACCGCCTGAAAAGCGGCATCCACCCCTGCGGTATTCGCGGCAGAAGTGACAGGATCCCAGCCGGGGGCGGGGGCGGAAGTCGAGTCAGCGTTCCGGGAGCGAGGAGATGAGTCCATAGAGTCGGGGTAAGGATGGTGAGGAGGAGGTGGGAGGGAAACAGTGGTGGTTGCGGTGGATGGAGTGGAGATGGGCACTGAAGCGGCAGTAGAAGCGGTAGTTACAGCGCTATGAGGAGGAGCTGACGCCGGCGTTTCCATAGCGATGGAAGCGATGCCGGGGGGAGAGGGGCGGAGGGTGGGGAAGGTGGTGGGAGAAAAAGAGAGTGTGAAGCGGAAGGGGTTAAAGAAAATAATAAGGAAGGATTTTTATATATAAATTGCGGATAGTGGTGGCTTTAGGTTTACTCAATTGAATTTCCGAGTAACTGTTTTAAGTTTTCCAAATTTAAGGGTATTAGTTAAATTTTAAAAAATTATCAAGCAAAATATTAATTTAATTAATCTGTTCCGAGCACATCGGCCCCGGTTACATACATTGTTGTATTATCCTGGGAAGTTTTTCATTTCCGAAGAAATGAATATTGTATATTAGTCTTTTTCACCCACTTTTATCTAACGTGGAGTATTTCAAAATTATAGTTTCGAAAAAGTCCGCGAGCCTTCTTCTAATTTGGTTGGGCTTGTTATGGTCACGGTCTTGGACTAGTCTTTAATTTGGATCAAGTAATAAGTTTCCTATAATGTTAGAACAAAATACGTGATATATTAAAAAAAAAGTCTACTCACATAGTATGACTTCCTCGAGTCAACAGATGATTTTCTAAGTTTTGTATTATTTGGTGTTTTCTAACACTTTTTCCTTTTCCTTTTCCTTTTCTTTCAATCTTCTTATTTTAATTTTTTAGTTCATCCCCTGTTGTTTATCTATCATGTTTTGGGTTTTACCTACTATCTATTTTCTTTGTCCTTTTAAGTCCTTTTGTACAAGGTTAACCTTTTACATGTAGGATTTTCTTTTCTCTTTATCTATGGAGGCTATGTCTTTGCTTATGATTTTCGGTTTGCTCTCACATCTTTTGGTCAGGTGTGCTTGGAGAGTCGTGGTCGGGGTGGAAGGAGTTGAAGTTGGTATCCGCTTTTGATGAAGCTCCACATAGTTCACCGTCTGATGCTACTGATGATGATCGATGTTTTAAAGGTGTAGAGAATCGTTTAGAATTTGTTTATGGGTGTTCGAATGAATGTTGATAGCATTGGCATGCATGCATCATTAAAATGTAATTAGGATTCTCTACGGTCAGCAATTTCTAAAGTTGCCTATCTCCTTGTTAGTGATGCTAAACCGATTGCAGTTGTTAGGATTCACATGCATACCAGACAGTGGAATTTTGCCATGCCTGGACATCAATTCAAAACCTAACGGCTGTACTCATTGTACCTTGTGGAAGTTTTGAGAAACCGCATGTGCAACAATCTTTTTCAACATCATAGAGGTGTGCGATGAAAAGATTCAAAGGTCACGACCGATATCCTTCCTAAGTTGTAAGATGTATCTAGATGAGGAAGCAAGGAGAGGATGAAGTCCTCATAGAAGTTGTGACAATCCTAACTTTTCTAGAGTTCCCCTGGAATCTTTTTCGGAAGTCGTGGTCAGCAGCTGGTCTTGAGATTGATATATGATCACAATGTTTATGATCTGCGCTTTGGCTTTGATGCTTAAGTCGTGCAAAAGGGATGGAATCCTCTACTGGTGCTTGAGGCTCTTCTTACCTCCCTTGTTTTTTCTTGTTGGTAAATCTTATGTTTATGGTAGTCTTAGGTTGGCTTTGTATCTTTCCTTTTTCTGGTTAGTATGTTTTGTATCTGGGTAGCTCTTTTTTATCAATACTCTTTACTATGATGTTAATGTTTTCAATCTAAATTTAGATTTTAGGATTCGATATAGTAGTATGGTGTGGTGTAGTTTGTTCTTTGTTCTTTTTTTTTTCTCTTGGAATGAAAAGGTAGGCAACTTTAAAAAATCTCCGATGACGACATGAAATTACACTTTTACTCTACCTGTGTACACCTAGCTTATTAAAAATTCACAATATGACACAAAAAAATTTAAACAGTTACTTTACCGTCAACTTCTCATGTTTGCACGGAATGAAGCATGATTAATCATAATGCATTTAGAAAAATGAGCATAGTGGTCGACTCCAATAATCCAAGGTACTTTCATTGTTATTCAAATGTTTCTAGCAAATGCACTTCATTCCCCTAAAGCTTTGAGGTTTATAGAAATGAGTCTATTGATTTGTAGGAATTTATTGATGGTAAGAGTGAAGAGAAGATGAAGTATTTTATTTGCTGGGATATTTTTTATAAACCCAAAAGTAATGGGCATTGTGGCATCAAAGAAATCTTATGTTGGAACAACTTCTCTATAAATATGGTCCATTGGAGGCTTGTATGGGTTTGTTTGTGGAATTAGACTGTCTATGTATCTAGGTTTTACTATTTGGAAAGTTAGGGCTTATTTCACTTAAGACTATTGGTGGAGGAAGTGTCCAAAGTTGATGGATGAGATAATCTTGAATAACATAAGAGATAAAAATGATCCATAAAGTGCAGAGAAGAAAATTAACGACTTTGCACTGGGGATATATACAACAAGATCATTCTCTGAGTTTATGGTGGGTGTTGAGATATGATGACCTGACACTAGTTTAGCAGTCTCCATGTTATGCTTATATGCTAGATATGGCAAACCTGAATAGATTTACTATAAATGACAACCAGTCATTGGTTTGAAGATGTTGATAAGAGTTGTGTGTTAACTTATAGACTTATGACTAGGAACCTCATTTTTCTCTTTTGTTCATTCTATGTAGTTGGGCATAAGTAAGTTTCATGAGGTTGATTAAAGGTGAAGATGTCAATTTGGATTGTTATATGTGCATACTGCAAGATACTAGCTAGGAACGAAGTGAAGTTGTTTTACTAAGTGTGTAGTGTCAATATGGGTGCTTGTTTAAAATAAATTTTGAAACAAATGAATGTTGTCATCTTTAATATTGTTAGTTCTTGTTAATTTATGCCATGTGTATTAATTATATTAAGCGTGAAGTTCTATTTTTTTATAATTGTGGCTTTCGTCAATTTTATTAGAAGAAAACAAAACCTTGTTTGGGATAAGGCGGGTGAGGGTTGTGAGACAAAACTGGGCCTCATAAAACCCTTACCTAACCAAAATCCAGTGAGAAGAAGCTCAAAAAAGAAAACAAGTACTCAACCTACAACCTTATTTCAAGAGTTCATAACATAATTAAGAAACATCCCAAGTTCTCGATAGAAAACAAACCACCCTACATCAAAAATGTAGTCACAAAAGCAAACAGTGTCCAACTAAGAAGCAAAACAAGCCCAAAGAGTGAGGTGAAAGCCTCCAAGATAGTGCGAATCTTCCGCACTATGAAAGAGAAAGTCATCTCACAAGTTATTAGCGCCCATAAATTGTTCAGCTGGCACTACAAGAAAACTCATCTATTTCGACGCAAAAAAAATGACATTTCGACGCAACAGTTGCGTCGAAAATTTCAGTATCCACGTGCCATCCTCTCGTCGTCTAGTTGACCGTCAAAAAAAATTTCGACGCAAACGACTTGTTTATTTCGACGACTAAATTGCGTCGAAAAGTTACATATTTCGACGCCATAGTTGCGCAGAAATACATTAAAGTTGCGTCGAAATATTTTGATTTTCTTTTAAAAAAAAATAAAAACTAAAATGAAAGCATCTATTTGAGAATGGTCAATACGGGTACGGTACTGTAATATATTTTGAATTATATACCATCCAAACTGTATTACAATATCTATTTAGGCAGTATCCAAAATCTAGATTACAAAATCCTAATCAAAAATCTGCATTATAACATCCATTCGTCCACACCCAAAATGGCAGTTTTTTCACTGCTTTCCACACCCAAAATAGCAGTTTTTCACACTGCTTTCCACACCCAAAATGTTAGTTTTTCACATTGCTTCCCACACCCAAAATGGTTTTAAAAAAATGTTAGTTTTTCACATAACAGAAACTATGCTTTTCTTCTACATTCATCCAGCTGCTCTTTGAGAGGCCAAGGCTCCTACTTGGGCTTGCAAAGCAGCAATCATCTGTTCCATGCTGACCACTTGGTTTCGGAGCATGGAAACCTCTTCTCGGTCAGCACTAGAACTAGCCCCATCAGTTGTACTCTTTTCACGGTTGAATTGTGAAGGCTTAATACCATAACCATATCCTTTAACCCTTCCTAAAAAACAAACACTACTTTAATAAGAATACAAAGAACAAGAACAAGGAATATGTTGCAGATGGATTATGTCAGTCATAATTATCAGTGATGAGTTTATATGCTAAGCCTTCCGATAATGCATAAAAATATGTTGTTGCAATAAACCAACAACCGTATTCTATCATCAGGCAAGCTAACGCATACCATGACAACATTGGGTTTCGACCTCCATCAGATTAATTTAAAACAGCCACACATCATAGTCTACAACAACAACAAGAAACAGAAGGATTGTCCTATGACTATGAACCAGGGTTATGCAATCAGTAAATACCCATGAAAGTTGGTAGTTCATCATATTAACAAGCTATAGAGATCATATTTCACACAGAAGTTCAAAAGAACATTCCAAGTGAGCAGGCACCACAGAAAGTAATAACACGGTGAAAATTTTAAAGAGAATTCACAGAGCTGTGTAGCAAGAGTTCACAAACTAGAAACCCGGTAACAGAAAACAGGGAATCATCAGCATATCCACTCACATTGATATAGCCAAGGAAATTATCATCTCTTGCTAGCATACAGGTAGAAACAAACAGAAGCTTAATTGTCAGCACATCTACGATTCAATATAACGTAATTATCAGGCGAGGCTACCTCTGTCATTTGGTCCTCGTTGATAATGAGCCTCTGCTTCAGCCTCAACAGTGGCTTTAGATAATGAATCAGCACCAGTCTTTTCTTTCACAAAGGATCGAGCAGCTTCCTGCATTTAAAATGATTAGTTAAACAAGGATGAATAATAAAACATATAAGATTGATGAAATTAAAATTCACCTTAATACAAATACTCACAATATAATCAGAAGAGTTTACGTCAAAATAGGACCCGTCCTGTCTCCGATGACACAATTCGAAGAACTCAATTTCACCAGGTTCTCTATTATGTACTTGCACCTAACAATCAATTAAAATAATAGTTAGTTCACCACATTAATAGTGCAAGTCTTATGTAAATGAATAATTAAATTTTCTATTAAAGTTCTCACAAACTCACCTCTAACTCGAGCAAAACTCTTCGCCCCTGTAATGTGCACATGCATCTTAGCAGCACGCGACAGTTTTACCTCCTCAGATTTATTCTAAAAACAGAAAAAAAAAACAATAGTGTCAAAAGCAACAGAACACAATAAGTTCTGTCACATAATGGATCCCTAGGAATGGAATAAAACTATTCAATAATTTCTATTATTGATGACAATGATAACAACATAAGGAAGACTAATTTGATAATTTAACAGTGTTGGGGGTGATTAATTACCTTTAATTCTTCGCTGTACTAGTAATCCACCACTTGTTTCCAAACATTGAGAGATACGTTTTTTGGTTTTAACCTATCACAAATGAACTTAGTTAGTAAAAAAAATTGTTAAAACTTCAAACAAGTTTAAAAGCAGTATGGCAGAATATCAACAGGCTCATAGAAACATGTGTCGATCCAACTTTGAGACAAGCCTTAACAGAAGTTGAATAACATTATTCCTTGCATAAACTTACATAACATGTAACAATAAGACGCACACATGTATTAAGCTAAAACACAAGATCGAGAATTACCTCCAGATTTTTGTTAGCATCTCACTCATGCTGAAGTTGAAACTTGTCATTGGCTTCTCCATTGCAAGGGACTATACATACATTCACATAAAAATAAGGGGTAGTAAGCCAACAAATTAATGTTTGAATTGTAGAGTAAAAACAAGCATCTTTAGTTTTTCGAGTTCTAAAGAGATCTTTTCTCTTTCATTTTTAACCGTAAGGGTCTACCTATCTGCTATTCATATAGAACTAAGACATGAGAAGACAAATATTTATGTGTTGATCACTGATATGATTTATCTACCAGCACTAGCTACCACAATACCAACTCTAGAAAGATTATCTAAGGGTCACATAGTGTGACTTCTTGGGAAATCCGACACAACTAATGAATAAGTCACCGTTGACACTGGGGCCTTGGGGTAACTTGAAATGAAGATACAAGGAGTTGGCTAGGATAGGTTGAAGTGCATTGTGTTGAACATAAGTTTTTCCTGAAATTATAGGTAATATAAGTTCCAAATTATGGTTCAGAATCAAATTAATAAAAATGAACTAAGAAGACTTGACCAAGCCAGATATATCTTTCCTAGCATAAGCTTTATCCAAGATGAACAGCGGATCCATAAAAACTGGGCCATAGACCTCATACTTGCAACTAACAATAAGGTTACATAGTCTGCAACAACTAGTGAAGAGTTCCATTGTTCTTTAATCTAGAAAATGAACCAATCATAGAAATCCTGTCATAACTTGAAAATGATTCTTAATAGCAATCATAGATATAAATCATGTTGTAACTAGAAAATGACAACTGAATCACGAAAAGGAGATCATGAAATATCATGTGAATAGGAGGCACAACATAGACTAATTGAAGAAAAATAATGAACACAAACAATAAGTAGAAAATTATTACCCCTGTAAAGCACATCCATGATCACCATATTCCAAATTGTAAAGTGAGAGAGCAGTTGCGTGATAGGTCAACTTGCATGAGATTTGAAAGTAAGTCTCATGAGTAGTTAATCAAAACACTTATAAAAGTCAATAGATAAGACATTCCAATATCATAATAAAAAATCTTCCCATATGTAAGGCACATATCAGTGGTTCTTAGCCTCATTCTCTTTCTCCATTTCTTAATGTAAAAATCAAGCTTTGCCATTGCCTGACAAGAAAACACATGACTAGTTAAATGACACTTTCACATATTGTCCTCCTAGTTTTGTGAAACTACATATTAAACTGATCTCAGAGAGAGTAATTACAATTAGACAGCACATAGCTGAATCAAGTTGTGAACCAGAAGTTAATGATTTTTGTAGTGAAAGCATTAACAAACATGAACTTTGAAGCAAAATAGGAACTAACGTAACCGGGGTTGAAAATTTATGCCAGGGTTACCAGAGGATGACCGGCCCACAAACTCCATTATGAATGTTTCATAAAGGTGCAAGCTTACACTGAATCCAAATCTTTAAGCATCAACCAAAGATCCTTAGCAAACAATTTCTAAAAGAAACAAATACAATCACAATTAATGATTTCCAATCAAATTCTTGAACATACTATAAAAGTTTAATGATGACATGGTTATGATTCTTTGCTGCTTACTAGCGAACAAGTCCACACCATTCAACCATGAATGGTACAAACACTCTGCAACAAACAGGAAGTAGTAGATGCTCTGCAATAGATTCACATGAATTCTATATTTATTTTAGACAACTGTCAAATAAAGAAAAGGAAATCAAGAATACACACTTGAATATATTTTTCCATGAGAAATACGCATCAACCTGCTTCAAATATCTGAAGAGAACAATCCCTGCTTAAATCTACACAGAGTATCCAAGTCATAAAGGAGAAATTATTCAATGTAATACAAATTAAATTCAATAATTTGCTTATTCATCACCACAAAGATTTTTCCAACAGAAGAGGATTCTGTCCCATCTAACCTGCAGTGGAGAATTTCATCAGGGAGACTAGCTTTTACAAGATGATGAAAATAAAAATTTGTAAAAGAGCATGGTAGTTCAAGGCCATACCTTAACATATCAAGACCTTTTACTGTACTGTGTGCAAACACCAATACCTTAATTTGATGATCATTCATCCCAAAACGAAACTAAGAAATTGGGGGTTCCTACAACATCGAAGAATCTAAAATGCAAACCCCTCAAACGCAGTCCGCCACATAGTGTCGTCTACATCATTGAGGTATACGACAAATAAATTGGAGGAAGCATATATTATATACTAGAGGATATCAAAACAAATATCATTAGGTGACGTAGAACAAATTAAATCATAGCTTAACAGTACGAGATTATCCTTACTTGACAGTAATTAGAGATAAAAGTCTATGAACTGTTGGTGAGATCCTCACCTACACCCTCTTCAACCCTAGCGACATTCTTTTTAGAGTTGGGAAATAAACTTGCATCTCGTTGTATTACTTGGTATCAAATACCTCTAAACACAACAAAATAAACTAATAAATATATAAGATATTATCCAATATTTTTTTGAAAGGATAATAGATTATTCAATCAAAGGCTAATGATATAGCATATACCAGGTGGCTAGGCCATTATCAAATTTGCAGCAACAAACGCAGCTCATGATCAAGACAACGTAATTCATCTAATAAAGCTGAACTAATCTTTAAGCATTCAAAACTTAGGCTGAACTGTATCGTTTTGACCTTAGTCCTTACAAAGAAGGCACGGAGAGAGAGAAAAAAAGACAGGACGATTACATAGACAAAAGCTCATACCTCTATTCAATCAGGTCAGACAGGGCTGAGAAGTTGATACAGCTGAGGCTTCAGCTCTGAGTTCATCCCGATTATAATGATGAGAGGAATAAATCCGTAGTGAATAGCCACGTTCGCCCTCTTCAGACCCCAATTGCTTCAATCCTTGAAGGATTCAAATGCTCCTGCACACTTATCTCCTCCCTTTGAAGCAGATCCCTTTCCTCCTTTCCCCTTTCCCTTCACAACTGCTCGCGACGCCATCGCTTCTCTCTTCGCGAACTCTCACGATCTCAATCGATCAATAAATATGTTAAAACCCTAACCCGAAAATAACCCAACCCTAGCGACATTCAATTGTGCGAAGACTTGAAGTTTCTCACCCCTTGAATTCAGACCGCAATCCCTACCTCCCTAATAAAATGTAGGTTTGACGACGACAACTCCTAAAATCAGGATAGTGAAGCTAATAGTTGACGACTGTTTTGGAGCCGTTGGTTGAACGAGAGATTAAGGGCAGAAGGAGATATTAAACTTGCGAGATGAGAAAGAGCGGTGAGCAGAGAGAAAATTAGGGTTAACTGATAAAGGTCTACAAGAAAGAAAACAACTTAACATTTGGATCTTTCCTTTTAAAAAAAGAGTAAACATATTTGCCGGTGTTTCTTTATTTAAATCAACTTCAACATTAGGGCTAACCGAGTATAATTCGACGCTAATTAATCAAACGTCGTAACTTTCTTCAGATTTTCCGACGTGACAGTAGTACCGTCCAAATACTTAATCAAAAATCGATGAGTTTTTTTGTAGTGGTTTTTTGTCTTTCGTAAGGGTATATATTTAATTTAAATCACGGTATTTGTTGAAAGTGGAACCTGTACGGTCAAACGCCAGTGGTCCGTCGATAAATAAACGCCGGTGGGCCTCATGATGACCGGATTCCCAACCATGATAAAATTGCAACTTTTTGTTGTTTTAAGGAAAAATTACATAGCCCACTCATGAGGTATTGGGGAATTACAATACCTATCCATGAGCTTTAAAAAATTACAATGTCCACCCATGAGATATTAAGAAATTACAATATTCATCCATGAGTTTTAGAAAATTACAATGCCCACCCATGTACTTATCAAAAAGAGGTGAAATCGAACATGTAAAATAATGATTATCTTAAGAAACAACTAAGACAATGGTATAAAAAATTTAAAAACCCTAAATTAATCTTATATGACCACTTAGAAGTCAAATTAATGAAACGTGCCTAAAAATAATAAATAAAGAAATAAAATCAAATAAAATGAGATGAACATATATGTGATTCCTCGTAATTTTTGCACATTTTTTCTTCATTTCATCACTCTAACGTTGCACGGTGTAAATTAGGTTTTTTTTTATTGATTTACGTAGTTGAATTGAATAATCAATGTAAAATTTACTAAGATCTTTGATTTTCACCTCATTTTGATAAGTACATGGGTGGGCACTGTAATTTTCTAAAACTTATGGGTGGGCTTTGTAATTTGTTAATATATCATGGGTGGGCATTGTAATTTTTTAAAACTCATGGGTGGGCATTGTAATTCCCTAATACCTTATGGGTGGGCAATGTAATTTTTCCTTGTTTTAAATATATTTTGGATTAAAGAGTTGAGTTATTTAGTTTGAGGAAATCTACCAGCTATATGATTTGCGTTAAAGGTGGTCAATCTAACCGAATAGAATGTTGTTGGCCTTGTAACTGATTTGGAATCAGAACATATGTTACCGAAGTGAATTCGAATATATGTTTTGAGATTTGGGATCGAACTGGAATCGATTCAGAATTAGAACTACTTTGGAACCAGAACATGTAGATTTGGTGTAAGGATAAATACGAAGAATCAATACTGGGAGAACCGTCTCGGAATCGGTCAACAATCATTAATTCCCGCATCTATTATGAAACCGAATTTGGAACCGAACTAGAACTGAAACAAGAACTGGAACCAGAACTATTTTTGGACTGAATCCGAAACCGAATACATCCTCCAGAACCACCTGAAACCGGTACTGAATCTTTGAATACACTTATTCTAGAATTGAAACAGTGGCTACCTGTAGTTTGCGTCAGGCACGCAGGTGATCTGGTTATTCTGAGATTTGAAAAGTAGGAGATAGGAAAACATCAAACGTACGGGGAAGGAGAAAATACAGAGGTCGAGTCGAGATAGTGATGATGATTCGAGCGGGTGGTTCAGCTTTGTGTTGGTTCTCAAAGTAACCGGATTGGGTTTTTGTATTTGTCTGTTTCTTTCTTGGTTCTGCTTGTGCCCAACTGGTTTGTTTATATAAAATTAATAAAATGTTTAAATATTACATAATTAATATAAATTAAAATGTTAATTATATATATTATATTATTTTATAAAAAACTTAATAAATAATAAACAATCAGGCTAGACGGGACTTCTTCGTGAGTAGGGGTGGCAATATTTATCCAATCCGAAAACCCGATCCGAACCCAACCCATAAATAGTGAGTATGAGTAAGATTATTGATCTATTGAATTTTTGGGTCAGGTATGATATACTTATTAAATTTTTTGAGTTGGGTATGAGTTAAAAGTCCTAATCCGACTTCAACCCAACCCATTTAATTTTATTTTATTAAATTTATCAAAAATAAAAGTAAATAAATGTTACTTGGTATATATTAATTTTATAACTATTAGTATAATAATAAATAAAATACTACCAGTTCTCTAGAGTCTAGACCCACACAAATGCATTCTTTAAAATCCAATCAAATCTAAATATTCTCTAGGCCAATCCAAAGGCCCTATATGAAGATGTATAATGTCTAATTGAGATGGTTTTGTAATATATATGATGTTGTGTAATAAGATGTTGACATTTGGAAAAACGACAAACAATGACTCAAAATAAATGACTGTTATTTGCTTGCTTTTAGGTGCGACTGATCATTTTGTAGAAAAGAGTATTACTATTTAAACAGATAAGTTTGGGTTCAATGATTTTAAATGGGTTACGTTAGATTGAATATTTGTAACCCGATTATTTTTTGGACGGTATGAATCAACACAATTTTAATAATCAGGTTGAATATAGGTATGAATGAGCCTTAACCTGACCCATGAACCCGAATTGCTATCTCTATTCACGAGCAAATGTGCCGGAATCCGACCCGAATGTTTTTCAGACCTGTAATTTGTCAAGGTCGTCTGAAAATCCAATAGGAGCGCCGTCAAGCTTTTTCCCGGTCGCACACAATTATGATCACGGCAGGGAATGCGAAATATGAAATAACACACGATAGCACCTAGTAGCCCAGCTCAAAACTCAGTGTTGAATAATTAGCCTTTTACTGTATAGCTTTTTGAACAATCTTTTGACAGCATCCTAGAGATATATCTTATCCCCTATTCCATTAATGTGATACACAACAAAACCAAACTTAAAATGGTTAATCTCCTTGATCAAAAAAAAAAAAATGGTTAATCCACAATTAATCTCTGTTCTATAAAATAGCCTTCTTTTTTCTAGTCCTCGAAGAACATGCTCTGGTTTCAAACATTCAAAATTCATTATATTAAATAACACAAGGGTTCTATTTACAAAATGTATACCCGTTCAAGAATTATACTTAAAAAAGAAAATGCTTCTACAAGTCGAGGAATATGATACATTGGATTCTCAAACCTTAGGTACACCACACAAGGTAGAAGTGGTGGTGCCTGTCAATTCTCACCATCACTCTTATCTTCATCATCAGGACCAAAAGGCACTTCATACCTAGGCTGATTGTACTTCTCACGAAGCTGCTTTACGGGAATGAAGTCCCCCGCTGTGTCTACTCCGTAGAACAAGAATGAAGTATAGGGATGATCAAAATTATCCTGCACCATAGCTTATTATTATATTTAACATATAGTATGAACAAAACAAGATAATACACCTTCGCAATTCCTAAATAACTACTCTCACGGCAAAACGGGAGCTTCAACAACTAACCAAATCAGGCTTCTCAGGGGATACCAAATTCTCCTCAGCAACTGCACCCAAAAGAAAGCCAGGTGATCCATAACACAGCAGCAAAAAATCCCACTATTATACTGAACAAAACTAATAACAAAAAAATAACTAGTCGAACAGAAAAGTTGGAATATACCATATGCAGGTGCAAGTTCTGGGTCTTCACGCATATCCAACAATACCTATAAGCCACAAAGAAAAGGTTTGAACTTTGAATGCCAATATTTCCACTTGATTGAAAATCCACATGCCGCAAAGAATGTGAACTGATCATCAATTAAGATAAAGCCATGCATCTGCTATCCACAGTCAATTGAAGTGTGTATGAACAAAACAGTAGAAACAGATGTACCTCATAGAATGGCTGATTAGGTCCTCGAGACAGTTTATCTACATTTGCAGTTTCCATCCATGATCTAGATTCACAGCAGATTGGATCCAATCCACAAATTACACCTCTATAACCTGAAAATCCAGAAACATCCATTTCAGAAAGTGCGTGCAAAGAGCATCAAACACCATTCATTAAAGACTTGTAGCTTGGAGAAGGTCTTGAGAGACCAAAGAGGCATGAGAAAGAAGAGACCAGCCGATATTGGAATTGTATGCCGGGAATAAACAGAATGTAGATGACAGGTGATCAGACTTGCCAAAAGTTTTATGTATTACTTTCTGGCCTAATCTGAATTTGTATTGAACATTATCATATGCCATTGCCTTTGCTGATGCAGCCAAAGTTTCCGCCTCTAATTTATTAATTGCATCCCGTATTTCAGCAGCCTGGGCGTAGTTTCTTTCTCAACAGCATCCTGCAATTCTGCACTGCAAAAGGGAAACAGCAGAACGAATAATTAATTAAATCATGTATTTATTTATGAAGCATCACAACGTAAGATTCATATTTCTAAAAGAAGACAAAAGAAGTGAAAAACAGAATAGCTCTTAATAGCTATTGAATTTACACAGAGAGAAATGAGAAAGAGCGGGAAGATCCATGAATACTTCGGTGTTTGTTTTTTTTTGACAGAGTAAGAGCAAGAAATGCTCGAATACAGAATTACACTCAGCTGTTACTGTTCTCTTATTTATACTACTTACAACAAAGTCAAAACACAGCATAGTAACTAATATGAGACTGTAACAAACTGGCTTAATAGAAACTAAGTCAATAATAGCATTAGCAAACGCACAACACTTACCGCATTCGCAAGACTCGGATGCCCTGATCTTGAACTTCACTCTTTGATGTTGAGCCCATATTAGACTCCCTTTCCCTGATGCTCTCTTCTTCAACCTATCACAAAAAAAAAACCTGTTTAAACATGGGTTTCACATTAAAGCAAGACAATCTTCTCCATTTTTTTTTTCACCACTTTTTTTTTTTTTTGATAAGTAGTAGTATATTAATTATCACAAGAACCGAAGGAGCTACACAACCTATAGGTTAGAAGATGCCACTGCCCTAATTACATAGTTAGCACATTGTTGTGCTGTGCAAAAGAGGTCCCGAAAGATCCTATTGTTCCTCTCCTTCCATAGACAATATATGAGAGCGGTGAACACAAAAGAATTCATTCTATTCCTATTATACCGTTTTTCCATGTTCTACTAACCCACCTAACTATTCTGTCCCAGCTCCTTGGACTTCTAATTCCTCCATATTGGTTCCAGACTGTTTTCCAAACCTCATTAGTATACCCCACTAAAAAACAAGTGTTTTACTGATTCTCTACCATCATGACAAAGTACACAATTTTCATCAGCTGTCATCCCCCAATTTCTAAGCCTATCCTTAGTTGCAAGTCTTCCGTAGACTGCTAACCAAGTGATAAACGTGTGTCGAGGGAAATTCCCTTTGCTCCAAATCACTTTGTCCACTCCACCAATGGTTCTTTCTTGAACATCTTCTCGTAGCACTTGCTGATAGAGAAGTACCCTTTCCGACATGGCCAGTTAATTGAGCTGCCTTCACCAAAGTGCTCTACCATAAGCTGGCTGCTCCTCATAAGGTTCCTCCAACACCAAGAGCTGTCTGTCAGGGCATGTACATCCCAGAGAGTATTATGCTTTATATAGTATTCATGCACCCATTTGACCCACAATGTATCTGCATTTGTTTCAATATACCACAGTTGCTTACAAATGGCTGCCTTGTTCCATGTTTCTAGGCATTTCACCCCAGTCCTCCAGACGACTTCGGTTGACACACTTTCTTCCAAGCAATACTTGCTTTCTTGGAGTTGGTATTACCTGCCCATAGAAAGGCCCTACAGATAGCTATGACTTCCTTAATCACCTTTTTCGGGAGGGCAAAGATAGACATCCAATAAATTTGCATAGAAAGAAGTACCGATTTGATGAGTTGCAATCTCCCTGCATAGCTGAGGAACCTAGAAGGCCAACTCTGAACTTTCCCCACAGGTTTGTCCACCAGATCCCGACATTCCAGTGCGGAAGCTTGGTAGGACTGAGAGGAACCCCCAAGTACTTGAATGGCAACTTATCTTCCTCCAGATTGTAGTTAACTCGTAAGTAGGTCTTGAAGTCATCAGTAGCCCAGCCATGTGCACTTTGGTTTTGTTCATATTTGCTTCCAACCCTGACACCTTAGAGAAGCATGTAAACAGAGTCATCATCTCCTTAACAGCCCCATGCTTTGCTTTACAGAAGAACATGAGATCATCTGCAAAGCAAGATGTGTCAGATTAAGCTTCTTGCACTTCGGATGAAACTGAAACTCTTTCATAGTCTTAAGGCTCATTAGCAACCTGCTAAGGTATTCCATACACACTACAAAGATGTAGGGCGATATGGGATCACCTTGTCTCAGACCTTTTCTCCCCCCGGGAAGAAACCTTTAAAACTCCCATTAACCACCACTGAATAGCTTGGTGTGGTAATACACTCCATAATCCATCCCACAAATTTATCCGGGAAATTAAGTGCTATAAGGATGTCATGGACAAAACCCCAATTGATACTATCATAAGCCTTCTGCAGGTCCACTTTCATCATACATCTAGGCGAGATGACGTTTCTCTTGTATCCCTTAATCAATTCTTGACAAAGGAGGACGTTATGGGAGATAGATCTTCCTTTGACGAACGCTGCCTGGTTCACCACTTTATAATGCTTTACCCTTACGCATTGGCAGACTATCATACATCTAGTGAAGAAATTAACTTAGCAGTTCAAGTATTCATCGCAATTCAATTATGTATTATCTGATTCATAAGTTGTATCAACCCAGCAACTTACGCGACATAGTTACATTATACATCTGCCACAATTATTAAGACATAGGGTGCACTTTATATATCATCGAGGCACCAACATCTGAATACATGGACAGCTCATGTGAGGACCTGAGAATTCCTGAGCTGTCAGTAGCTGTTTTTTCTTGTTCAACATCTCGAAACAGACTACCCTATAGTTACATCATAGTCTACAGTTACATCATATTCATTTAGATAAGTTGGTATTTTATAGGAGAGCACAAAAATGAAACAGATATGCAGTAGATGTCAGAAGGAGAAGGACAATGACGCACAAGCAGTGGCAGAAGTAGATTCACAAAAGTGAAAAACACATAACCAATATAATTCATATGAGCTCACCTCAGTTAGCTTGTTCCTCAGCTCTTGTGCAATATCATACTGCTCCAAGTTAAGAGCATACTGCCAAAAATGGCGGTAAACGAACAGTTCAGCTAATGGTCCAACAGCAATCGATAAGTTCTACATATTTTTCTCAACTCTTGCAGTAAATATAAATAGTACATCCTCAAAGAAAGAAGGAATTATGCAAATATTTTGCACCAACTTTAGATAGGACCTCCGCAACCTGAACTGTGAAAGATGTTCTAGTAGCCACGAACACTTAGTTTTTAATAAAAAACAAAGCTCATCAAAATGATATAATATATTGATGGGACTTGTTGCAATAAGGTCATTGATCCTCACAATGGATGTTGCAATCACCATCAAAACTCATAACTTGTTGCTAGGATACCATAATAGTAAGTTGTAGATCATATGTTTACAGCTATATGATTGTGGAGTAACAGGCAATTTCTCTTGTACTCATTCTCAAAGTGATAGCTTCACTATTATCATCTTAGAAAAAGAATCTCGGGCTAGAACACATTGATCTGAAAGAATACGAAGATTGAATACAAAAATATATTTAAGCTTGCATATTTGCCATGGTTATTTATAGGCAAGCCATGTACCTCAAAGAGAGAATATTTGAACAGATGCAGGACTAAGACTAGATATCAAGCATTTCCTGAAGTTTATATTCATACTCTGAATAGGCAGCTCATTAACTCATACTCAAATTAACAATTCACACACCCAAGGGAATCAATGGTTCATAATTTTGTCTGAGCAAAAGTATCAGAAATGAGTATTGCGAAAGCAGCTAAAAAACATAACCAGAAGTTGTACTCATGATATTACCTGTACTCGGGTAGCCAAATCTAGCTCAAGAAAAAAGACTAATATGTTCCTATTAGACCTCTCGCTGCGTTCAGAGCTCGCACCCAATCCCTTGCTTTTACTCGCATCATTATTGCTAAATAGCCACCCGCTTGAGTTCTCAACTGTCTTTGTCTATAGGAGCGGCTGGCAGGCATAAGATTCAGTGCATAACTATGTGAAGAGAAATGTCTATCGGCACCGCTGATGATGTGAGATCCTTTAGAGTATGGGTACACGAACACCTCCTCGAGATGGGGTTATATCCATATATACCACTATTCCAACAGCTGGAAAAGTACAGGCGGACATTCCTCGCAGTAGGACCTCCTGGTTACCAGTGTTCAGCAAAATCACAACTTTATCCCGAGAATCAAAACCAAATCAAACTAATCTTCTCACACAAGAGATAATTTAGAAAGAATAACAAAAATCTAAACGCCCAATCCCAACAATGCGCACAAAACTTAGATATAAGACCAATAAACCCACCGATGTAGTCTAGTTTCAGCTTTACAAAATTTAGAAATTGATATGAAGGTTTCAAGCCAATCCAGCACAACTCTCGCTCTATCTCTCGACTAGCAAGTAAAGCGCGGAGTGGAGAACCAAGAACATTAAGAACTTCCCTACACCGTCTGTTGCATAATTGTACGGTCTATGATTACTCTCACTATCATCTCGAAGAAAATAGAAGATGAAAGAAATAAGAAAGAAACAACACTGAATAATGAAGCTATCGAGAGTTCATACTGAGCTCAGCTGAAATCACTGGCGACTTCAGAAGGGACGGCGTTCTGTCCTGTTGGAGTGGAGAATACGGTATATTTCGAATGGCCTTCAATTACTTTACTGAATAGTGAATACTCCGTATTGTATTACCCCGTACGTTTGGGCAAACAGGGTGGTTTTTTTTCTTCCGGTTTTATCACCTCATTTTTTAACTGTTATACAAAAATTTAGTTAATTTAATTAAAATTGTTATCTTCTTTAAAAAAATTAAAATTATTATCTATAATAAAGTAAAGATTGATTATTGGATATTAAAATTCAACTTCCGTTATAAGTAATAACTAAATTTTTATAGAAATATTTTTATAAATTTTATTTTTTTCTTAAACCAACAATTTTATATAATACTTCATCACTCAATTAGGTTTAGGTTTTGATTATTTCGGTTAATTCAGAAAGTTTGGTTATTTCAATTATTATAGGCCAAAAAATTAAGTTATTGGGCGGTTAACGGTTATTAGTGTAACTTAAAAAACAGCTATCGATTAAAATTGATATCGGGTAAAACGGATATTACCTAGTAAATTCGGTTAATTCAGTTATAACCAAACACCATACTTCATTTCAAACTCCGGTTAACGTATATCCGTTTTAACCTTTTACTCACCCTACCCCCACTAGCAGCTAATAGCATGTCCAGCCGGTGACATGGAACAACTTCATTTTTTGAGGGCCCCAAATTTCTAAGATCTTATTATTATTTTCAAGTAGAGTTAAATATTCTTATATTTTATATAAATAAAATATTAACATGTAAGAAAAATACTAGTTAACCTTTAAAAATATCAAATTAAGAAAAGTATGACTTAAGTGTTAGTATAGTTATGCCTTTAACGAGTTCTTTAAATTTTAAATTAAGATTATTTTAATGAAATAAATAATATTCATTTCCCTATTATAGCATAATGTTGGTAAAGGAGGTTGCTATTTGTAGTACAAAATTACTAATCACTGTAGTACAAAATTATTTTAAATCACATTAATTATGTAAACATGTAATGAAGTATTCGTTCAATATTTTTTCATTAATTGATATCCTATCGTGATTTAAATAAAGAAGTTTATAGTTGATGAATAGTGTTTTTTACTAAATGCGGTACAATTTTTTTTCACCAAACTATCCAGAATGCGTTGGAATGTGTTGAGGCGACATTTTTTTCTTGAAAAATGATAATCGACATCTCAAACAGCTTCAACAGTCATTTTTGGAACATTTTTGCTCACAACTAAGTTACATAACATATTACTAGATGACCTTTATGTTAAAATTATTACAGCAGTTATGTGGTCCACCTATCTAACCTAGATATTGTAATGGGTATATCCAAGTTTCAACCGTGTTTGGATTTCTGTAATGAAACCATTATGGGTAGACAAGGGGTAGTGAAGAATCTTGAACCATACAAAACCAAACAAAATGGTCATGTCTGCACACTCCAATGTGGATCTCTCCTCTTGGATGACCATGGTTATTGTGATCTTTAATAGGGAGATACGTACTACTTTCGGCATTCCCATATAGAGCAGAGTAGAGCACCACTATAGAAGTGTATCGTGTCACGATCACGGTCCCCATTTCAGTGCTCATCCATTTATTCGGAGGTGCTGGACCATCTCCAATGAAATGTATCTCCCTCAGCATCTTGTTGCCTCTCGTATGGTTGAACATGTTCTGATAGGAATAATTTACTCACTTTGTATGCTTCATTTTAGTAATCATCGTCTTACAGACTTGTTTTCGTCGATTCTGGTTCATATATTGGTAATCAGCTGCTACCCTAAATCCACAATTTCTATCTTCCTGGAGGTCTACCAATCCCTTGCTGTAACACCCCTACCGCTAATCCTATACTTACCGTCCGGTCGTCCCAATAATCCTAACTACTCGCAGCGGAAATACTACTACGGCGGGTGATACAATACCGCTAACCGCCCATACGGCTAGCTAGGCTACTACTACTTACAGTGACGGTCTGATGCCTAAACATACCGAGCTACTATATTGCATACTAAATACTGAATATCAAATACTTACAGGAGTGGATTACCGAGTATCAATAGCATAATTAGTTACATCCCTTTCAAGTCTACCAAAAGTAATGAGATTCTACAAGCTACTCATTTATACCAATTCACCATCCTATCATTATCCAAAAAGGTGTACCCCATGGTACACCGGCTAACAAAAACCTACAGTGGTGTACTACTTAGTACACCATTCACAATTCATTAATTACAAACAAAAAGAAATCAAACTTAAACTCTTCATCATCTTCACCCGTCTCGGGGACCTGCATTATATTAAAAACATCACCCCAAGGGGCTCAGCAAAAGCTACGCATAAACTTCGCATATACCGCGTGCTAACAAGGGCACGCCGACTATTTAAGGTCGACTAAACATGTGGTTCATTATTAACATACATACATGCTCTACATTCATGATACAATCATACGCAATACAATACACAAGCTAAACAACAATACAATAGCATACACAATCCTTACCTTCACAAGGGTTAGCCAAATTACGCATCCGGGTTAATCGGATGCTTATTACTCTTTTGCTCATTACACAACACTTACATACAATTTCTCTTACTTTACATACTTACTTTTCCATACTTGTTTACTCATTATTACTTACTTACTTTTACTCATGTTAAGTCGGTATGACCTCCGGGCAGGGACTACCCCGTCCCACCACCGGGTTTTACTTGGCTCACTAATCCAGGATGCTACCCATTTAAGGGGTTTGGGCCGTGGACCAGTTTAAGAGCCAGGAATTGGATCCAACCTCTTGTGTCTCCGCATCCTCACGCGTGGCCGAAACTATATCGGACTTCTACTCATTCCAATTTAATTACCAATTTATTAAGTTAGATTGGTTAGCTTGTTAGGAATCAGTTAGAAGTCCAATCGCAATAACATTCAGTCACAATACAATACAATACAATACAATACAATACAATACAATACAATACAATACAATACAATACAATACAATACAATACAATACAATACAATACATCAAACATACACACATTCATCATCATCCATACATTTCATGAATTATACAAACTATGATTTAAAGAGGATATCCAATCAAGGAACAATCTCATGATAATCACAAGTAAGCATAATATATCCGATTCGTGCGTTTATCTTATTTTGGTGATCAATTAGCACACACCACACAAATCAGAGTAACCAAGGTAGCATACGGGGCATGAGAAGTTCATACCGTTCACCGTTGTACTCGAACCGACTTTCCTCCGGTGTTCACAATTCAAGTCCTATAACATACATGAAGTTGTACGGTTAATGACCTCTCATTTACTTAACTCTTACTTCATTACCTTTTCCTAGGTATACTTACTAGTTCTTACATGTTACAAATGGTTATGAAACCCAATTCGTACTTTAAGTTCGTTTCCTCACTCATGTGCAAGTTCTTTTATTGTTCTTAACCACCATGGTATATACCTATATATATATATACATGTGTGTGCATATATATATACATATGATTGCTAGAGTCAACATTTTTTTAATAAGTTTGGGCCGACCGACCCACCGACCGACCCAACCTCTGGGTCGGTCCATTCCAGTAAGTTTCCCGTTCTTCAGACTTTGCCCGACCGACCCAAAACTGTTCCGACCAACCCATACACCTCTGGGTCGGTCCATTCCAGCAAGTTTTCGGCCCTGGAATTCATCGAGACCGACCCACGACCGACTCACGGCTCCTGGGTCGGTCCGTTCCATAAGGTTTAGTTTCGTTGTTTAAGCCCCGACCGACCCACCAACCGATCCAACCTCTGGGTCGGCCGGTAGCAGAACATGCCTACAGATTTTGTTTTTCATTTTCTTTCTTACCCATTTCTTCCCCAATCTTCCTACATACATCCTAACATGTTTTAGTACTAATTAAACCTCCTAATACACCATAGTTCATCCATTAACTCCTCACTCCTTTCTATATCAAATCACACACATTATTTCCCAAGTTTTCATTCCAACACTTGCACTATTCTTTCCTAAGTTGCATTTTGCTACAGATTTTGATTCTCACCTTCTCCATCTATAGCTCCCTCTTCTAATGCTATTCCTAAGGCTTATAAGGTATTACGCACTTCTCCTAACCTACCCACTAACTAACTCCAATTAAAATCTGTTTCAAGAATATGTTTTCTACCTACTTTCTAGTTCCTAAGTTCTCTAGTTCATAGGTAAAATTTGCTATAGTCTCCCCTATATTTTTACATTCTCACCACATATTTTATTCACATAACACTATCCCTTCCACCTGTTTATAAACAACACAATATACCAACTCTCCAACATAACTACTAAACATCAAACACTCATTAAATTTCCTGCACACAACATCTGATTCCCTCTAGGTTTCAACAAGTTTAAAATGTCTTTTAAGCTTCAAAACAATTTAGTTCTTCTTCCACATTACACTATTACTCATTACCATTTTACAATA
Source organism: Limonium bicolor (assembly GCA_023374045.1). Taxonomy (NCBI): domain Eukaryota; kingdom Viridiplantae; phylum Streptophyta; class Magnoliopsida; order Caryophyllales; family Plumbaginaceae; genus Limonium; species Limonium bicolor. Next base: position 290,998,571 of record CM041781.1, read on the forward strand.
CACATTTTAGACTTCTAAAATCTGTTACAATAAGCATTTACAAGACTACACAAGTGAGCATAATTTACCTTGTTCTTCTTCTAGTTTTCTTTTCTTCTTCTTGCTTCTTCCTCCTTTCTTTTCTTTTCTCTTTTCCCAACAGCTATGAAGATTCAAAGCTCTTCACTACAACCCATACATACTACCATTTTAATTCAACTAGCCCTTAACTATATTAAAGCTTTTGAGGTAAATTTCTAGGGTTTAAGAATATATTACCTTGCAAGGAGTAGATGAATCTTAGGATAGCTCAAGAACAAGATTCCTACTCCACCAAAGAAGCCAAAATCGGCTAGAACACAAGGCACCAAACAAGGGTTTAGTTTAAATTTCGTTTTGCCCATAAGGGCTAGAAAAAGATGAGGTTTTGAGATTATTTTTACCTCAAAGTAACAAGGAGATGAAGGTGGTTCTAATGGTGGTCTCCAAGCTCCAAATGCAGCACACCCATGGAGATGAAAATGAGTGTTTTCGAATTTTGAAAGGAGGAATATGTTCTCCTTGGTGAGAGGATTCCAATGGTATAATTTTTGTAAATTTTGGTGGAGGTTTAAGGGGTTAACAAGAGGAGAGAAGTGGAGGTTTTGTGTGGGTTCTTCAATTCTCCATTGTTGGCCGGTTGGAGAAGAAAGAAAACAGAGAGGAAGAGGGGCTGCTGTACGTGAGTGAAGTAAGGAAATGAGAGGGTAGGAGAGAGAATGAGGTAAAGTAAGTTTACTTTTTGCTTTTTAATTCTTTTGTCTTTTGCAAATAAGAAGAGAGTTAAGGGAGTGTGAGTGAGGGGCATAAATCGGCTGACACACAGCCCACATGGGTTTTTAAAATTTTATTTACAATAGTGGACACACTAGTTTGAGTTATTTATGCTTTTACCCAACAACTTCCCGTTTTTGACAGTTTTTACTATTTTCTCGTTTTATTGATTTTATTGGCTCTAGACCTTCACTAATATTTATCAATGACTATCTAGTTGACCAAAATTGTTACGAGACTATTTGACCCGCTTAAAGTCACGTTTTCCCGATTTCCTCGAAAAACGCGCTTTAAGGTTCGTTAGTGTTTTTAATCCGTTTTAAGGATCCGTTTTCTTCGGGATTTGTTCCCTCATGATTATTTAGACATAATTAAGCTTCTAAATTACTTATTAGCCTAATTATCATTGTTTTTAAATACGGGGTATTTCACTTGCTGCTCTAGAGGTTCTCCTAAGTCACATGACAGATCCGGATGAATGAAAATATGTATGTGACCATAGCATCTGGCCATCAGTGTCGGATAGTCTGATTGTGCCACCTCGGTAGCAATAGCTTGCCACCTACGCAATAGCTATATGCTCCTCCTCTAGCATACCCTGACGAAAATACTCTCAATGCCAACTCTAATTACCAGGATAGTAATCTCGGTGTAACACCCCATCTCATAAATCCATTCTCAAGTCATAAACCTCCAACCAATTATATTAACAACACAGCAGAATTCTTACAACAATTGGTGTTACCGTCGTCAGTCACCCACGCGACTAACTAGGCATACTAAATACTCCAAGATCTAGCTACGGTCTGATGGACCCGAATATACCGAACCTTAGTGTATACTAAATCTTAACCAAATACACATTCTTAATACAAGTATCTCACATCCTAATACACCATACTACATCTCATGCTATTTACTAAACGAGTGTACATGCACAACTCGTGTAACAAAAAGGAAAACAACCCGAAGTACTTCTACCCGATCCTACTCTCAGGACGGTCGTCTTCTGTCATTCACCTGCAAAATTTAAACAGTTGCCCCCGAGGGGGTCAGCACCTTTGCCGGTACGATTCTCTTATAGCCCCCAAGCTAACGGGACTACGACGACTAATTGTCGATAGCATGAAGTTGATTAGATACACGACATAAGTAAGAAGTGCAATAAACAACAATTCACATATGAACAAACATAGTTCACACACAATGAACGACTTAAATGCGTTCCCTTAATAAGTGAGTTTATCATTAAACTCCTCAAGTTATGTTTTCTCTTAAGCTCAATCCATCCTTATCTTACCTCAATCTTAATCCTTACCTCAATTTCAGAATACAAACCGTTCTTTAAATAGAAATGGTTGTATCTTATCTCAATTTTTATTTTTGTCGGGTCAAAAGCAACCCTAGTCAATGAGCTATTAACTCCATTGGTTGAATAAACAATTTATCTTAAATTTGGGATTTAGGTGATCCCACCACACCATCTCAATCTGCCTCCCACCTTGAACTATAGCCCAAGGTGGTTGAGTCGACATTTGACTCTAGGCAACAAGTCCGAAGACAAGTCCTTAAGCGGATGTCGGATCTGATTCAGATACCGACCCCCTTTTTCTTAACATGCATGACCGGAGTCAGTCCCGGATTCCTCACTCCCCCAAGTTCCAGTTAGTAGAAAGTCTTAAAGACGAAGTGTTAGCTAAACCTTTCTCGGGTATTAATTAACCAACAAATATGGAAGTGAATTTCTTATCTCATTCAATGTTACTAAGTATTGTTAGTAACTAATCTCAAAGTCGAGTGTGTTAGTGTAAGGCAAACACACAAGAAGATAATAGTCCAATTGCATGCTTTATCTTGTCTTAGTCATAGCAAGTAAACAAGTAGCACACAAGCCGAGGGACACCCCGTTAGCAAGCAGGTTACAAGAAAACCATACCGTACACCGTCGGTTGTTCGGTTGCCTATTCTCCTTCCGAGTCCCAATTCTCAAGTCCTAAAACATTCATCCAATTTGGATTGTTAATTACTTTCACTTAACCTAACTTACTTAGCTACTAATGATCCCCAACTAATAACCACTAAGTTCTTATAACTTAACCTTAAACACTTAATTCATTTTACTTAACTTAATCTCTTAAATCCTTATATACTTACCTCTCTAATCATCATCACCCTCATAATGGTGGACTACTAATACCACCCTTTCTTTTCTGTTTTTTTTATGGTCCGACCGACCCACCGACCGACCCAGCCCCTGGGTAAGTCGAAGTCATAAACTCGATTTTGCAGATTTCAGCCCGACTGACCCACCGACCGACCCAACGCCCTGGGTAGGTCGAAGTCAGAAAACACTCTGTTTGACTCGTTTCAACTCCGTTCTTCTTCCCGTTTCTTCCCTAATCTTTTCACATGTTTTCTAAACATGTTTAAGAACCTTAAACACTCTTAAAATCGACTTAAATCATTGGTTAAACTCATATCCAATCCTTGTTCAATTCCACCAATTTCAATTTCCATTTTCAACACTTATGCATACTAGTGCATCTCCAACCTCTATTCTTATCAAATCTTTTCCTAACCTTTTCACATGTGTTATGACATGTTTTACCCTCATTTTAACACTTTAAAAACCTCCTAATTCATCCACCAAACTCATACTCAATTCCTTGATCGTTTACTCAAACTCTTAAAAATTCCTAACACTTATAACTTAGTTTCCTACATTCCAACATGTAGATTTTACCTAAAACCTCAACTAACCAAAGTGTTCCTCTCAACCTTCTTACTACTCCTTAAGCATCATATTCATCCTTATCTCCTTTACCCAAGCTGATCAAAGTTCTCAAAGTCATATTGCATCTCCATGCATAATTTCCTCTCCATTACTAATCATACTCTTAACACTTACATCTTTTCTCCTTCATCTTGACCACTCTAGGTTCCTCCTAAACACTTTCATCTTCAACATCCAAGTCCTCTCATTACCATCAAGGTTATACTCACTAGTTCATCTAAACCTCTCAAAACATTTTTACAACATTCTCCTACTAAATTTTGCTCCATCCAAAACATACCTTATTATATCTCAATCATGGTGTGTTTAATCCACCCATTCAACCTCAAACTCCTCCTAATAAGCACTAGGTCATCCTAAATCTAATGGTTACCCTAATTCTTTCACTTCCACCAATTTAACTCTTAATAACTCCTAGTACAACCTAGGTCATAAAAACTCACAACAACCACTAAAACACTTTGTTTTCTACTCAAGTTTTGCCATAGTCTCTCTAGTATATTGTCATGTCCAAATGCATAGTTTTTCTCCTCTAATCAACACACACACACACATCAAGCCCTTTTCTTATGATATTTCTCACCCAAATCAAACCATTCATAATAAACTCAATATAGTACAATAATCTTAAATTGCATAGCACTAAGGCTCTTAAATGACATGACTCTTAGGCCTTTAAATGACTTAAACTTAAACACTGAATTTCCACATATAAAAGCCTTCAACCTGCAATTACACACAGCAAAGCTCCCATAGCAATATAAGTGTTCTTATATTCCATCTTATGCTTATCTTACTAACTCATCTCCATTGCTCCTTAGTAAAGTTCACAAGTCTGTTTAAATTCTTTTTCCTAGGTATATAACCCATTACATAATGTAAGATCTAAGCTACATTTAGTATTTATCTAAATCCCATTCCTTAAGACATCAAACCACCTAGGTAAGTAATTTACCTTATTTCAAGCCTTTTTCTCCACTTCCTCCTTTGGGTTTCTTGGTTTATTTTCGGCCAAGGACCTTAGTCTTTGTTAACCTTCTAACCAACATTACATAATGTAATGAGTACTAAGAAACATGCTAAAATCATGGAATTACTCTTGAGTATAAGGAGTGCTTATGCACAAAAATGGATGTTTACCTTAGAATTTGGAATGGACTTGGATAAATCAAGGCAAGACCTCCTCTAGTATTTGAAGAATGAATCAAGGCTAGAACAAGGAGTAAAACAAGCCATCTCAAGAGGTAATTTTAGGCATTAACAAAAATGGATGGAAAGATGATTTTTCAAGCTTTTTCTTACCTTAACCCAAGGAGAGTGTATACTGTAGACACCAAAAATTCTCCCCCATAAAAAACAAAATTCAGACAAATAAATAAAATAAGAGGGTCGTCGCCTTTCTTTTCAATACTTATTCATGTGCATACCAAAATGAAACTGTTATTTTATGACAATTTTCTTAAAACAATTTTCAAAGCATCCGTTTCCAAACCTATCCCTTTTCATTATTTACTTGTTTTACCATTTTATTTCCGATTTATTTCATGTTAGTTGGTTCTATTTTATTCGCTTATTTATTTGCCTATTCGTTTTTATTTTGGGTTCATGTTATCTTGTTATTTGTTTATTTTTTCTCATTTACCGCTCCTCGTACATATCTAATTTAATTTACATTTTATTGCATTTGCTTGTATTTTATCACCGTATATTATTACTGTACATACTATTATTACTATTTTGTTTAATTATTTCCATACATGTCTTTTGAAAAGAAAACATTTCGTTTTATTAGCAGAAGTTCTTAGTTTTTTTTTATGTTCTAGCATTTTTTTTAGAGATTTTGCTTAGATTAGACTATGACTTCTTATTGAATTTGGTTGATAGTGTAGTCTGGAACCGCTCCATTGTCTTCTTTCTCGGACTCGACAAAGCCCGCCTCTCTTCCAGGCGACCCGGGACCTACTTGATCATCAATCTGATCCCTATCCTTACCCCTCTTCCATAAAAGCACCACAGACACAAAATAAAACCTAGAACATCAGCCGCCACGGTACATCGACTCTGGAGATTTTTTGTCTTTCTTCCTTCTTCTTCTTCTTAAAAAAAAAACACAGTCAAGACGCCAATCCCGACGCTCTCAAAAATTGCGCTCGACCCCTGTTCATTCTCTTCATTATCTGTAGATTCATAAACTCCACCGGTGAACAGCGAACGTACGTATTCCTCCATCCCTCCATAACGACTTGCAAGCTCAACTGGCGAAGAAGCACACATGCTCTACCTGTTTGATTCCCTTCGCGATGGCAAGCAAGGAATATACATGCCCAGCCCTGTCATCCTCTCCATTTTCACCGGCGAATAAGGAGCAGCCGCCCCGCTCATCTGATCATCGATCCCAACAAAATTTCTCTCAGACAAAAGTGAAAGAAAGAACATATATGTTCTGCCTTCGTCTTCATTCTCCAAAAAAATGAACAAGGAGATCCCATCCTGCTCATCCCCTTCACGGTGTAATTTTGTAATCCATACTGGCGAGAACAACAACATACAGGCTCAACCCTCTCATCTCTTCCTCACGGTAATTTTGCACACCCAACTGTCGAATAAACAAGTGACATACAACTTCCCCTCTCTCCATTCTCTTCACATGGCTAGCAACTCTTCATGATGGTATTCTGCCATCAAACTGGAGAACAAGGAACAGTATGCTTAAACCTCTCTTCATTCTCTCACTCACGGTGATTTTGTTCACTCAAACAACATACATACCCTCCACTATATTCTCTTATTCACGGTTATTTTGCTCACCCAAACTGGAGAAACAAGAACATACAGGCTCTGCCCTCACTTCTTCACTCTCACGGAAAACATGCTTCCCTTCATTTTCTTCACTCCCGGAAGTAGCACCCAACCTGACGAACATACTCATGCCTCTATCATTCTCTTTCATATTGGTAATTTTGGCAGCCAGTTGCCGTACAAGGAAAATACAGTGGCTCTGTCTATCCTTCATTCTCTTCATCGGCGAACAAGAAGCATACATCTCCTTCTGTTCTCAGTCCTTTCCTCACGGTTTTACAACCTAACTGTAAAATCTGCAAAGCAATACAGGCTTCGCTTCTTTTATCCTCTCCTCGCCAGAAATTTTGCAAATCAAGAACATATATCTCTACCCCTTCTTCGTTCTCTTCAGACGACATTTTTGCCACCAAACTGCTATTCAAGGAATATGCATTTCTGTGCCTTCTTCACTCTCACGCTTACGGTATTTTGCATACCCAACTGGAGAACAAAAAAAAAAACATACAGGTTCTACCTCCTCTTCATCTGTCTAACTCACGGTAATTTGCTACCCAAGCTAGCAAACAAGGAACATTTGCTCTCAACAGGGGCGGCTCGGTAATTTACGGGGCCCTGTGCTGAATATTTTATGGGGCCTTATATAAATTAAACTTAAATATAAAATATAAAAATATTAATTTACTTGTGTCACAACATAATTTTGTATTAAGTTATGTAATGAGATAAAATGTCAAAATGTAATAATATAGACAAATAGTAGAAGTTTACTCATTATTGAATAATCATTTTAAAATACTCATTTTACTAGCATTCTTTACAACAAAATTTTAGTAAAACTAGACGTTAGGATTTAAAGAATAGAAGAAAAGTAGGTGAAGAGGTTGTCAGTGACCATATAGAAAAAGAAAAAAGATCTATACATCGATTCTTTTATTCTTTTTCTTTTTTTAAATAGATTGTATTAGAGTATAAACAGTTTCGCCAATAATTTTATTCATTTATTTATCTTCTAAAACATTTAGTACTGTTAAATTCAATAAATTATTATTTATTTGTTCTATTAAATAAGATATTCACTATAAGATAATTGACCATACTTAAAAAAAAATTGGTCCCAAAATTTGGGGCCCCCTAAAATTGGGGGCCCTGTTCCAAGTCGCATGTTGGACTTGTCAAGAGCCGCCTCTGGCTCTCAACTTCTTCACAAACGATAATTTTGCATCCTACCTGGAAACAAGAAACAAGCAGCTTTGTCCCCTTTCACTTCCCTCTATCACCGGTAATTTTGTAACCCACCGAACAACGAATGCTCTACACCTCTTTTATGCTCACACTCTCAGAAATTTTGCAACGTAACCGGCGAACAAGGAGCATCCAGCTCACTTCATTCTCCTCACATGGTAAAATCTGCAAACCAAATGGACAGGGAGCATACGACACCACATTTGTTCGTTTCTCCTCACCGACGTCAGCTGGCGAAACAAGATTCACAGATCCGCTTCTTCCTCTTCACAATCGTTGGCGAACAAGTAGTACATGAGAGCATGTATCCCTCTGCGGTAATTATCCCCGACTCAAATCAACTTTTAGCTTTCTCTGATAATAACATGTACCGATTTGCACTTTGTATGCGATTGCTCCATGATTATTTCTGTATATATCTTGATTCAGTGCATTTCTGTGATGGTATGTTCCTCAGCATCCTTGCTCATATAATCGCTCATGTCTACATTTGCGGTTGCTAGCATGATGAATCTTTTGCGCTTGAGAAATCGCTAAAAAAAAGGGAAGGAGTTGAAACGGATTGGTTATTTGCCGATTAGGACCTTTTTTTTCTAGTTAATTCCAATTTAGAGTTTTACGGTTAAAATAAAGAAAAAATATATAAAAAAAGAAGAAAAACAGAAAAGACAAAAAATAAGTTAGTAATTTGATTTAGATCTATTCTAACTGATTAATAAATTGAGGGTAGAAATTTTTCAGCCCAATAACAACCCACTTCTTAACCCATTTTTTTGAGGCCCTTTTCTGATCCGGCCCAATGTGTATTTCCTTCAAAAAGACTAAGAGCCCAATCGGTCCAAAAGCCCAAACTGGACCCAATTCAACCCAAAAACCCAACTAAGGCCTAACTCGGCCCAATTCAACCCAAAGCCCAACCAAGGCCCAAACCTTGACCAAGGCCCAATTCAACCCAAAACCCCAACTAAGGCCCAACTCGGCCCAATTCAACCCAAAAACCCAACCAAGGCCCAATCCGGCCCAAACCTTGATCAAGGCCCAATCCGGTCCAACTTTGACCTTGACCCAAACTTTGACCAACCCAAATTTAATTCAATCTCAATTTCAATTCAATTCCAATTAAAATCAAAATTCATTCAATTTCAATTCAATTCCAATTCAAATCAAAATTCATTCAATTTCAATTCAATCTCAATTCCAATTCAAATCAAATCAAAATTCATTCAACTCCAATTCAACATCGATTTCAATTCAGTTTCAATTCCATTCCAAATTCCCCTACACTTTAAATGTCTCACAGACCCGAGTGTCTCACAGACTTTGTCATCCCAATGATTCGAATGTCTCACAGACCCGAGCATCTCATAGGCCCAAGCGTCTCACAGATTCGAGCATCTCACAGACTTCGACATCTCAAGGTTTCAAATGTCTCACGGACTCGAGCGTCTCACATACTAGCATCCTAAACCCAAAAATTCTTGAAACTCCAAACCCTTCTAAATTTCAAACACCTCAAATATCTTCAAACTCCATAAACATCAAAACTCAAAACCCAAAAGTTTTGAACTACGTAAGGTCTGATCTCAACAGGGAGTTGAGTACGTAAACAACCCACACAGAGTGCGACCCACATTAATCGAAATGCCTTTTTTCACTTAGTCATCTCACCTCCAAACAAGCTTGTGCACTTTCAACCCTCGGTTACCTCATCAAACTCAACCATCCTAAAAACCCTGAACTACGTAAGGTCTAATCTCAACAGGGAGTTGAGTACGTAGGCAACCCACACAGGGTGCAACCCCACATCAATCGAACTGCCTTTTTTCACTTAGTCATCTCACCTCCAAACAAACTTGTGCACTTTCAACCCTCGATTACCTCAGCAAACTCAACCATCCTAAAAACCCTGAACTACGTAAGGTATGATCTCAACAGGGATTTGAGTACGTAGGCAACCCACACAGGGTGCGACCTCATTCCAATAAAAAAAACCTTTTCCCACTCTAAGGTATTCTTCATACCTCTCAGAACACTCAAACCTTCTTCGGCTCCCACAAACTTCAAACCATCAGACTTCAAGTCTTGTCTATTCACTCAACCTCAAACTTTCCTAATCTTTCATTCTATACTCATTCAAATTCGTCAATTCTTCTTCTTGGCGCTAGCTTGGTAGAAAAGCTCACCTCATCCACTCTTTCTCTCTTTTCGTCCTAATCCTATCCTTGACTTTTAAATGAATCTCTTTAATAAGGTTTTGAAAGAAGGTAATCCCGACAATTGGAGACCAAGATTTCCTCGGGCACCAATCCGAAGTCGTGGTCGTTGCCACTTCTAAGGGGTGTAACCCAGTGCGAACCCACCATAGAATCTCTGGCTTGATCAGATAAGTCCTATCCATAGGCAATAAATCAACATAGTCAATTAACAGTTCTTAGAACCCGATCTTCCTTCCTAGTTATCTTAGGTCAAACTAGGTGGTGACTCTAGTCAATTTCCACCCTTAGGGCATAAGTCCGTGTGGAGCCCATTGAGAGCGGGTGTAGTGTTCACTAACACTCCCCCTTATGCTTTCTGGGAAAGACGGACGATAGAGTAGGTATTTGAGGGCTGCCAGAATAGCGGGTTTTCACCCTCCACAGAATGGCATTTTTTAGGGTCTCGACTTTTTAGTTAGACCATATTTTGATAGACCCCCCTCATACCGAAAAAGCACCTTACACATATACTAGCTCTTGAATGTGAATTTTCCTCTTCAAATGGAGCTCCTTAAATGGAGTCCAACTTCTAGTTTTGGGATTTTGAAAAGAGCACTTTGAAGCCCTTGACTTAACTAAGAGAAATATGTGTTTTGTTTTGGATTTGGAGTTTTGTGTTGGATTTGGCAAGCAAATGAAGGTGAAGGAGCCATGGCTGTAGCATGAACGGTTTTGGAACATAAAGAATGAAGAGAATGCTGGGGAAGAAGGAAGAAATGAGAGGAGAGAGGAGGGAGGAAAGCAAAAGTAAGACTTTTGTTATAAAAAAGCAAACAGTGATTTTCTTCCTTCCTTCCTCTTTTCTAAGTTTTCTGGCAGCAATAGGTGATGATTCACCTTATAAAACCGTGCCCCCTCCCTTTCCCTTAGATATTCATGGGGTGATTTGACCATTGACCACTTAAGAAGTCATTTGACTCATTTTGGACACTATTTGGGTACTATTCATAATTAGTGCACAAATTTGTGAAATTTTTGGTTTCTCATTGATTTAGGCTTCCTAATGTGATACTAAGTAGTACACGTGTTTATTAAGGTGTAATCATGGGCATTTAACCACTCAAAACCCATTTCTAAGACAATTTTTTAAAAATGTGCTTTAAGAGTCCTTAAAGCACAATTTGTGTTTAAGCTTGTTTTTGAGCTTGGTTTTCTTTGGTAATTGATTTAACATGTCCATTAGCATGTTAATAAGGTCTACGAATGATATTTGGGTGCTAATCAAAGTTACTCCAAGCTTAGAGCATGTTTTTGCTTAAATTGCTCTTATGGCGTTTCCTTGTATTTTCTTTGGTTTAGATTATCTTCCAATGTTTCTAAGGCATGTTTTAGCCTTATTACATCATAAATTGATGCTTACTTATCATACTTAGGTTTGGGGTATTTCACTCGGCCAAGCTCATTTGCCTCGGTCATAAGCTACAAGAAAATAGATCAAAGAAGATGACATAATAACCCAAATGATAGTATCAACACAGCCCTCGTACAAGTGAAATCCGGGCTTGGCGATTGGAGTCTAGGTGTGCTATCCCACACACTATACATCGAGGAGTATACACATTTGTACGGTGGTGATTTCCCCCGTTGCTCTGACCTTGGATTCAGTCTACTAGGTGGCAGTGGGATACACTGAACTTATCCAAACTAACGAAGATAATGCTCAAGCATGTATGGCTCATTCATTCTCATGTACTGTAAAGTGCCCTTATACCATGTACGTCCTCCGGGAACATTCACCATGTCACGACCGTACGACAACCAATAAATATACATTGTATTGTAAGTAAAGAAATTAACAATGAGAAACAATGCTATTAATAAATAAAAATAATGTTTGAATGTTTAATAACATTTAACACTTACATTTCGGGCGGTCAGAGCATCTGAATACTTCTGGTAGTTCTCCTGCGAGTCATAATCATGTTGTTGGGCAATATACCTCACCCACCTCATAGCCCATGGTTTATCATCATCGTCACGTCAAACATATATCCAGCACTACACGAATAAAATAATATTGATGTTAAACATTATGATAACAAATGAGTGTTCCAATACCAGCTGGACATATAAACACATACCTTAACAACGTCATGCAACCAAAAATCCCAGCTGAGTTTGCACGAGATACTATTCCAAGATGACGATACAGCCAAGCTAGAGAACCTGCTCTCCATGCATATGTGTCCAGCTTAGTAGCATTTCTCATGGGGTTGACTAACCAAAACGCTTGTGGACTTAGACATCCATGCCCCTTTCCGGCAATTAGGATGCTACCAATGATATAGAAAAGCTACCCACACGCATGCTTCACAGAATCATTCTCTCTAACAGTATAGTGGGCAATCAAATGTGAAATCACTACAACACCACTATGCCATAGCGTGTTCATCATCTCCTCAACTTTATCCCCAAAAGCAAGACACTTAGCCATTGCTGTCGTCAGCTCAACATTGGATGGGTTTTCCTGAACAACACTACCAACAATAGGGATTTGTAGTAAAATCCACACGTCGTGCAGGGTGAATGTCATCTAACCAAATGGCATGTGGAAAGAATTTATATCGGGCTGCCACCTCTTTTCAAAAGCTGAGATCAACGATATTTTGTTGTGTGGCCATGTGATATCTAACAAATGATGTAAACTAGAGAGCTTAATTATGTTTTGTGCCCTTCTGCACCGGATCTCGTCCTTTGTAAATGATCACTTATTAATCACGTTCTTCCATGATTTGAAGGACAAAACCCCACGGTCCTCAATGTTGACCAACATTTTCCCACTTACAACTAGTAATGAAACTTAACAAATCAAATATAAGAGAAGAAATATAGCATACCTGAATCATAGACCATAAGTCAACAACAACGTGTCCCCCAAAGCTACTGATAACACTAGTCAGCAGTGGGTACTGACACCTTTGACAACTTCCACCCGGTGGGAATGATGAGAACCATACGCCACGCTACTTCCTCATATGTATTGCTTTCCTGGTCCGGATCGACATCATCTTCTTCATATTCATTGCCGTCCTCATCATCAGCATTGTTATCAACATCCATATCAGCCACCCCAAAGTCATGAGGAGCAGAGGGGCGTAAAGTAGAGGGGCGTGAAGTAGATGTGCGTGAAGTAGACGAACGTGAAACAAATGGACGTGAAATAGAGGGGCGTGAATGACTTCGCCCACCGAATGTCTGGACTTTAAAGAGATCAATGTGGTGGCTTTTCTCTCTCTCAATAGTGAAGCTAGCACTATTCATCTCTTCTATGAACCAACCACCACTTGATGATGTGGTCGGTGGGAGGGGCATGAACAACTGCGGTATATGCTGGTAGCTTATATCGGCTTGTATCTGCACCGGTGGTGGAGGCATATGTAGTGCTGGGTCAGGATTACTTGGCCCTTCCCTAGGATCACGCGTATGACGGTATGAAGCTGTCATGGGCTGCTCATTCGTGCGGTCTTTCTTCCTCTTCACATACACATGATTCACCAATTTGTCAAGGTCAAAGTCAACAAAAGTATTAAAGTCAATGTCAACACAGTGCAATTTTAAACAAGCTAAGTTCAAAGTAAACAAAACAACTGTAAAATCAAAACAATGATTGTGGTGCACTGGCAATTTTTGAGACAAGAACTGTGGTGCGACATCTATAATTGGGACATTTAATGTCCCGATTTCGGTGTCCTTGGGCAGTTTGTTGTCCCAAATTTAGTCAGGACAAAAGGGCTGATGAGCTTCGAATTTGGGGGACATAGAGGCTGGTGTGGGAAGGATATTCGAGACACAAATTTTCCCGAATTTGATGTTGTCGTGAGTTCAAGTGTCCTGAATGTTATTTTGACAGAAGAAGCAGCGGCCGACAACAACAAAATCAGGATGGAGGCACGGGTGCAACTGGGCAATCTGGGACGCCTATTGTCCCGAATTTGTTCATCTTGCGTAAAGGTTTGTCCCGATTTTATTCTGGAAACAGACGTTGGTTAAGGGGCTATAATCGGGACGACAAGGCTGATGAGCTGGGAAAATTTGGGATGCCCAGTGTCCCGATTTTGTGAGTCAAATTGTCCCGATTCCACTATGGATACAAACATAGGTGAGCAATTCTAGTTCGGGATGGAGGTGCGGGTGACAGATTCCAGTTCGAGACACTTGCAGGGGTGAATCGGGGAATTTCGGGACGCTGGATGTCCCGATTTTCTATCCCTCACCAGCCCAAGTGTCCTGAATTTTTAGAGCTCTATTAATGGAGTTTTCAAGCTTTATTCTAAATTTGTTTTTGTAGATCTAGCCCAAATAAACGTGTTTTTCAAAAAACTTACACCAGATTAAGACTCATAACTCCAAAATCTATCACTTGCAAAAAAAAAAATTCAAAAAACTCACCGGAAAAATAAACATGAAGCAATACTATAAAATAAGGTAATTAATTTAAAATATCTTTAGATTGATAACCAAATCACTTTTTGAAAATTATATACCTTTTAATTACATTTTTAAATCAATATTTAATAGTTCAAAAATATTTTATCTTAAAATTATCTTTATTAATATTATATAAATTAAAATTAATTAAATAATTTTTATTAAATTGATAAGTAACTATATCACTTATAATTAACAATATATTATATTTATTTATACTTTAGTTTATATAATTTATTATTTTCAACTTATGATCAAGGGTCCAATATCCATGTCGGCACAAGGCCTCCAAAAATAGTTAAGACGATCCTGATTAGTGATTACTAGGGATGTCAATAGGTCGGGTTCGGGTCGGGTGATGCTCCACCTGACCGTCACCCGTTTTTCACCCGCACAACCCGACCCGACCCGTCACCCACAACTTCATCTGTTATAACCCAAAGTTCGTTACATTCTTTTTATTTCGTTCCACGTTATCCTAAGTTAACTTACTTTACTTAGGACAAGGAATTCCTTCTTAAATAAGTTGGGGACGAGGAGGTCATTTGTTTTTCCATCAGTATAATCCCTGGTGAGGATAATACCCTTAATTTATTTATTTCCTCATTAATTATCCTCTCTTCTAATCACGTTCTCACGACGTTCATTCTTTCCCCTCACTCTGTCAGTTTTGAAATACCGTCAATACGCTCCTCTCTTCTCTGTTCTCTCTCTTCCAAAAGTACGCTTAATCAAGTGCCCAAGTCCTGCTGTGGTGTTCTTGCAATTCGAGTTCTGCTGTGGGTCCTTCTCTCTGTTGCACTCCGGTTCAGATTAAGGTAAGGGCGTCAGTTTGTTCTTGTGCAATTCTGCAATTGGGAAGTCTGCTCTCATTCTGATTTAGGTTTCTACAATCTGATTGTGATTCAGCGTTGGCTCCTGTGCCGTTCTATTTCTTCTACGGTTGGTCTCTCTGCGATTCCGTTGGCAGAATCAGGTAAGGGTGGTATTTTAGTTTCGGATTGCAGTTTCAGTTCAGGGTTAGGGTTGCGTTTCTGAATTAGTTTTCTGCGTTTGTGGTTGTTCAGTGTCCGGGTCTGCATTGATGGTCTGCGTTGGTCTGGACTCTGCTACTCGGTTTGGGTTTCGTCTCTGCTATAATTGAGGTAGGTGGCTGATGGATTCGATTAGTGTGTTCAGCCTTGGGGCGTTTCAAATTCTAGTTTCAATGTGTGAATTGTCTCTGTGTTGTGTTTGCGAATCAGTCCGTTTGCGTTGTTTTGTTAACTACAAACCCCCAAGGTTGTTTTCTACAAACTCATAATGTTTTGACATTGTTTTGGTTCCTCTGTTTGTGTAAAAATCGCCTCTGTTTTCTTAGTTCTTCCGCGCGTCCGAACTTCCGTCCGACCTTGGAAGCTCGGACACGCCCTTCGGCACTTCGAATTTCTGAACTTTTTGACGTGTCCGAACTTCCGTCTGAGCTTCGATGGATGTTCGGACGGGGTGCGAGGACGAGTCCGACTTACAAGTCTCGAATGGTGTCCGAACTTGTAAGTCCGGACAGAAGTTCGGACACACTGTTCTCATTCTTCTGATTTTGCTTCGACTTGTGTCCGAACATTTATGTCCGGACACAAGCTCGGACTCTACACGTATTTGATTTCCGAAAAGCGTCCGAACATCAGTCCGAGCTTTGATGTTCGAACACCTCTGTTTCTGTTTCTGTTTTAAGGTTCGACTGTGTCCGAACATTGATGTCCGGACACAAGTTCGGACGGGCTTCTGTTTTGACCATAACTTGCTCGTTTGAGCTCCGTTTTGACTTCCGTTTGCGGGATGGGATTCCCCTTCTGATTTCCAGGCTACTTATGTGCTTTCTGGTGCCTTGGTGTACATATGCTTAATTGTTTTAAGCTTCTGTTTTGGGACCTAGTTATCTCTGTGTCTGAACCTTTGGATGGCTGGTCTCGCTGTCTCGTAGCGCGCTATGTAGGATCCTTCTGTTCACGGGTGATGTTCCCCGTTCTGTTCACAGGTGTTTCATCTGTTCTGTTTACGAGTGAGGTTTCCTCGTTCTGTTCACGAGCTGGTTGCTCGTTCTGTCTGTATGCCGTGATCAACTAGTGTCCCGCTCTGTTTTCTGATTCCGTCTGTTTCTGACTCTGTTTGGTCCTTATTTGTGTGGACTTCTGCTTCTATTTTCTGATATGACTATGGACTCCTTGCGACTCCTTCTGTTTTGTTAATATTCTTAAAATGTTTTGAGCATGCTGGTTGATGAAGTTGGTCATCTACTGGGCATAGTTGTTTGCTCATTCCCCTACTCTATCTAACATTGCAGATTGATCAGCGAAGGTCACTTTGCGCAGCTCTGGAGTTTAGTTGTTTCGTTATTTGAATTCTTTTGAGACATCTGTATTTGACTCTGAGCCTTTGGGCCTCTTCTGTTAGCTTCCGCTTTCGATATTCGTTTTGGTGGGTTCTGTAATAACTTTTGGGATGTTACGACATCGTTTTGATAATACTTTATTCAAGTATTCGTTTTGGGCCTTGTTTGATTATCTGTTTAAGTTCGTTTATTAGAGCCTTGCGTTATTATGTAATAATACGCGGCGTGTAATACCCCTAACTCCTAGGCCAATGTTTGGGGGTGTTACATTTAGTGGTATCAGAGCCAGGTTCTAATCTGCTGGGATTTTAGGTTAGCCAGTCAGTCAGAAACGTCAGTGCTAGTATCTGAGTCTAACTGCTTCCTGTTGGACTTTCAGAATGCCGCCAAGAAGGGCTCCAGGAAATGTTGCTGATGCTGTTCAGCAGTTTATGACGCAGCTCATGCAGACCATGGCTGCAGGGGGTGGACCAGCTGGGGCGGATGCTGGAGGCCGGAATGTGAAGGCGCTTCAGGAGTTCATGAAGCTGAAGCCGCCATTGTTCGACGGGGCAGGAGATCCCCAGGAGGCCAGTCATTGGCTGTCAGAGGAGGAGGACTTGCTGCGTGTTATGGGCTCTGATAAGCCGCAGACTTATCATATTTTATGCACTAGATTTAGTATTATATTTATCTAAATAAAGTTATATTTATGTTATTTATGCTTATTATGTGTTAAAGTATAATATTTGTACAGACTTGTTTTTTATGAGTTTTCTGTGCAAGGAATGATTTTCTAGGCAAAAGTTCAGTTGAAGCCGGACTCCATGCCGGGTTGTTTCTGCACGGCATAAGCACAGAACAGAAAAGAGGCCTTGCCGGACCTAATGCCGGGTAGATTCCATCCGGCATAAGCAAAGAGTCGCCATGGTTGACCAAGCGATAGCAGTTATTGACCGTTAGTGAAAAGGATGATGCCGGGTGTGATGCCGGGTATCTTCTACCCGGCATATGCACTGTTTCGCGCGGAATTGACGGTTTCGACCGTTAACAGTTGGGCGCATTTATCACGTGTGCCGGCTACTGGTGATCCGGCACGACGCCCGGCAACGACACATTTGATGCCTATAAATAGGCCGAGGAAGGCAACAATTGAAGACACACTTCAACACCATATTATACTTCATTCATTATTCCATTTCCGCCCACATTCCAAGTGTTGGTGTCCAAGGCATTTCTACGGATCCATCCACGAGAAGAAGAGAAGATCTTGTCAGGGTTGAGGCTATAACCAATCTCCTTCTCCCTTATGTATTTCTTATTTATTTGAGTGGATGGTGAAGTAGAAATCCTTGTTAGTTCTTGGTTAGGGATGAATTCCTTCTTGTAAACACTATGATTATCTCAATATAATTTCAAGCGTTCATTAAGATATTAGTTCTTATTGCAAGGGAATTAGTTGATCCCTCATTCCCTTTGTGCAAATCCTACTTGAGGAAGAAAAGCCCAAGAGTAGGATAGGTTAGACTAATCTTAGTGGTCTTTAATGTTTTCATCTATGATTTAGGGTTAGCATAAGAGATTTCGAATTAACCCATCTTCCCCCATTTCCTTGTTCATTTCGTGGCATGATATATGCTCGATTTGTTAATAGGGATGAGTTTCTTGTTGTCAGACCCGAAGCAAGAGAATGGTTTTCACACACGAACGTGCCGGGTGCACTGTTGGGTCTCTTGTGTCCGGCACATTCAACGTCTTTGAATGTGCCGTGCATCTGGTGTCCGGCAGGATGTCCGGCGCTTTCAAGTTGTTTGGTTAAGTTCGAGTTTTGAAGTTCATTGCATGATCATACTGTTACTTGGTGATTTAATCCCGAATCTAGGACAAATTATTAGTAAGTTAGTTTTTTCTTAGTTTAGAATCAAACTTTACTTTTCCCCCCTTGTCTTAGAATAGGTATTACCGGATTAGGACTAATTTTCTATAAGTCCCTTGGGTTCGATACTCTCGGTCGTAATATATTTACACTATACTCCGACCGGGTTTTATTTTGCTACCCGTAGTAGAGTTGTAGGATTAGTGTTTTATTTTATCCATTTTGTATATATTTTTATCTTACAATTTCTCTGTTAGCAAATTGGCGCCGTTGCCGGGGACTTGGAATTAGTCCAAGTCCTAAATTCGGTAAAAACACATTATTCTTTATTCTTTGATTCTTTAATTCTTTAATTTATTTTCGCCCTTAGTTGTGCAGATTTGGATATGCCGTGCATCGTGCCGGAAATCAGTTACCCGACATACTCGGAGGAAGTCCGATGCCGGACAGGTTTTGCCCGGCATCATGTCCGGCGTGTTCAAATTGTTTTCAAAATTTCGTATATTGTTAAATTTTAACAAATCTGAATGTATTCTTGTCTACTCCTTTCGTTATTTCTCTCTTATATTAGTCCCTATACTATGTTTCTTTATTTTGAATTTCGATTTTTGCGCTTGCCGTGTATTGTGCCGGGTTTTCTATACCCGACATTTCGGAGGAAGTCCTATGCCGGACGGGGTTGATCCGGCATGTCACCCGGCATGCTCAATTTCTCTCAATATTTTTGTCTCAAATTGTAGGGACAGTTAGGAGTGATCTCCTAAAATCCCTTATTTACTCTTACATTTATTTTGATTATCCTTTACATTATCTTTTAATTAAGTTATGTTCAATTTTTGGTCACGCCGGGCAACATGCCGGTTTGTACACACCCGGCATTAGTGCAGGAAGTCCACTGCCGGGTAATAATCACCCGGCCCTATGTCCGGCATAACCAAAAATTTGTTCATTCGTGTATTTTCATAATTTTAATTATGTCATTATATTATTTCTTTTTATTATTACGAAATATTATAACATTTTCTCTTGCTCTTCCTGAAGTTATCCAAGTGAATGCTTCTTCGGTCAACTAGTACTCCTGACAATTTAGCCAACCTTGATCCGGAGATCGAGAGAACCCTACTTCATACTTTAAGGCAACAACGAATTCTACAAGAAGCAGATCCTACACCAATGGCAGCACCTACCGTCCGTAACATAAACCGGCCTTCTAACCAAGGCCAGAAACCAGCAATCGACCTTCCTCTCCTTCCTCAAAACGAATACTATGAATGGCAAAAACTTAAGCCATATCATCAAATTAGATGCATAAAGGAGTTGGGTCTTTTTGACGGTACAAATCCGGACGATGCTTTGCTCCACGTCACTAAATTTCTACAGCATACAAACAGCCTAACCTCCACAAATAACGTCCTCCAATATGCCAGGCTTTCCCTCTTCCCCCATAGCCTTACAGGGAATGCTAGCAAGTGGTACCACAGTCTAACCCCCAGTACCATCACCACATGGGAGGACATGGCAACCAAGTTTTATGACAAGTTCATGCCTCCAAGTCGCACCCTGGAGATGATCGCCGAGATATACAACTTCAGACAACCCACCTCGGAGAACATCTGTGAGACTTGGGACAGATTCAAAGGGTTGCTACGCACATGTCCACACCACGGCCTCACCAAGGAACAACTATCTCAGTTGTTTTACAAGGGATTGGTCAACCAATGCAAGACCATGATCCTTTCCTCCTTGGTGCAGACATATTGAAGAAGCCTGGAGATCAATTCCTAGTGGAGTTGAATCTCTTTGCGAAGAGATTAGAGATTGGGCCACAGGTGGAACCAGGGGTGGTACCGCTGGTTTATTTCAAGTGGAAGAGGCGACTCCAAATTTGACAAATTAATGCAAAGTCATGAGCAGTTGTTGGAGAGCAATGCCCATACGTCAACGAAGGTTAGTGCTCTACAGAAAGTGGTGGAGCAAATAGCAATGAACAAACTTCCTCAACAAGCGAACGTGGTTAGTGCACGACCGCACGCTTCGAGCCCTGACATTCCAGACTTTCAGAATGTTGAGGAAGTCAACTATGTGAGTAACCAAGGGTTTCGGAAGCCATGGCAACAGGGGAACCAACCCCCTCAACACTTCCAGAGTCAAGCCGGCTACCAGGGAGGTCCAAGGCAATACAGACCATCCCACCCTGCATCATCATCAGAGGCTGAAATGGCTGAACTTCGTGACATGATGTCAGCCCTGATGAACAAGACCCAGGATACTCACAACGAGATCTCGACCATTCGCAAGGAGCACAAATCGTTGCAGTTGCAGTTACAGCAACTTCTGATGCAACCACGACAGCAAGGTTAGCTCCCGTCCCAAACGCAAACAAACCCACGGGAGCATGCGAATTCGGTCACCATTCTACCAAGGATCTTCGATAATGCCAAATAGCCTAAAAGGCTAAGTGTAGGGCGGTTCCTCCTCACGCCTTCACTATCAAACAGGGGAGCCCTTCGTATCTTTTAATTTTTCTCTTTTAATTTTATGTTATTGTTTTTAAATTGCTTTCTTTAGTTGTTTCAAGATTCTAAAAAAAAAAGTTTTATTTATTGTTCCTTTTGAACACTAGGGACAGTGTTCCTGCCAAGTGTAGGGCAGGGACCCCCCTTAAAAAAATAAGTTTTTATTAATATGCATAAGTTGTGAGTTTTATCGATGTTTTACTAAACTTTTTGCATGTTTTTGATTAAGATGAGATTAGGAATGACTAAAAGCTTGTTCTCTCAGAGGTAAGCTCTCTAATGACTTATAGATTCCTGTTTTTAACTTTTGATTCTTTTATTAACATGAGTACATGATCTTTCTCCTAATTCTTTCCTTTATGTACTTCTGGGTATTTTTCTTTTCTTTTCAAATTGTGAAAAATCTTTTGGGTGAAAATCTTAAAAAGGGTTTTTGTGCAAAAGAAGAAGAAGAAGAAAAAAAGAAAAGAAAAAAAATCTTCTTCCAAAGGAAAAGCATTATATTCCTGAGGTTGAAAAATGCCTCAGAATAAAAGCAAGAAACGAGAGTTTTTCCTTTTATTTTTCTCCTAAATTCCCCGTTCTTCAATGCAAAAAAATCATGGTTGATTCAGAAACCTTGCAAAATAGGGCTGATATAAAAACCATGATGAGGTCTTGGCCACATTCAGAAACTCTTGAAAAATAGAGCTGAATGATGGAAACCGGAAAAAGGAGAGATTAAAATCCCTTATGCAAAATAGCCCAAAAGTTTTTGATCGATTTTGAAGATCTTTTTATACCCATTAGTATGTTTTGATAGAATAAGGTAGAGTAAGTGATACTTATGAATTAGAGTCATATAGTTGGAAATATTTATCTACATTTCATTCTAGAGTTTATCTGTTTTGTGCATAAGTAATTAGTCCTTTCTAATCTTGTTTTGCTCGAGGACTAGCAAAAGGTAAGTGTAGGGCCTTGATAAGCCGCAGACTTATCATATTTATGCACTAGATTTAGTATTATATTTATCTAAATAAAGTTATATTATGTTATTTATGCTTATTATGTGTTAAAGTATAATATTTGTACAGACTTATGTTTTTATGAGTTTTCTGTGCAAGGAATGATTTCTAGGCAAAAGTTCAGTTGAAGCCGGACTCCATGCCGGGTTGTTTCTGCACGGCATAAGCACAGAACAGAAAAGAGGCCTTGCCGGACCTAATGCCGGGTAGATTCCATCCGGCATAAGAAGAGTCGCCACGGTTGACCGAGCGATAGCAGTTATTGACCGTTGGTGAAAAGGATGATGCCGGGTGTGATGCCGGGTATCTTCTACCCGGCATATGCACTGTTTCGCGCGGAATTGACGGTTTCGACCGTTAACAGTTGGGCGCATTTATCACGTGTGCCGGCTACTGGTGATCCGGCACGACGCCCGGCAACGACACATTTGATGCCTATAAATAGGCCGAGGAAGGCAACAATTGAAGACACACTTCAACACCATATTATACTCATTCATTACTCCATTTCCGCCCACATTCCAAGTGTTGGTGTCCAAGGCATTTCTACGGATCCATCCACGAGAAGAAGAGAAGATCTTGTCAGGGTTGAGGCTATAACCAATCTCCTTCTCCCTTATGTATTTCTTCTTTATTTGAGTGGATGGTGAAGTAGAAATCCTTGTTAGTTCTTGGTTAGGGATGAATTCCTTTTGTAAACACTATGATTATCTCAATATAATTTCAAGCGTTCATTAAGATATTGGTTCTTATTGCAAGGGAATTAGTTGATCCCTCATTCCCTTTGTGCAAATCCTACTTGAGGAAGAAAAGCCCAAGAGTAGGATAGGTTAGACTAATCTTAGTGGTCTTTGATGTTTTCATCTATGATTTAGGGTTAGCATAAGAGATTTCGAATTAACCCATCTTCCCCATTTCCTTGTTCATTTCGTGGCATGATATATGCTCGATTTGTTAATAGGGATGAGTTTCTTGTTGTCAGACCCGAAGCAAGAGAATGGTTTTCACACACGAACGTGCCGGGTGCACTGCCGGGTCTCTGTGTCCGGCACATTCAACGTCTTTGAATGTGCCGTGCATCTGGTGTCCGGCAGGATGTCCGGCGCTTTCAAGTTGTTTGGTTAAGTTCGAGTTTGAAGTTCATTGCGTGATCATACTGTTACTTGGTGATTTAATCCCGAATCTAGGACAAATTATTAGTAAGTTAGTTTATTTTCTTAGTTTAGAATCAACCTTTACTTTTCCCCCTTGTCTTAGAATAGGTATTACCGGATTAGGACTAATTTTCTATAAGTCCCTTGGGTACGATACTCTCGGTCGTAATATATTTACACTATACTCCGACCGGGTTTTATTTTGCTACCCGTAGTAGAGTTGTAGGATTAGTGTTTTATTTTATCCATTTTGTATATATTTTTATCTTACAATTTCTCTGTTAGCAGGCTCTGAGGAGGAGCAGAAGGTGGACTTCGCCACCTTTCTTTTCAAGGCCGAAGCCAAGGAGTGGTGGAGGTCTGTGATGGGGAAGTTCCCACAGCCTTGGACGTGGGACCAGTTTACCGGGGAGTTCAACACATCTTGGAGTACAATAGGCTTCACCAGGGGCGCGATATGAGTGTGGAGGAGTATGTTAGGAAGTTCATCAGTCTGTCGAAGTTTGCACCTGAGCCGGACGAGCATAGGAAGGCCAGGAAGTTTGAGAGTGGTCTGAGGCCAGACATTCGCTCTGCTGTGACGCCGCTGCGTCACAAGACCTTCAGGGACGTTGCTGATGTCGCCCTGTTGGTAGAGGCTGATCCGAGGGGCCGCCAGTCTGGCGGGAAGGACCAGAAGAGGAAGCAGAGGTTCGACGAGAGTGATAGGAGGGATCAGCCTGCTTCTCAGAAGAAGCAGTCGACTGGAGACCGGGCTGGAGACCGCTCTGGGGACCGTTCAAGAGATAGAGGTGGTTCGTCTTTGTCAGCTCCCGCTCCAAAGTGCCAGGTCTGCGGCAAGTTCCACCGAGGCCAGGACTGCTACAGGAAGTCCGGAGCCTGCTTCAAGTGTGGGTCTTGGAGCATAGGATAGCTGACTGCCCTCGGGCTGAGAGGAGCAGGGGTAGCTCTGGAGGTGGAGCTGGAGGATCTGCATCTGGGTCTAGAGATCGAGACCGGGCTGAGCAGAAGAAGCCCCAGGGCCAGGCCAGAGTGTACGCGATGGCTGGAGAGAGAGACCGATCTACTGACAGAGTTGTCACAGTATTCTCCAGCTGTCTTCTCGTTCTGTCTTCTGTTTGTTTGACTCTTGAGCCACCCACTCTTTTATTTTTGCTGAGTTAGTGGGTGAGCTCGGTTGCCTGTTGTGCCTCTGGGTTTGAGTTATGTGTGCATAGTCCATTGGTTAGGGACTCTTCTATGCTTTTGAATTCTGTTTGTAAAGCTAGTCCTGTGTTAGTCAAGGATAGGATTCTGTGTGCTGACCTCATCCCGATGGAGATGACTACTTTTGATGTGATTCTGGGTATGGATTGGCTTGCTGCGCACCATGCCCACATTGATTGTGCGGCTTCGAGAGTCACTTTTGAGGAGCCGGGTCAACCCGCCTAGTTGTAGCAGGGAATGGACTCCCGTGCTCCCGCCAGTTATCAGCTGCATGCTTTCGTTTTCTGAGGAAGGGATGCCAGGGATATCTGTGTTACATCCCTGAGGTTCGCAAGGATGCGAAGTTGGAGGAGATTCCAGTGGTCAGAGACTTCCCAGATGTGTTCCAGGATGACGTACCTGGGCTTCCCCCTGTCAGAGAGGTGGAGTTCTCGATCGAGCTCGCACCTGAGACTCAGCCCATTTCTAAGGCCCCATACCGCATGGCGCCTGCTGAGCTCAAGGAGTTGAAGGTTCAATTGCAGGAATTGTTGGACAAGGGCTTCATTCGCCCTAGTGTGTCGCCTTGGGGTGCGCCGGTGTTATTTGTTAAGAAGAAGGACGGTAGCATGCGTTTGTGCATTGACTACAGGGAGCTCAACAAGGTTACCATTAAGAATAGGTACCCTCTCCCGCGCATAGATGATTTGTTCGACCAGTTAGCAGGAGCTAAGGTGTTTTCGAAGATCGATCTGAGGTCCGGTTATCATCAGCTGAGGATTAAGGCAGACGACGTGCCTAAGTCCGCCTTCAGGACTCGTTATGGACATTACGAGTTCCTAGTGATGCCATTCGGTCTGACGAATGCGCCTTCAGTGTTTATGGACATGATGAACCGGGTGTTCAAGCCCTTTCTAGACCAGTTCGTCGTGGTGTTTATAGATGATATCTTGGTGTATTCCAAGAGTGCTGAGGAGCACGAGGGGCATTTGAGGACTGTTCTCCAGACTCTGAGGGAGAAGGAGCTGTATGCGAAGCTGAAGAAGTGTGAGTTCTGGTTGGATCAGGTGGTATTCTTGGGACACGTTGTCTCCAAGGATGGTATCTCCGTAGATCCGGAGAAGATTAGAGCTATTACTGAGTGGGCCAGGCCTACTAATGTTGGAGAGATTCGTAGCTTCCTTGGATTAGCGGGCTACTATCGTAAGTTTGTGGAGGGCTTCTCCAAGCTAGTGATCCCTTTGACTCGTCTACTGCAGAAGGATGTGAAGTTCGAGTGGAGTGAGGCATGTGAGCTGTGTTTTCAGGAGGTGCAGAGGAGGTTGACGTCTGCGCCGATTCTGACCCTTCCAGAGGGTAATGACGGACTGGAGGTTTTCTGTGATGCATCCCATAAGGGACTTGGGTGTGTTCTGATGCAGCATGGGAAGGTAGTAGCATATGGCTCTCGTCAGTTGAAGCCATATGAGAAGAACTATCCGACCGACGACCTGGAGTTAGCTGTTGTGGTCTTTGCGTTGAAGATTTGGAGGCACTACCTGTATGGAGCGGCGTGCAAGGTGTATACAGACCACAAGAGCCTCAAGTATCTGTTCACTCAGAAGGAGTTGAACTTGAGGCAGAGGAGGTGGCTAGAGTTACTACACGATTATGATTTGGAGATCCTCTACCATCCGGGTAGGGCGAATGTGGTTGCTGATGCGCTCAGTAGGAGGGGTCCGTCTGGAGCCGTTTGTGCTTTGTCTGGGGTGCAGAGGTCTGCTCTCGAGTTGCAGCGTATGGGTGTCTGGGTCGTCCGTCCAGAGAGGTCTGGGGTGTTAGCAGCGTTGCAGATTCAGCCTACCTTGATCGACCGGATCAAGGCCAGTCAGGAGCTCGATGTCAGTTTGTGTAAGATCAGAGATGAGATTGCTGCTGGTCAGGAGTCTGAGTTCAGAGTTTCAGAGGATGGCTGCTTGAGGTTCAGAGACCGTGTTTGTGTGCCGGCAGACGACGCTTTGAGACGTGAGATCATGCAGGAGGCTCATGGGGCCCCGTACTCGGTACACCCAGGTGGTGTGAAGATGTACCGGGACCTTCGAGAGACGTTCTGGTGGAGTAACATGAAGAGGGATATTTCTGACTTTGTATCCAGATGTCGGACCTGTCAGCAGGTCAAAGCCGAGCATCAGAGACCAGCTGGTTTGCTTCAGCCTCTTCCCGTTCCGGAGTGGAAGTGGGAGAGCGTCGGTATGGACTTTGTTATGGGACTGCCTAAGACTCCGAGGGGTTTTGATGCAGTTTGGGTGATAGTGGACAGACTCACAAGAGTGCTCATTTCTTGCCTGTCAGGAAGACTTTCAGTTTGCATCGCTTGGCTCAGTTGTACATGGATGAGATAGTGCGTCTGCATGGAGTTCCAGCTTCTATCGTGTCTGACAGAGACCCGCGCTTCGTATCCAGATTCTGGCAGAGTTTGCATCAGGCTATGGGGACGAAGTTGTCTTTCAGTTCAGCGTACCATCCTCAGTCAGATGGTCAGACAGAGAGGACGAATCAGGTCCTTGAGGACATGCTCAGAGCATGTGTGTTGGACTTCGGGGGCAGCTGGGATCAGCACATTGCCTTGATAGAGTTTGCATACAATAATAGCTTCCAGACCAATATCGGGATGGCTCCGTTTGAGGCCTTGTATGGCAGGAGATGTAGGTCACCCATCTGTTGGGATGATCTGAAGGAGAGAGCCGTGATTGGTCCAGACTTGGTTCAGGATGCTGTGGGCAAGATTCAGTCTATCAGAGAGCGCTTGCTTGTGGCTCAGAGTCGTCAAAAGAGCTACGCCGATCAGAGGAGACGACCTCTAGAGTTTGAGGTGGGCGACCATGTGTATCTGAAGGTTTCTCCAGTTCGAGGAGTTGTTCGGTTTGGGAAGAGAGGCAAGCTTAGCCCTCGCTTTGTGGGTCCTTTTCAGATCATGGAGAGGATCGGACCGGTTGCCTATCGTTTAGCTTTGCCACCGTTGTTGGCTGGAGTTCACAATGTTTTTCCATGTCTATGCTGAGGAAGTATATTCCGGACCCGTCGCATGTGATTGACTTCAGTCCGCTTCAGTTGAGGGGGGACTTCACCTTTGAAGCAGCTCCTTCGAGGATCCTAGCTCGAGATGTTTGTAAGCTCAGGAGTAAGACCATGCCCTTGGTGAAGGTGCAGTGGTCGGGTCAGTCAGAGGAAGAGGCGACCTGGGAGGTCGAAAGCGAAGTGCGTTCTAAGTTTCCCGCCTTTTCGAGCAGTAGGTACGTTTTAATTTCGAGGACGAAATTCTTTTAAGGGGGAGGTGATGTTATAACCCAAAGTTCGTTACATTCTTTTTATTTCGTTCCGCGTTATCCTAAGTTAACTTACTTTACTTAGGACAAGGAAGTCCTTCTTAAATAAGTTGGGGACGAGGAGGTCATTTGTTTTTCCATCAGTATAATCCCTGGTGAGGATAATACCCTTAATTTATTTATTTCCTCATTAATTATCCTCTCTTCTAATCACGTTCTCACGACGTTCATTCTTTCCCCTCACTCTGTCAGTTTTGAAATACCGTCAATACGCTCCTCTCTTCTCTGTTCTCTCTCTTCCAAAAGTACGCTTAATCAAGTGCCCAAGTCCTGCTGTGGTGTTCTTGCAATTCGAGTTCTGCTGTGGATCCTTCTCTCTGTTGCACTCCGGTTCAGATTAAGGTAAGGGCGTCAGTTTGTTCTTGTGCAATTCTGCAATTGGGAAGTCTGCTCTCATTCTGATTTAGGTTTCTACAATCTGATTGTGATTCAGCGTTGGCTCCTGTGCCGTTCTATTTCTTCTGCGGTTGGTCTCTCTGCGATTCCGTTGGCAGAATCAGGTAAGGGTGGTATTTCAGTTTCGGATTGCAGTTTCAGTTCAGGGTTAGGGTTGCGTTTCTGAATTGGTTTTCTGCGTTTGTGGTTGTTCAGTGATCGGGTCTGCATTGTTGGTCTGCGTTGGTCTGGACTCTGCTACTCGGTTTGGGTTTCGTCTCTGCTGTAATTGAGGTAGGTGGCTGATGGATTCGATTAGTGTGTTCAGCCTTGGGGCGTTTCAAATTTTAGTTTCAATGTGTGAATTGTCTCTGCGTTGTGTTTGCGAATCAGTCCGTTTGCGTTGTTTTGTTAACTACAAACCCCCAAGGTTGTTTTCTGCAAACTCATAATGTTTTGACATTGTTTTGGTGCCTCTGTTTGTGTAAAAATCGCCTCTGTTTTCTGAGTTCTTCGGCGCGTCCGAACTTCCGTCCGACCTTGGAAGTTCGGACACGCCCTTCAGCACTTCGAATTTCTGAACTTTTTGATGTGTCCGAACTTCCGTCCGAGCTTCGATGTTCGGACGGGGTGCGAGGACGAGTCCGACTTACAAGTCTCGAATGGTGTCCGAACTTGTAAGTCCGGACAGAAGTTCGGACACACTGTTCTCATTCTTCTGATTTTGCTTCGACTTGTGTCCGAACATTTATGTCCGGACACAAGCTCGGACTCTACACGTATTTGATTTCCTAAAAGCGTCCAAACATCAGTCCGAGCTTTGATGTTCGGACACCTCTGTTTCTGTTTCCGTTTTAAGGTTCGACTTGTGTCCGAACATTGATGTCCGGACACAAGTTCGGACGGGCTTCTGTTTTGACCATAACTTGCTCGTTTGAGCTCCGTTTTGACTTCCGTTTGCGGGATGGGATTCCCCTTCTGATTTCCAAGCTACTTATGTGCTTTCTGGTGCCTTGGTGCATATGCTTAATTGTTTTAAGCTTCTGTTTTGGGACCTAGTTATCTCTGTGTCTGAACCTTTGGATGGCTGGTCTCGCTGTCTCGTAGCGCGCTATGTAGGATCCTTCTGTTCACGGGTGATGTTCCCCGTTCTGTTCACAGGTGTTTCATCTGTTCTGTTTACGAGTGAGGTTTCCTCGTTCTGTTCACGAGCTGGTTGCTCGTTCTGTCTGTATGCCGTGATCAACTAGTGTCCCGCTCTGTTTTCTGATTCTGTCTGTTTCTGACTCTGTTTGGTCCTTATTTGTGTGGACTTCTGCTTCTATTTTCTGATATGACTATGGACTCCTTGCGACTCCTTCTGTTTTGTTAATATTCTTAAAATGTTTTGAGCATGCTGGTTGATGAAGTTGGTCATCTACTGGGCATAGTTGTTTGCTCATTCCCCTACTCTATCTAACATTGCAGATTGATCAGCGAAGGTCACTTTGCGCAGCTCTGGAGTTTAGTTGTTTCGTTATTTGAATTCTTTTGAGACATCTGTATTTGACTCTGAGCCTTTGGGCCTCTTCTGTTAGCTTCCGCTTTCGATATTCGTTTTGGTGGGTTCTGTAATAACTTTTGGGATGTTACGACATCGTTTTGATAATACTTTATTCAAGTATTCGTTTTGGGCCTTGTTTGATTATCTGTTTAAGTTCGTTTATTAGAGCCTTGCGTTATTATGTAATAATACGCGGCGTGTAATACCCCTAACTCCTAGGCCAGTGTTTGGGGGTGTTACATCATCACTCGTCACCCGTTTCACCCATCACCTGTTTATTGTATGAACCAATATATTTCTAAACTATCACAATAAATATAGGATAGGTATATTTTTTATATTTAATATAATACATACGGGTGATGGGTCGGGTGAACAGGTCGGGTGACCGGGTGAAAAATGTTCACCTAACAGCACCCGTTTCACCCGCACCTGTTTCACCCATCACTTGTTTTTTCAAGTTTTTTTACCCATTTTAGCATATGTGACGGTACCCGTCACCCATTGCCATCCCTACCTACTACCCCCCCCCCCCCCCAACATCATTTAAGCTTGTTACAGTATGCGTTTAAGACATAGAATACTACAAAGCCAGCCTCTAATAAATGTGCAACCAAAAGAGGGACCATGCGTCCCTTCTTTGTAAGATCTTGGTGTTGATGTTCAAGTTATGGAGGGCACCCTTAGTCGGTTTGGCAGATGGAAGATAAGCTCAAGGTGCATGTAGTTCTCAATCGAGGACCCTGATCCTCCGATCTACATTCTTATCTTCCAACACATTGACAAGTTTAAAGTCCCGATTGATCATGAATTCTGATGATCTCGATGTGCGTGATATTCCATAATGTTCTTTGTGAATTTTTTTAACACTTAAGAACATATTGTGAATTTAAAATTATTAACTAGTAGAGATATTTTGTCTTTTTTCTTCTGGTCAATTACTACAGTGACATTTCATGGACCCTTACAAAAAGTAGTAGCATTTTGTGACTTTCTTTTTTTTGGGCATTTCATGAATTGGCCAAAAATATAGTGGCATTTCATGAAATTTACCAAACTTAATTAAGTTAATTATAAGTTTTCTTAATTTGGGGCAACAAATAATAAGTAAAATTAAGGTTTATGTCACTACCATTCATATCTTCATCCTTTTGATGTTTTCCAATAGGTAGACGTTGAACAATTACAGGAAGGAAAGACAGAGGAGATCTAGTATGTATAATATAAGTGTATAGATTGTCGTGAATGTAATGACTACAACGGAGATTCTTAACCATTTCTTATTGACACAAAAAAAGAAAATACTTGCAAGAATGAGAAAGGCAAGAGATTCTTAGGTACATCACACTCATACTGTGAGTAGACGAAAATGTAATTTGTTTGAGTGGATTATATCTTCATTGTTGGTAAAACTCTTACATTGTTACAATTTTGATGGTCCGCTGTAAGGACACCAGGTGGTTGAGGAGAGTAGTGGAAACGAATTGGGTATAATTCATAGGGACTGTTTGTAATAACGCTATAGTTTTTGGGGGGGTTGAGCCTAAGTTTTTCTTTTCCATTTAAGCACATCAAACATTAAAAACCTCAGTATCAGATATGTATACAATAGAGGTTGAATACAAGTGAATAATAGGCCTATTCGTATCCACGTCTCTCAATTTACATTCTAAGGCGAAAGAATTAAACAAACAAACAAACAAAAATTCTTCTAGTGTGGCTGAATGACTGAATGGCTGAATGACATGGAAGTAATGGAGGTCCCACTACATGATGCTCGATTCACCTGGCGGAATGCCACGAGCTGTAGCAGAATTGATCGGGTTTTTGTGGCGCAAGGGTGGTATGAGTACTATGCTGACATAAGGCTACGCACAGGGGAGTGGTTTATCTCTGATCATAGGCTCTTAGTAGTAAATGCAGAAAATGTCAAGTGGGGCCCAAAACCCTTCAGAGTGTTAGATGCGTGGCTAGATCATCCCAAGCTAGGGGAACTGTTTGCAAATGAATGGAGAGGCCTACATTTTGGGAATACACAACAAAAGCTCAGATCGATGAAGGGAGTTTTGAAAAGATGGAATAAGGAAGTGTTTGGTGACCTCAATGAGAAAGTGCTAAGCTGCCAGGAAGAGGTGAGAAAACTGGATATACGGATTGAAGAAGGAGAAAGTAGGGATAGTATGTGCTTGGACATAGCACGTACACATGGGAAGCTGGAGATAGCATTGAGGGCACAAGAGTCCTACTGGCGACAACTGTCTCGGGACAGGCATATAAAAGAAGGAGACCGCAATACCAGGTACTTCCATAAGAGGGCCACACTCAACAGAAAACAGAAACGGATCCTAAGCCTACAGGATGGAGAGGATATTATTACTGAACCGGCAGGGATTTGTGACCATATCCTATCTTTCTTTACGAATCTATATCGGGAGGATGAAGTCTCGGAGGTGGGAGCACCGAGGGGGTACATCAAACCCTGTCTCATGAGCAGGCGAGGAGAATTGAGGCCATCCCAACCTTGGGTGAAATAAGAAGAACTGTGTGGGAATGTGATGGTTCAAAAGCCCCGGGTTTTGATGGTTTTAACATGAGATGGATCAAGAAGATGTGGAGGATTGTTGGAGCCGATTTTGGGAGAGACATAAGGGAATTTTTGTTACAGGTAAGCTGGAGAAAGGCATTAATACCACATGGATAACACTGATTCCGAAGAATACCGAGCCTAGAACGATAGAGGAGTACCGCCCCATAAGCATGATCGGGTGTATGTATAAAGTTATCTCAAAAATCCTTGCAAGAAGGCTAAGCGAGGTAATGCCAGGCTTGATAGGCGAAACACAATCGGCGTTTGTGAAAGGTCGAAATATTTTGGATGGTCCGCTTATCGCAAATGAGGCCATTCGTTGGCTACGAAAAGAGAAGAAGAAAGGTTTATTACTAAAAGTCGACTTCCGTAAAGCATACGATTGTGTCTCTTGGGGCTTCATAGATAAAATGCTGGTGGCTTTTGGCTTCGGAGTCAAATGGAGAAAGTGGATAGAGGAGTGTGTGACAACGGTGAAGACCTCTATTCTAGTTAACGGGTCACCAATGAAACCGTTTAAACCGGAGCGGGGCCTAAGGCAAGGAGACCCACTGTCCCCATTACTATTCGTTATGGTGGTGGAAGCGTTAAGCTGGATGATTGGCACGTCAGTACGTTCCCAGCAGTTCAGTGGTCTAGCGGTCGGGGCTTATAATGTAAGGCTTACGCACCTACAATTTGCAGATGACACTTTGCTCTTTAGCGAGCCTACTATGGAAAACTTCCAAGAAATAAACAGAATCCTGATCTGCTTCGAGGAAATGAGTGGGCTGAAGATAAACCTAGATAAAACAGTAGCATACTGTGTCAATATGTCAATTGAAGAGGAAGCGTGTATTGTACAAGTGATAGGATGCCAAACTAAACCGTTACCGGCGACGTACTTGGGCTGTCCTCTGGGTGAAAATATGAAGAGAGTGGGTGCATGGGACCCAATAATACGCAAAGTTGAAGCCAAGTTAGCGCAGTGGAAGGCAAGTAATTTATCAAAGGCGGGTCGAGCAGTTCTGGTACGGTCAGTGCTAGAAGCGATACCCCTCTACTACTGCAGTTTGTTCCCAATACCAACCAAGGTCAGGAATAAGCTTATAGCAGCGCAACGGAGATTCTTCTGGGGTAAAAGGCAAGGGAGGTACCTTGCCCCGGTGGCATGGTGTAAGCTGACGAAGCCAAAAGACCAGGGGGGGCTGGGCTTCACCGATTTGGAGGCGAAAAACACATGTCTACTAGCAAAATGGAGGTGGAGATTTGCGGAAGAGGAGGGCGCCCTCTGGAAGAAAATTATCCTAGCTATACACGGAGATGATGGAGAGGGTGTAAATCAAGTGAGAGCAACATCGGTCTCGAGAAAGACAAGTGTATGGGGGCGCATTATGGAATGTACCGGAACGGGTACGCGAGCTCAAACAATACTAAACAACAATATGATTGTAAGAGTTGGTGACGGGAGGAGTACCAAGTTCTGGTTTGATCGTTGGCTGGCAGAGGGGGTTTTAAAAGACTTATTTCCAAGACTTTTCCAGATTAGTACTCAGCAGCATGCCACAGTAGAGGAACTAGGCATGATGTATGCAGAGAGGTGGATTTGGCACGCCCAGTGGAGAGGCGGCTGTTCAGTTACGAATCTGAGATGGAAGGAAATTTGATGGCACTTCTTGCTGGACATAGCACCGTGGCTGGAAGGAGAGACAGGCTGGTTTGGGGTCAAGCGGGTGAGAGGTTCACTACGAAAAAGATGTACAATGCGCTAGTGGGTACTGAGGACCAAGATGTACATGACAGTGTGGGAAATGAAGTATGGAAACTGAAGACCGAGCCTCGAATAAACATGGTGATGTGGTTCTTAGTGGAAGGAAAACTGATGACAAAAGATGTGTTGTTTGAGAGGAATATAATACCGCTCGGTAACAGTTGGTGCCCCCTATGTCGAGGCTGTATGGAGTCGGCCAATCATTTATTCCTGACGTGCAGGTATGCGGTGGCGGTGTGGAATCAAGTGTTAGATTGGTGGAAGGTGCGGTTCACCGTTATGGAGACTCCGGCGATGACGTTCCAGAGCTGGATGGCAGTACCTCTGCGCTCGAAGATCAGGAAAATCTGGCGCGCCACATTTTGTTTTACTATCTGGCATATATGGTGCTGCAGAAATGGGGCTGTCTTCAAGTCGGAGGAGTTTCAGGCAAGTAAGGTAATGCTACGAGTAAAGATTGGAATTTGGCGCTGGATCCGGTCGTGGTGGTGTGAATTCCCAATCAGGTGCGAGCGATTTGTAAGCTCCTGCAACTTGCAAGAAGACCTCGCCTATCTCTGAATACACAAGTAAGGAGGGAGGATGGAAAATTCTGCAGAAGGTGGAATCGAACATGCATGGGGGCCTTGTTTTGACTCGGTTATGTCTATTATGTCTTTCCTATCGTTTTTAATTATAATTTCAGTCACCAGATCCCTGGTGTTAAACTAGCAGGTAGCAAGCATACCAATGATATTTAGTGCGTACACTCCACGGACCCCACGGCTTGTGCTTCGGTATGGTCAGTGGGGATAGTTTCTGCTGTTTGTGCTAGTTTGTGCTAGCTTTTTTCTTTACTAGCTTGGAGCAGGTGGTAGTATTATTGGGGATGAGCAGTACTTTGGTGCTGCGTAGTAGCTCAGGAGTGATACTGCTTATCGATGTGAAAAGGGGGAGAGCTGGGTACTCTTTTTCCTCTTTGGGTTTTTCTCCCACCGGGTTTTGCCCAGAGAGGTTTTAATGAGGCCCGTGTAGGCCCTCCCGACTGGCTGTTTTTTAACTCATAGTCAGGTTACCGTGTTTTGTATTGAGTAAATGAGAAATGGCTAATTATCAAAAAAAAATTCTTCTTGTGCAGCTAGCTAGCCGGTCGAGTTTGATCATTTGGAACCTTCTGTTTTCTTCTTCAACATCGCAATGAAGGCGTCCCTATCATCTGGTGTCATCCCAGCAGTGGAGCAATCTCCCACACCCCACTCTGCCCCTCTTAAGCAGTATTTGTCCAATATCTCTTGCTTGTTCCTGCAGCACACACACATATACACATATCACTCATAAAGCTATGATCCTCATCTCCAAATTCCAAAGCAATGAAGCAGAGTATCAGTAACTACTTTTCTTTGTTCTGCTTGGATCTCTCGAGCAGCTGCTTTATGATGGGTGATGACCTGATCCTTTCATCGTCCTTGGCATACTTCTTCTGGTTTTCTTCTGCGGGGCGCGGGGAAATAGAAAGAACCAGATTTTCAGACTAAAATTGTACATTCATTTCATATATAAAAAACTTCATAACAAGCTCCATTCGTCACATTTATACTCAGTATGAATTAATCTTCTCAACAAAACGAAAAAGCTTACTCTAGATTGATAACAACAAGAAGGAAAAAAACATGCAACTAAGTTAATACCGTTAAACTTGGAGAGAAATTCAACGCGAGGAAGCTCAGGTCCAGGAACCGATTCTAACCCAGTTATTCCTGATAAAAACCCAGCTTCAGCTGCAATCAAGACACACAAAAATGCCATTGTGAAATACATATATCAATCGGTAGTCTATCTACATGCCACAAGGTTCTGTTCAAAATCTGGGCAGGGCATCATCCTTCAATATACTACTATCTTTTTTTCTTTCTTCAATCTAAACGTTCAATTACGATATCATTGCAGATGAAATCGTAAATAAGCTTTTTTCAGTGGGGAAAAAAGAATCAGCAAATTTAATTACCTACCTGGAAGTGGATTGGGTACGAAGAGGATAACCAAAGCGGCCGCAAGTGCTGGAAAGATGGATATACCCAGAATCCTATCAGTATAGGAATCACTAGACCTGACCAAAGATTTTAAATGTGGAATTGGGGTTGGGCAATTCGAATTACTACTGTTCTTCTGGGAGAAGGTGACCACCAGCTGCGATGATTGCAGATTTCGACGAGATTGAAGTGGGAAGCCGAAGCTGTATCTGCGGTGATAATGGGTAGCTCGAGCAATGGGGGTTAACGAGGTCGGTGATGAGCCGATCAGTGAAGATAAGTGAGTATGCAAAAGAGAAGAAACCATAGTTTTGAAACTGGGCTGATAAACGAGAAGTGGTCTTCTCGAGTCTTATCGCGTAAGGGGATGGAGGAGATAAGGAGGGAGGAGCGGCGGTGGTTTTTTTGATGTTGTGCTGTTATAACCCATACAAGAAAAAGTATGCTCGGTCTAGACCTGGCAAAGGTGACCCGAACCAGAAAAACCGAACCGATCCAACCCGATCCGAACCCAAACTTAAACCGAATAGCGTGACCCGAAATGTGACCTGAAAATCCGAACCTAACCAAACCAAAACCGAATCAAACCGAAATTTGGTATAACCGAATCCACCCGAACCGAATTAACCCGATCCAAATCAACCCGAACCGAATCCACCCGAATGTTTTGCTAAATCTAAATCTACTATAGTTGTTCCAACTGTAAAAATAATCTTGAAACCAAAAACACATAATGGAGATTTAGACATCCACTAAGTGTTCATTGCTCACAAATGATATATATATATATAATATTGAACATCTTCAATCTTCAAGCATCTCAAGCCTTCTTGTAATAAAACATTCATAAACTGTGTTGTTACTCTTCCCACACATGGATGTTTTGCTACAAACTATAGATGTTTTGCTTTAAAATGTTTTATAATACAATTTAATGTGTATCAATACTATTTTATAATACTATACTAATTTTGATTTTAATAAAGTTAGGTTTTTTTTTTATATTTAGGACATGAGACTTGGGAATGGTTTAAATGTTGATGAAGTTTAATCATAAAACCTAAACTTTTTAGTTGAGACATATACTATTCGAGATTAATGTGTATATGTCTAAAAAAATTATGCAATAAAATGAAGAAAATAAATATTCCAAATGGTAGATTATTGTGAATCGTGAGATAGACTAGCATTTTGGAGGATGAATAAGGTTTGGAGAATGAATAATCCCCACCTTATTCCATCTACCTTGACAACTTAACCTAAAATGTTTTATAAGACAATGTAATGTGTATCATTACTATTTTATATATAGGACTTAGGTTTCTTTATATTTAGGACTTAGGAATGGTTTGAATGTTGATGGATGGGCGTGGGCATGTGACGCTTGTGCGAGGCGGTGATGGATGGGTGTAGATGCGCGACGCTTGTGCGAGGTGATGAGCTCAGGGTGTGACGGGCACGGGATGACGAGAGGCACGACGTCGGGCGTGGGCGGGGTAGACTGGACGTCGATTGCCGAATATTGACCACTAATTCACAAAAGCTTAATTTATACTTAGTCTAATTAATATATGTATAGTTTAAATTCATTTACAAAATTTGTCATCCAGTTTGATTTTATCCAACCTATACACAATAGCAGTCTTGATCAACAGTAACACTATATTAAAAGAATTTGGAGCCGCATATGAAAATCAATGCAAGTTACGGAGGTTGCTTAAAATTCGTACTTTAAAATTTTTGTCAATTAAACCCGGATAAGTCACCCGAATTTGACCTATAACCCGAAAAAACTGAAGGACTCAAAGGCTATCCCGAACCGAAAGCACCCAAAACCCGAACTCAACCAAACCGAAATCACCCGAATCTAATTTAAACCATTGAACCCGATCCGATCCGAACCGAACCAAATAGTAAATATCTACAAATTGACCCGACCCGAACCGAACCGACCCGAACCGAACCCGAACCGAGTGACCCGAATTGCCAGGTCTAGTCGGGTCATGGTAGTATAATGGTTTTTGATCCTGTTCTAGAAATATTACTGTTTTCAAATTGTATACAACTTTTTGACAATATTTAAGGCCATGAACACTATGCTCTAAATCTCAAACTCTTTAATTCTTTCTAAAATTCCTTAGTTCTCCATACTAGGATTTTCCTTTTATAATTTTTCTTTCAAATTGAAAATTTTCATACACTAACTTGTTTAGAATCTTCTAAAGTACATACCCATAAAATTTGATCCAAAAACTCAGTCGGAAAACGCCCAAACGCCACCGTCCGGTGGCGGTCCGCACCCACATCCGGGGTCCCGGACGCCTTGTCCGAAGCCATGGACGCCCTCAGATTGTGAGAGGATTTTACTTTTTACACATGTTCGGGCTGGGCTCGGGGCTTTGGACGCTTTAAAATTTTTCTTTTACAAATTCAAATAATCTGCTAATTTGGTAGATTAGTTTACCATAGATTAAAATTAGACGGTGACTCTTAATAGGTTCCAGTGGACTAACCTTAGTTTTAATGAACATAATTATTAAGCTTAGGTTATAAGTAGACCTAGATCTGAATAAATCCTAACCATTTCGATCATAGGATAAGGTTCGAACAATCCAGGCTCACAATCTTGTAAGACACGATCTACACTCAAATTTTATACTCACAGAGGCATATGGTTATTGCTAAAAGAAGGGATTTGAGAGGAGTCTATGTTGATTGTTTATAAAACAAACTTTATAATTATCATCATTGACATACCAAATATGCAATGTCTAAACATATAAAAGAAATTAAGGATCTAACATACAACTAAAAATGGAAATAAGAAGTAAAACTACAAAACCTTCAAAAATCAAGGTTCATGGGAACACAATAGTGACAAATCTAAACTTTATTTCTATCGAGTGACCACCATGAATCCTACAAATCACTTCCTCAATATCTAAGGCTGAAAAAATATCATTCCAATCACTTAATGTAAGAGGATGTAACCAAATCTTACCTTATCTTTTTCCTTAAGAAAGGGAACTCAATTTCAACGAAAGCCTCAATTTAACGCACGACTTAAGCATCGTTATCACTAAAACTCAAGAAAACTTATAAATATTAATCAAA
The DNA here is from genome assembly GCA_023374045.1 of Limonium bicolor. Classification (NCBI taxonomy): domain Eukaryota; kingdom Viridiplantae; phylum Streptophyta; class Magnoliopsida; order Caryophyllales; family Plumbaginaceae; genus Limonium; species Limonium bicolor. Next base: position 291,037,712 of record CM041781.1, read on the forward strand.
ATTGTCCATGAACCTTTTGGTGGGGCCAGAGGTATGGGTCGGAAGGTGGCTGGTGGATCCCGAGTGTTCATGGAGTGAATGGGCCTTCTCTTGTCGGTGGTGTTGGGCCAAGTCCCAACCCGACTCCTTTGTCTGCTCCCAGGTGTGAGTATCGGGCTGTTAATGGGGGAAGCCTTGATAGAGCATCTATCTCTATTCGAAAGCCGATGGATAGTAAGGTGGGAGACCTTGACCCAATTGTGGACGAAATTGCGAGGTCTGGCCGGGTTGAGATGCTGGAAGAGAGTAAGGATTGTGGTATGTCTATCAGTCGTGAAGTTCTTGAGTACGAGCATGGGCCAGGTGGTGCTAAGCTTGATGCAGGTGTTAGCACTAATGATGTTCCTCCTTTTCAGTTTGAGGAGGGAGGGGAAGCGATGATCTTAGAAGCCTCTTCGAAGACCCTGAATTCCCTCCGGGATTTGAGCCTGATGGAGTTTCCTTATGACAGAAGGTGGTCCCTGAGGAGGAGTTTGTTAAGGAAGAAGCGAAACATACCCTCTTGTTGATTGAAAGATCTTGGTTGTCTCATCCCAGATGAGGGACTTGCCCTTAGCAGTTTTGAAGACGTCATCCGTGACCATAGGAAGCAAACTCGTAAGAGTTGTCAAGATCCTAAGGAGGGTTTTGGGGCCGAGTCTAATAGTTGCTCGCGGACCTCTACTAGATTTAGTTCCAGGAGGGCGGTAGGGTCCAAAAAGCGCCCTTTAGGTTTTAGCAAATTCTCTCGGATTAGTAAGGCTGTTAGCAAAGGCAAGAATAGAGCAGGATTTAAGTGTTAAAGGTTAAGGATTTCATGTATGGGTGGAAGGGTAAAGTTAAGAGATATGTGTGTTTTTGTTCATGGTCTTCTGGCTTATGGTTGTTGTGTGTTATCCCACTTTGCGGTGTATTTGGCCTCGTGCCCTAATTATAAAAAAAACCACAACATCTTGGAAAGCTTCATCTAGTGCATATTTTATTGCAAGAATCCAATCGCAAAGGTCTCCAAAAAGTATTTCAGCGCCCTCCGACGAGCACCTAGCCACAGATCAAAGGGTGAAATGCGGCACCATCTTGACGTTGAGAAGCACTAAAGTAGAAATAAGACAATGATCTCTATGGATTTGAAAGAACACACCAAACAAAACCATTAATTAAAAGTCACAATTATCAGTTACTGTTTATCGCTCTTCTCTCCCAAAGGCGATTTAAAGGCGCTAGTCTCTTTTTTCTCTTCTGAAATTTCAGAGAGATTAGGACCAGTCCAGGTTAATCTTGGCTCTTCGGTTCCTTCTATCGGTTAGTAGTTCTCAGCATCAGTCAGATCAGGTGCTTTCTCCTCTCCAGCGGTGGTTTTTTTTTTCTGTATACCAAGTGTCTATCCTTCATCAGTCCGCGCTGGTGGTTTCGATTCTTCTAGTAAGGAGGTTGTTCTTTTCGTTGTTGGTGTCAAGCGAAGATCCAGGTTGTTGTATTCTTCTGGTCAGCAGTAATTTTTCTGCTGGTGGTGTGTTCATTTGGTCAGTATCAGTCGATTCTGCTATATGTCTTTTGCTAGTTTGGGTTCATTTTTGAGCTTGTCGGTTTGGATTTTTCTGTTTGCTATCCCATCCCTGGTCACCTCGTCTGGTATTCGAGTTTCTCTGCATTATTTTGTTGGCGTTGGTGGTTGCTAGTTTTTGCAGTAGTGTGGCTTCAGTTCTCGTGAGCGTTTGCGACTTCAATCATGAGCTGTATCTCCTTAAATTGTCGTGGATTGGGTCATCCCAGGGCTATTTGGTGGATTAAGAATCTAATCTGTAGATTGAATCCAGATATTGTGTTCTTAATGAGACTCATAGATCAGTGGTGGAGATGGAGAAGATTTTCTTGAAATTCCCCAGGTACTCTGGAATGGCAGTGGGCAGTAAAGGGCAAAGTGGTGGTATATGCCTCATGTGGAAAAACCATATAGACTGCTCCATTATTTCTCAGTCCCTACACCATGTTTCAGCAGATATCAATCTCCCAGGTGACCTTCATTTCATATTCACGGGGTTCTATGGCTGGGCTAATTGGAAGTTGAAATTTCTGTCTTGGAAACTTCTTCTCTTGCTAAGCAAGCAGATATTTCTCCCTTGGGTAATAGCAGGGGATTTCAATCAAATCTTATTTGTGTCTGAGAAGATTGGGGGCCGTATTAGGCAGGAATCTCAAATGGCTCCTTTCAGAACGGTCATTGCTGAATGTGATCTTCATGATATAGGGTTTTTCGGAGAAGGGGCAACTTATACTAATTGCCAGGAGGGTGATGCCAACTCTATTAGTAGACTTGATAGAGTCTTCTGCTCTTCGGAGGGGCTCAAAACATTCCCTAATATCTCGGTTGAGCATCTCCCGCGTGAAGACTCTGATCATTGTCCTCTTTTGATCAGATTCTTTGGATCTCATAAAATTCCTTCAAGAATCTTCAGATTCGAAAATGGTTGGTGCTTGGACGCCAAATGTACTCAAATTGTTAATGAAGTGTGGGGGTCTAGTAACAATGGGATCACTAGCACATTAGCCCTCTGCGCTCGCAAGCTCAGTGAGTGGCAAGGTTGGTCGATTTCTAGGATCAAGAGGAAGATTTGTTCAAAGAAAAAAGAGCTGGATCTAATTCCTATTTGTAATAAGTCGGTCGGAGCTTCTAACAATCGTAAAAGACTCCAAATGGAAACTGAGATTCTTGCCTATAGAGAAGAAATCTGGTGGAAGCAAAGAGCCAGAGATAGGTGGATCAAGGAAGGTGACAAGAATACCGGTTTCTTCCACGCTAGGGCTTCTTCCCTTCGAAGATCCAAGGAGATTTTTGGTCTTAAGGGCATAGGGAATGAGATGCAGTATACCTGGCAAGGGATTGAGATTATAGCTAGGAATCATTTTCAGGATCTATTCTCCTCCTTGACTCCTCAGATTGATAATGATTTTTTAGAGGTGGTGAAGGATAGACTATGTCCCCGACACATCACCGAGCTAAATAGATCTTATTCGGCCAATGAGATTTATGCAGCGGTCAAGCAGCTGGGGTCAGATAAAGCTCCTGGACCAGACGGTTTCAATGGGAAATTCTACAAGACTTATTGGCATATTATTGGTAACCAAATAATTCAAGCTATTTTGCCTATTCTCAGAGGGTAACAGGTTCCGAATTCCATGAATGAGTACTTTATAACTCTCCTCGCCAAGATCCCTGGAGCAGTTGATATTGACAGGTTCAGACCCATAGCCCTGTGCAATTTCATCTATAAAATTGCTGCTAAGACTTTAGCCAAAGGATTCATCATATCCTCCCTTTTCTTATTTCCCAAAACCAATCTGGATTTGTGAAAGGCAGACTCATTACTGATAACATTATCCTGGCTGGAGAACTTCAGCATTTCCTAGAGAAAAGTCAAGCCACCAAGAAAGGATTCTTTGCTCTCAAGATGGACCTTAGTAAGGCGTATGATAGACTGGAATGGTCATTCCTCAGAGATATTCTCACTGCTATGGGGTTCCCTCCCAACTGGATCATCCCTGTCATGAATTGTGTTCAATCAGTGAGGTGTTCCATTCTGATTAATGGAAAACCGGGCACTCCAATCAACCAATCCAGGGGTATAAGACAAGGAGATCCTCTTTCTCCTTTTTTATTTATCCTGGCTCAGGAGGCTCTGTCCAGTTACCTGAACAAAGCAGACTCCCAAGGTGATTTCCAAGGTATAAAACTCACACCTCTCTGTCCTTCTATTTCTCACTTAGCCTTTGCTGATGATCTCCTCATTTTTGGTCTAGCTAAACAGTCCAATATTTCCTTTCTCAAAATAACCCTTGATAAATTCCTCCTCGCTTCAGGCCACAAAATTAACCTTGACAAATCTGAGCTAGTTTTTAGCAAAAAACTATTACCTACCATCAAAAATGACTTTTCTAATGCCCTCAATGTCAAAGAAGTTCCCAGATTCTCTAAATATCTGGGTCTCCCGCTCAAAATTGGTAGAAACAAATATGATCTTTTCTCTTATCTCCTGGACTCGGTTCACAAAAGAATCTCCAACTGGTCTAAACCAATGGCTCAGTCTGCTAGATCTATTTTGGTAGCCAGTGTTCTCCAGGCCATCCCTACCTATACAATGTCTCTTTTCTCCCTGCCTAAAAATATCATTGCTAAGCTTAACGCCGCTTTTTCATCCTTTTGGTGGAGTGGCCAAGCGGACAAAAAATCTCTTCATTGGATCAAGTGGAAAAAAGTATGTGATCAGGTTAAAAATGGGGGCCTCGGATTCAAAGAGGTGGAAAAATTTAACAAGGCTCTCTTGGCTAAACAACTATGGCGTCTTCTGATTTATCCAGAGTCCCTAGTGGCTCAAGTGTTGAAGAAAATTTATTATCCTAACACCAATATCAGGGATATAGTGCCACAGGGGAAGGGCAGCCCAATATGGAAATCCATCTCTTCGGCTGTGGAGATTCTCAAGTCTGGTACCTCTCACCAGACTATTACAGATACACATTCGTCTACGACACCTCAGATGGATATCTCTGAAAACTGGGCTTGGATTCACTCTAAAGATTACAAATTCTCGGTTAAATCTGCATATTCGGTCCTCATGAATGACAATGTTGTTGCGTCCTCTTCCAATTCTCTTCACTTTGCTAATAATATAAGTAAAAATATTGTTACCAACATTTGTTGTCTCAGAGTGAAGCTGAACCTTTGGAAGTTTTTGCTCAATATTATCCCTTGCCAGAATAACCTCGCCAAAAGAATTGGGGGTCTCTCAAACTGTTTCTTCTGTGGAGACAAAGATAATCTTCCTCATAGTCTATTCCATTGTGGTGCATTTTTTGAGATCTGGAAGGATTTGATTGAGATCAATGAAGTTCCTTCCTCTTCTTCGGATGCTCTTATTGACTGGTTTCTCCAAATGTCTAAGGTTTGGAATGCAGAGAAACTCTCCTACATTGCCAATAATCTGTGGATCATCTATTCAGCAAGGAATAAAGTTAAACATAACCCGGAGCTCTCTTGGTGAAAAATTGTGGAAGACAACAAAGCTTTTACGGAAGCTTATATCCAGGTTATGTCGAGATATAACATGGATGACCAAATCCTTGTAGTTTGGAAGCTTCCTCCTGTGGGGTATTCCAAGATTAGTACAGGTATGTTTTGACTGAACAATGGTACCTCTACCATCTCTGGTCTGATTCGTGACAACCATGGTGCTCCTATAGCTGCTTTTAACCAAAGAATTGATAGCACCACTGAGGTGCAAGTTGCTAACATCAAAGCAAAAATTATTGCTATGGAACTAGCTTGACAGTGGGTAACCTTAGCATTTGTTTTGATTTAGCTTTGGAGCCTTTCAAAAAAAGCTCTTCTTATGGAGACTAATAGGGACGCATTTCCTGATGGTGAAGATGTTATGTGTGTTAGACGCATTAAGGCTAGATTTTCTGATATCATTTGTGGTAACGAAGTGTCGCATGATAACTTTCCTACTCGGCTTGTTAGTAGCATGGGTAACCCCCACTTGAACAAAACCGTATTTTGGGTGGGGGAGGATGTTCCCCTAGTATCATAGAGGCATGTAATTGTGACTTGATTCTGGCAGAGTGAAAGGGTTTCCCCTTCTTTTCTGTCAGTTTTATTTCTCTTCTAAGTGATTTTATCAAAAAAAAAAGCAGTACGTCTATTTCCGCATGTAGCAAAGTTAAACAGCACCACAGGACACATACATCTTGAATGTGAAAATGCATGCAGAAGCATGATCTACACATTACCCAAATGCGAATAAATCTCTTCGCTCCCACGAGACAGAAGACCAAATTACTTAACGAAAATATCTGTACCACTCCACCAGAATATATAGTTAGCGCTGTATTACATTACCCTTCCAGCATAGTCTTAGCAGCATCTACAAGTGTCTTCCTAAATTCAACAGAAGCTCTACCTAGCACAGTGTATCCTTCCTTGTCTTCAAGGTCCACATCCGCACCATGCCTAATTAAAAGCATAGCCACCTGCACACACGTAACATATGTTTTTCAAAATTTTGATGGCACCAACATACAGGTAAAGCCCGTCAAGCACTGTGGCCCTCTGGATGTAATGCTCTGTGTTTGCCGAAATAGACGAACTTATCATTTCCCATCTCCGTTTTCCAGATGGTCAGCTGTGATTCTTGTTGATTTGCATATTTTGTAAATAAAAAGGTGCTCACATGATAAGATGCCATTAGCTATAACACTTGTATTGACAGAATACCAAAAAAAGGTGGGCAGGGCCGCAGCATACGAAAAATAAAATTGCCCTAAGAGCTGAAACAACCTTAATTCTACCTTGAAAGACTTCATCTGATCCTCTCAATACAAGGGTAAATGAGTTGATAGAACATGATTATAGGGGTGTGCTTCAAGATCTACAAACATAAATTTAATCTGCAATGTTCTTCTATCTAAAACTTCTCTTTTTCCCCACCAGGTTTTCACCATCTTTTCCTCTCTACGTTTTCACCATCTTTTTCCTTGTTTATTTCTATGAAAAAAAACCTGCCAGTCAAGCTAGCCATACCTCTTGATGGTAACATATCACAGCATGCATAAGCGGAGTTTGACCACCTTGATCGACAGCATCAACTTCAGCTCCTTCTTCAATCAGAAGCTCACACACCTGCGAGTTCCCAGTGCTAGCTGCCCGATGCAAAGGAGTACATCCCACCTGCAAAGGTTTGGTCTTCAGTTTAGAATGTAATTATTTTTATGTATTTCATCAACATCAGCAAAAATACAAATATATAACAGCAGAGGTGCAGAATTACAGGCCTTGTCTTTCAGATCAGTTTTTGCACCATGCAAAAGCAAGACTTGAGCCACTTTCAACCATCCTTTGCTGGCAGCATAGTGAAGAGGAGTTCGACCACCATCATTCTTCAAATTCACGTTTGCTCCTATAAAATAAGGATTACATAACTATTTTCTCGATCCGTCTTGAGGAGGAGAGATGACATTTTAAGACCCAAATGCTTTCATGAACTCGCATCACAGGCAGGCACCCTCAAAGTGATGCTTCCCATATATCCCCAGTTTTGATGGCATATGCTACGCCGCTACGGTGATTCCATCATAATGCAAATTTAGAAGCCTCTCGTAAATTGTAACCATAGAGTTAGTGGGTTTCATTGATCAATGAACAACAATCTTGAACCTAATGTTACACCCCCCACCCTAGCAGACATTTTGTTTAGTCACGTTTATGTTAGGTGTTACCCTTGCCATATAAGCTTTTCAGAATTGTCCATTACTTTTATTAGCAGTCTAGTTAATTGAGTTGGTAGCCACTTGTCGGGTTTTATGTTGCTAGTTGTCGTTCACCAATAGCAGCTAGTTAACGCTAATTGCCTGGTTTGGTAAGGAATCATAGAGATTACTTTAATAATGTTGGCCACCCTTGAGTAGAATTTCAGGAGGAGACCTGTATCATTGGTATCAGAGCTTGATCTGGGAGCTGCGGATGGTAGATACACATGAAGCAAGATGGAGCATCTTGAGAGAGAACAGAGGTCAATGATCTGGGTGGAAATACAGGATCTTGCTGCACAAGGATATACATGCGGTCGTCAATTGTTGGCTGTCAGGAGGAAGATGGTGATACATCACGATGCATCCTGTCACGGAGGTGATCCAGATCTGCAGAAAGAGCCTCGCATGAGATTAAATAGAGAAAGCTTGAACTCCCTAGATTCAATGGCGAAGATCCTCAAGGCTGAACAATACTTTGCCTATTGCGGGATTATATCCCTCAAGGTAGAGGCAGTGGTGGTGTGAACGGATGGCATTGCCTTACACTGATTCGAATGGTTAGACAACCATTTCAGATGTTTGATCCGGTCAAAGTTTCAGATTCAGCTGCTGTAGCGCTTTGGAATCTCAAATGGGTGATCCGTTAGATCTACTTTATGCACTCAAACAAGAGATCACAGATTCTGAATTCTTGAGAGAATTTAAATTTAATTCAGAGAATATGACTGAAGTTCTTGGTTTTACGAGGAATTTTCAAGAACGGTCTTTGCGAGTCCACTCGAGCTAAATTAGTGCTCTTCAACCCGCACAATCTTCAAGAGCTGATGAAGATTGTAAATTAAATATAGGAAAGAGAGACTCAACTCTAGCAATGACCTCCTTTCGTCATGGCCTGAATAACATGCAAATGAAATTCCAAGTCCTGACCTCCTTCATCCAGGTGGTGATGAGTCAAATTGACCGGATCATGGAGATTCCCAAAATAACATAAACTGAACCCTAGCTCCACCAATCGGTCATCCCAATCCATTCTGTGCAGTCTTCAGCAAACTTGGCCCCAGGCAGTAATGCCTCGATGTTCCGCCGCATGCCTGAATCTGAAATGCAACAACGATTTGCCTAAGGACTGTGTTACCACTGTGGTGAGAAATGGCAACCAACTCACCAGAGTAAAACATCTAGCCTACAATAAACAGTGTCAAAGGCAGCAAAGAGTTCAAAATCACGTCAGTTTTCTAAAAAGCACAAGCAGTTGAAATCTCAGCTTTCTTCTATGGGCATTCTGATGAAGCGCGCCATAGTTGGACATCTTAGTGGCAGGTTAGTTCCAATCCTTGTGGATAGTGGTTTTACCCATAATCTCATAAGAACCGATTATGTGAGTTTGGTTTGCTTGTGGATCCTAGGGTTATTTTTCCGTTGCCAATGGTAAATGGAAAACTGTTCAGGGGCATGAAATTTGATGGAATATACAGTTGGATTCAGGGGCCAATTTTACATCAATTGCTTACCTTTTGGGAATATCCGGTATAGATAATATTCAGGACTAGAACGGTTGACATTATTGGAAACTAGAGCTTGTTGGGGCAACTTTCTATCAAGTTTTGGTGGCAAGGGGAAGTTTGCATACTTACAAAGGTGATCCTGGCAATAGCTCCTCTGGTGTAGGAATGAAGGCAGCCTTGCATGCAGTTCAGTATCATGGGAAGCCTTGGTGGTTATACTCTTTTCACAGCACTGTAGATTTTAATGATGAAACCATTAAGGATGACCGGAGGCTGTTGCTTTCTAAATTTCCAGGAAGTTCTTTCGCCATTAGAAACACATCCCCCTTATCATTGACAAATTCCCCGTACCCACCATTGATGAACTGCTGGATGAACTTTATGGAGCAACCTTAAGATCTCAAATCTGGTTATCAACAGATTCTTGAGAAGGATTATGATGTGGATATGACAGCTCATGATGGCTACTATGAGTTCCTAGTAACACTATTAGGATTGAAGAACGCTCCAGCCATTTCTTAATCCTTGATGAATGATTTTTACAGAACCTTCCTTTGAGATTATGTAGGTTTTCTTATGATATTCTGGCGTACAGCAAGTCCATGAGTAACCACTTGTCCCACCGGAAAACTACCCTTCACTTTCTATAACATCATCAATTGAAGGTAAACTATACGAATTGTAATTTTTGCTAGTTTAAACCCGAATAAGTGGGCCATCTTATATCAGGGCAGAGCATAGAGGTAGAAGCACCAAAAGGGTTAATCCGCATGCCTTTCAGGGCCTCACCAGGCACCATGGTAAATTTGTGCAGCATTATGGCCTTATTGCAGTCCCAATGACTGAGTGCACAGCCCCAAAGGAACTCATTCCACAAGAATCTAGCAGCCTAAGCGGCATTTGAGGCCCTTAAGATTGCTCTCGTCAATCCGGTGCTTACCACGCCTAATTTTCCGAAAACCATTTGTGGTGGAAACGGATGCTTCAAGAAAGGGTCTGAGAGCTGTTCTTATGCAACAGGGGTGTCTCATTGCTTTCGTAGCCAAACAATACCACCTAGAGCTCAAACCAAACCAGTTTAAGGAAAAGAGCTTACGACTGTGATATTAGGTGTTCAGAAATGGCGTCAATGTCTACCTGGGTGACATTTTACCATCAGGACTGATTAAAAGAGTTGGAAACATTTTAGAGGAACAGAAATTAATGTCCGAACATCAGTACAAATGGGTTATGAAGCTATTGTGGTTCAGTTTTGATATCATTTATCATCCTGGAAAGGAAAATGCAGCACCAGTATAGCAGCAGCAGCAGCAGACGTTTTGTCTAGAGTGGAGTTTCCTGTTGTATTATGTTCGAAGGTTGGGTAAGGTGAATGAGGAAGTTTCTAGAGATGACAAGTAAGGAATGATTGTACAAGCTCGAAGTGGATCCCAAAACTCATGTTGAGTATCATTGGAATGCAAGCTACCTCTTTTTCAAAGGGAAACTGGTTTTATCTGCTGTAACCCACCTTATTCCTACTTTATTACTAGAATTCCACTGCTCACCTACTGAGGGACATTCAAGCTACCTCAGGAGATTCTGCTGTTGTTTATCGAAAAGGGATGAGTGCAGCAGTGAAAAAATTAGTAAATCAGTGTGATACATGCCAAAGAGTCAAATATTGTTCACTCTCCCTAGCTGGTCTTTTTCAGCCTGTTCCCATTTCCGACAAGATCTAACAAGATATTTCTATGAACTTCATTTAGGGGGCGTTTGTTTTGGGGTAATCAGGAAAGGGAATCGGATTGTTTGATGTTTGTTTTGCAAAACATTTTCAGAAAAGTGAAAGGGAATGGGATTATCTTAGAACCCTCTATCTTGATTCCTCACCCCCTTACTAGGGAATAAGATTCCCTTTCTCCAGTACACTTTGACCGGCGACATATGACCATTGACTGATGACTAATGAACATTGACCGGTGAATGTTGACTGACAATTAATGACCATTTACAGGAAGCTGATACCTATTGACCATTGACCGGTTATTTATTTCATTTTCCCCAGGTCAAACAAATAACCGAGAAAATCAAAGGGAATTCTTTTTCATTTCCTTTCCTGATTCCATTCTGTTTCCCCAATTGAAACAAACGCCCCCTTAGTGGGTTACCAAGAGTTCATGGGATCAGCATGGTCTTGGTTGGGGTGGATAGATTGACTAAGTTTGTGCACTTTAGTCAATCTAAACACCCTTATACTGTCTGGGACATCACAACTGTTTCTACCAACGCGGTGGTCGGGCAATAGTCCTATATGCATTGCTCCATTCAAGTTTCTGATTGAGACCCCATTTTTATCAATAGTTTAGAGACTCTTCGGGCAAGGGGGACATCTTTGTTCTTGAGTTCCTCTTTTCATTCTTCATCAGATGGGCAGACTCAAGTGGAGAAGAGGTGCTTAGAGAGGTATCTCATACACTTTTAAGGAACTATATGGGCGTGATCCACCCTACACAGGTGGATGTCCAGTTGTTTGAGAGAGATCTATAACTTGATGATCGAAAGCACTAGTTGGTTAAGGCTTAGCAACGAATGAAGGCCACTGTTGATAAGCACAACCAGAATATTCAGTTCCATGAAGGAAACAAGATGAGACCCCGTTTTTTGCCCCTTTAAGATTGTATAGAAGATGGAGCAGGTTACTTACAAACTCATTCTTCCCTCTATCGCTCAAATTCACAATACTATAGACATTTCTCAGTTGAGAAAAGCACTTCTTGTCCCACATACTTCAGGCCACATCCCTGAAGATCTTTGATGAATAGGACTTAGGGAGTGCTTGTTTTGGGGTAATAAGAAAAGATGAATGATTCCATTTTCCGTTGTTTCTATAGTCAATTTTTCCTATTTTCAAGAAAGGGTAAGGGAATGGGATTATCCCAAAACCCTCTAACTTGATTCTTCACCCCCTACTAGAAATGAGATTCTCTTTCCCCAGTACAATTTGATCGGCGACATATGACCATTGACCGATGACTAATGACCATTGACCGGTGACCGGTGAATGTTGACCGATAATTAATGACTGTTGACTGGTAACCAGCAACCATTGACCGATGATCACTGACCACTATTTATTTCACTTTCCCCAACTCAACCAAACAGTCAGAAAAATCAAAGTGAATTCATTTCTATTCTCTTTCCTAATTTCATTCTGTTTCCCCACTCAAAACAAACGCCCCCTTATTACTAAGTTCTGCTGCAGTTCTTTGGTCACCGACAAACAGCTGGGGAAGAACCTGAAATTCAGGTTCAGCAGGAGGGCTGCCCCGACTATAAAGCATCCTGGAAACATTGATCTATGACCAGAGAGTTGTTTCCTGATGTTCACCTTGAGCTTGAGGACAAGGTGAAAGTTCAGGGGGAGTAATGTTACATCCTCGAACCTTGGCTGACAAATTGTTTGGACAGGTTTATATTAGGCAGCGTTTGCCATGCTGGCTTTTTAGTAATTACCTACTACTAGTATTAGCAGTTTGGCTGATTGAGTTGCTAGCTGTCAGTCGGATGATAGCTGCTACTTATGGCTAATTTGCTTGGTTTTGTACGGGATCACTGAGGTTACTGAAATAATATCTACTTGTATTAGCAGTTTGGTTGATTAAATTGGTAGCTATCAGTTTGTTAATAGCTGCTACTTAGGCCTAAATGCCTGGTTCTGTAAGGACTCAAAGAGATGACTGGAATAATGTAGGCCACCTTTGAGTGGAATTTAGGAGGGAAATCTACCAGATAATAGGGGACTCTATGAATCTGGAATAGCATCTACGTAACATCTAGATAAAAAAGACGAATGACTCAAAACTATGGTTTCAGATACCCTATACCATATTATACTATACGTAATAGTATAAGCTATACTCTGAAGTTGATAAGATCACCGCCCTAACTTCTAGTAATTTCATTGACAGATGACGTCGAAGAGTAAGAATTTTGTAACCTTTGCCAACTAAAGTCTCCACGATATCCAAATTCCCGATGCTTGTAGCTGAATGAAGCGGCGTCCATCCTTCCTCGTCATTGGCGTTGATCACGCTGCCCGAGGAGTCCGCCTCTGCCAGTATCCTCACCAACTGAGTAAATATTAATCGATTTTTACAAGAGAACATATTCAAATTAAAAGAAATACAAATGACAGTCTACAGGGAGAAAAAAACCTTGGGGTGGGCGGATGAGACAGCGACGTGGAGTAGAGAACGGCCATCTTCGTTTCGGAGAGAGAGGGATTTAGAGAGCTGACTCAGAGTGAGAGAGCTAAAAGTAGACTCGTCCCCAGACTCCGCGGCCTTGAAGAGATCATCGTTAGAGGGTTGGGGATTCGGTGGAGGATCAATCTCCATTTCCGGTGGCGCCAGGAGGGGCAGAGGAAGAGGTGGGTTGCGGGAGTACGGCCGGAGGGGTTTATGGAGCTTTTTCTGCTTTGGGTTAGCTTTCTATCGTGCTTTTAGAAAATTCACCCCTGTTTACAAGTTTTCTAATTCACTTATCAAGGTTTTGCTATGAAGTTTTATTTTCAATCTATATGCCAAAGTAACACATGTTTATTACTGGAATGGTTTATTACACTTATGTTTTCTATTCAGACATCCACATGCTCTCAAGTCTCATAAGTTAAAAAGCGAGACAACGGGTTGATCAACTATCATTCGTTTGTGATAATAGGTCACAGGTTCGACACCACCACTTCATGTACTAAAAAAAGGAAAAAAAGTCTCACACGTTTAGCCGCAGGTTTTTCTACCCTTTTATAAAAGCCACAACAAGGTGTACATCTAAATTTTTGAAATACTCCAACCATTCATAAACTTTCAAGATCTTCATTACAACTTAGTAGCATACAGACATCCTATCCAAACCTACAAACAAGAGTCTTGAGAGAAGGCAAGACTACTGTAGCAACAAAGGTCTCATGGGCTGATGCAGTAGTAGTATCTGGATAAAGCTAAAACAACCCTAGAAAGTAGGCAACCAAAAGCTAAAAGCCACATGCAACTTAAAAGCTAAAATGCGTGACAAACAACCAATGCATGCAACATTCTTTGGAAGCCTTTTGTGCTACTCATACCATCTCTGTATTGATTGCCACAAATCATAGCAAGAAGTAGTGAAATTGTCCTCTGCCCGTCCTCTAGTGGACAGCTAATTGAACGTAGATGGTTTTGATGTCTCGATGGATTATTAGGTTTCTTTTGTCGGGTGGTGAAGCTCATCAGTAACGTCGGAACTTTGGGTTTGGGCCGCTTGCTCGTTCAACAGGGATGTGTGATGATTGGGTGGTTTTTGCTGATGTTAGTCACTTGATTATGGTAAAGCATTCTATCATATTGATATTCTTGTATATTCGAAGTTTAAACATGATCAAACTTGAAAACAATTAGTTGAAGTGTTATGAATTATATATTCTCACCCAGGTTAAAGTAAGTAATCATTTTTCTCCCCATCTGATTTCTAAAATTAGAATTTTCTTACAGTTGTATCTACTAGAATAGCAAATATACTGTCACTTATAAGTGAAGGCACTATTGATAACTTAGGTATGTATTTCATACACATGTATGAATGTTGGTAAGAATTACAAATAATATAAACTATATTTTTTAGAAACAATAACAAAGATTTTAGTTTGGATTCTTTTTCCATCCCTTTCTAACTCATATTATTCTTATTAAGTTAGAAAGAGACGAGAAAAGAATCCAAACTATAACCTAAGTAAAGAATATTAATAAACATTCTAAAAAATAAGAATTATCGTAAAATATGGATTATAATTTTAGATGGTATATAGAGCCATATCATAACTAGTTGGTTTTCCCATCATATCAGATTTTTCTTTAGTGAGACATCATACCATAGATTTGATTCTGTCAATCTTATTTGTTTTTTTGTAGTGTCTAAGAGATACTAATAACAAATCACAAATCTGAGACCTCTTTCAAAAAGAATAGAAAAAGAGACATATTATGTACTACTCCCTAACTTTTCTTTAATTTGAACAAGGAAGCTGAGAATCACTATAGCTCAACCTTTGATTGTACAAATTCAAGGTATTACACGGAGAAGAAGATGGCTTATGATGACATGATTTCAGTCGCATTGGTATGCTTCTCTACATCTATTGGGTGATCTTGCATCAATGTAGCCCATACTGAATCCAATAGAATCTAGCCCATGGTAGTTGGCAGCCCAGCAGCAGCACATGAAAGAAAGTAGATACTTCGGCCTTTGATCAGATATTTTATTTTGATTCACAAGCTTATCTTAATTATGCGTAGACAAATAGTGATTTATTTCTCTAGATTTATATGTCACAGAATACTATTAGGTAATAAAAAAAAGTATAAAAAGATAATTACAACAAGACATGAATTGAGATTAAACACTAGCTAGCTGTGAATTGGATATATAATTACTAACCTAGCTTATACTTCAATTATATACTCCCTCCGTCCTAAATTGACCGTCTCCTTTACTTTATGGCACGTTTTTCCACTTCAATATTTAACATATAAGATAAAATAATTTTTAAAATGAAACAGTATAACATATAGTTTATCATGTAAGGAATCATTTGCAAATTCAAATTTTAAAAATTTTTTATCTTATATGTTAAATATTGAAGTCAAACGACACGTCCAAATAGTGAACAAGACGGTCAATTCAGGACGGAGGGAGTATTACAAGTGTTATAATTGTATTTTTCTAAACAGTGTTACTCATATTCTTCACTTTAACCCCATAAAAATTATAAATACGGACACACATACCTAAGGATCTTGCTGGAAAACGATACTATGAATGAAAGGAAGTAGATATTAAAAAAAAAAAAAAAATCTTGTACGTTACTGAGATAAGATATTGATTAATATTTGAGATTTTAAAGAGTAAAATCAATAAGTACGATACATTTGCACAAAGAAATGATAAATACACAAATTAGGTAGCTGCTGCAGTTGAGCTAGCAGCAGTATGATGAAACCAAAAAGTCAAAGAAAAGAAGGAATAAGCGGGACGGGACACCCTCCGGAGGGGTGACCTGAGAACACAAATCGAAGAGCAAGCAAGCAGACCTGACCTGCCTGTGTTCTCAGTTCACCACTCTAGAGATGTGGCTCATAATCATCACCTCGCAATATGAAAATCGATTTCCGAAACAGCTGTAGTTGTATGAAATGAATGATGCACTTCTCAATCTCAAGTGATTATATATAAGAAGGATACTAGGGATGTCGTCATGGTGGCAACATTAACATTTAACGGTTCCCTACCATCCAATGTCCCCATCTTTCCCGCTGCCAATACACATTTTTTTCTTTTCAAATGTCTATTTTTTAAAAAAAATTATTACAAGCCAAATCGTAATCCTTTCACCCCTTCAACTGTCAAAGTAACGTAATTTTTTTTTGAAAATGTCAAAGTAACGTAATTAACCGGCCAGTCTTGGCTACAAGTGAATGTAGCCAAATGGCTACATCACCCCCGCCCGGCTTTTTTTTTTTTCAAACCCTGTGCGTTTTTATTTCTTGTTTTTTCAATTTTTCCTTTTTATTTTATTATTAAAAACTTTAAATTGTTGTATTTTTAATATATAAGTCCAAATGAAAAACATTGTTCATCTAAATTCAAACTCTTCAACAAGACCAGTCATGGATTATTTTGACAAGTAAAAAGAAAATTTTACATGTATGGAACACAGACGTAAAAAGAAATTTGTACAGATGTCATACACAACCTGTACAAATGTTCACTAAAACATGTACCTCACGTAAAAACATGTACATCCTCGCATTAAAACATATAGATAGTCATAGAAACTGTCGAATAATTAATGAGTACATCCTTAAATTAAAACCTGTACATATAAAAAGAACACTGTAAACGGGCATACAAACTATACAGATGTTCATTAAAACAATACAGTCTCATAATTGAACATGTACATTCTCACATTGAACATGTACATCGTCACATTAAAAACATGTACATTCTCACATTAGAATATGTACATTCTCACATTAAAGTATATAACGTATGTACATCCTTAATTAAAACATGTACATATAGGAAGAACACTTGTACAGACGGTCAGGACAACATGTACAGATGTTCATTAAAACATATACTTCTCATACTTGAACATGTACATTCTCACATTTAAACATGTACGTCACATAAAACATGTACGTTCTCACATTAAAATATGTACATTCCCACATTAAAGTATATAACGGTTTCCAAATAGATTACACTAACCTCACACACCTTAAAACCACCCTAGAAAAGCTAAAAAACGTTGAAGGTATTTTTAGGGTTTGTAGTGGAGGCCCTAAATCCGTGACCACAACCCTAAAAACTATCAAGTTAGTTGCTACAATGTAAAGTATAGAACGGTTTCCAAATAGATTACCTACCCCCCAAAACACCCCAAAACCACCCTAGGATAGCTAAAAACGTCGAAGGCATTTTTAGGGTTTGCCAAAACCACCCTAAACCGCTACCACAAACCTAAAAACCTATCGAGTTAGTTGCTACAATATAAAGTACACAAACAAATTCCAAATAGATTACCCTACCCCCAAAACACCCCAAAACCCACCATAGGATAGCTAAAAAATGTTGAAGTTAGACCCTAAACCCGCCGCTATAAACCCTAAAAACATCGAGTTATTGCGATGATGTACACGTTTTTACGTGTGGATGTACATGTTTTAATGAACATTTGTACAAGTTTGTATGACCATATGTACAATTTTTTTTACGTTTTGTGCATTATACATGTAAAATATTTTTTAAAAAAAGTTGTCAAAACATATTCATGATTGGTCTTGTTTTGAAGAGCTTGAATTTAGGTGTACAATGATATAAATTTTTTTCATTTTGGACTTATATATTAAAAGTTACAATAATTTAAAATTTGTATGATAAAAGATAGAAGAATAATAAAATATTAAAAATGAAAAGCAAAAAAAAAAAAAACGGAGCAATACGTACGCGCGAGTTAAAGAAATGAAAAAAACTGTTAACTGTATGCTAGCGCGTGTTCCTCCTCTCTTTCTCATATGTAGCCAGTTGGCTACATCTAGTTATGGTAAGAAATCGTGTTAAGTTAGTGAGCTATTCCCCATCTTAACTGTGACAATAAGTCAAGGTTTCGAGTTTTTAGTAAAATTTACCAATTTTAATTCTATTTAACATATAAATCATTTTAACTCTTTCATTATAATCCTTTTGAGTTTTGAACTTGATTCAGTCTAAGTTACTCAAAATTGTATTTAACAAAAAGTTACTAACAAATGAAATGTATTGTTTTTTTCAATTATTATATACGATGTCAAAATACCGATTTAAAACTTTATTCTCATTCTACCACTATGTTATTAAAATTAGGTAAATTTCATGAGATACCTATGAGGTTTGAGTGAATTTCACGAGACACCCCTGAGGTTTCATTTTCATTATGAGATACCCCGAGGTTTTATTTTTCTTACGATATACCCCTGAGGTATCATTTTCATTACGATATACCCCTGAGGTTTCAATTTTTTTACGACATGCCTCTCTGTTCAGATTTTGATATATTATATTTTTGATATCCTAATTTTACCCTCGCACCATATGCCCCACAATAACCTCATGGGTTTATGGTCAAATTTTTAAAAAAATTTAAAATATGAACAAAATCCACATAAAAATTATAGATCAATTTAAAAACATAAATAAAAGTATAAAAAATTAGTCATAAAAAGTTTAAAATAAACAGAAATGACTAAACAACAACAAAATAATCTAGTTAGAAAACTTATATTGTTACATTATTTAAAAAATATTATAGCGGTGACTTAAAATCGTAAGTTTTTATAATAATTATATTAAATACAAGAAATTATTAAATAATTTTATTAATTATAGGATGAGTTTATTAACAAATATATTATTTGATTCCGCGCAACCCCAACGGATTAGGTCACAAAACCAATTAGACATCACCAGCGTTGGGTTAAAGACCCTACCAGCCTATTACTTAGTGCAGATGGAACAACAATCCACTTAGCCACAAGCAAGAGTCAAGAGTGGACTTAAACCTCCCAACGACAAGTCCTTTCACTGACTCACATTCCCGTGGCCCAAATGCCTCGGTCGAACGCCATGCCGCAGCTTAGACTAAGTCAACTCCGTCCCTCTCACTGCAGCCCGAGTACATGTGCGTCCCTTAGCGGCCGCACTCGTCCTCGGCACCATCAGGCCTCCAACAGCCCAACAGCCAAAGACCCCAACTAGTACGAGTCAGTAAGGTGTGCTAACGCGGGCGACGTCGCACCTTGTCTCCGCCCTTGTAACACCCCAACTAACAACGTCACACTTAACAACAAATTGCAGCGGAAAACATAACTCTTCACATTACTTAACTCATTGGTGTTACACGCCGTTAACCACCCACGTGGCTAACAAGGCTAATACATATACATTGTATCGGTCTGATGGACCAGATTCCCGAGCAACTACACATTACAGTCCCTTTCCATTTCCAACAATCGTTACTCATTTACATTCCAACTGTACCGAGTATTTACAAACTAATGCCAACAACAATTTCGGTCTTACTACACCTACAATACATAAGTAATTAAATGAACTACCCATGCACAAACAACTACCCCGTCCTACTCTCAAACGGCTTCCAGCTCCTTGTACCTGAAAAGGAAAGAAAGGGTGGCCCCCTAGGGGGCTCAGCACCTTTGCTGGTATGGTAATCGTGTAGCCCGCATACTACCGGGCCACGCACAACTAATTATCGGCTAAGCATGCGGTTGATTATATTTAAATCATGCATGAAAACTATAAACACACAACATATTACATACCCACAACAATGGGGCTCAACAAATCAGTTAACACATCAGTACTCGTTAGATCACTCATTGTGTTCTTTAACCCTTGAGGGTTTCTCCCTTCTTGGAGCTATTTCCTTGTTAGACGACACTTACCCACTAGTCGTGTCATACTTAAATTCCTCTTATAATAACCTGGGATTGATACCCATGATCCACATACTCCACATAACAACTCATTTCACATTTTAACGTACTTACAACATAACTTGAAGTGGGTCACGTGAGGACACATACTGATAAGTGTGAAACATATAGGCTTTTTAGGGTCTAATTACCTTATAATCTGTAACAATTTAGGCAAATGTTTCCCACTTATTATGCGTTTTTCCTAAGAATGATGTTTTGATATGAATTGATGCATTTTATGTGTTAAATATAGGAAAACCCCATGGAAATGAAGATTTTACGTCATAAGGATTGCAACGCAACAAACGGGGAACAAATCAGAAGAAGAGACGCAAAAATTGGTCACGTCCGGGTCAAGATGGCCGGACGCAAATCCGGACATCACATGTCCGGATCCGGACGTAAGCCAGACCTGACCCGAGATCCAGCTCCAAAAGTTTTGTGTCTTGTCCGGATCCGGACAAGGATCCGGACATAACCCGAGTTTCAGATCTAAAACCGCTGTCTCACGTCTGGATCCGGACACAGATCCGAACGTCACATAGAAACAAAAAATAAAAAGCATCGCGCTGATAATTAGGCTGTCGACGCTATTATCAGCCGAGTGGCGGTTTAGCCCATGCCTAACATTAATTAACACGCACCCATGCTCAATCAATTACCCACTCACCACACTCACCAAACTCACCACTAACCTATGTTTATTTCTAAGCCTATTTAAACCCTCACTCAGCTGCCATTTCAATTCGTACCAGACTTGTGAGTCTAACTCCTCTACTCTCCCTCTCTACATATCCTCTCGTTCACGACTCATCCCATCTCCATTCATTAAAATTCCTCCATAACTCTTCTCCCTCACTCACACACACAGCCCATATTCACACACACCATTTAGCCCCGTCCGGATCTGCGTCCGGATCCGGACTGACCCCAAACACCACGTCCTGATCTACGTCCGACCCGACTTAGCTGGACGTCTCACAAACATTTCCAAAAATTCCATTTTCACTCCATTTCACCATGTTCACTCCATTGTCGCTAAATCCAACCTCCAAACCAGCATAGCGCAAGGACAAAGGGCGGGGCAAGTAAGAAGATCTTCGTAACAGATGATTTCTCCTAACTCTCTCTTATTTATGCTTTCAATTGCTATGTCTAGCTAAGAGGATATACTCTGAGGGAAGGGATGTTGTAATTAGTTAAACTCTGCATTATTTTACTGCTTTATTTAGACTATTTGGATTGTTCAGGTTAATGCTTTTAAGTGCTTTTATAAACATCATGAATTATTATAAGCCCTCGAATCATGTTATGATCAGATAAGGTGATTAGCATTGACGGTCCTATTAACATGTTACCTGTGATAATTGCAATTGGATAATTACATTAGCAACTAGGTGCTTTAGTCCGGACTAAACCAGACTAGTAATTCTGTGCGATAAAACCATCTAGATATACTTGTTAAATCTAGACTAGAACTACATGTCCTGTCTAGATGAGCTATCTGGAATTAGGACTTAATACAGAATAGATAATTGAGAATTACAAGCCGATCCAAGTCTCCGTTTAAGTAGTAGAATATGCAGAACCTAGCTAGTGAAACAACTCCTTGAACCTAGAGTACCGTTCACACTCCCTGCATATCACTTTAATTTATCTGCTATTTATTTTCTTGTCTATTATTGATCCCAAAACCAAAACAACCCCTCTTTAGTTACCCATTGCCTAAGGCTAGACTTATCTACCTCAAGTCCCGTGGATTGATACCTGGTTGCTTCTTAATTACTATACTACTGTGACCGGGATTTTTGCAACCCGACGGTCTGTTGATTTGTTATCTTCTAGGATTATTTCTAGGCTTTTAATATATCAATTAAACCGTTTGGCTAAGCATGCAGTTGATTATATTTAAATCATGCATGAAAACTATAAACACACAACACATTACATACCCACAACAATGGGGCTCAACAAATCAGTCAACACATCAGTACTCGTTAGATCACTCATTGTGTTCTTTAACCCTTGAGGGTTTCTCCCTTATTGGAGCTATTTCCTTGTTAGACGACACTTACCCACTAGTCTAGTCATACTTAAATTCCTCTTATAATAACCTGGGATTGATACCCATGATCCACATACTCCACATAACAACTCATTTCACATTTTAACGTACTTACAACATAACTTGGAGTGGGTCACGTGAGGACACGTACCCGAGATGTGAGTTAGTAATCTTGTTGGAGAATCTTTTTATTCCCATGCTAAGCTCGTTGTACAATAACCTATTGTTCTACATAGAGAACAAACATCTACCTAAGATGTGTCGGTCTCAATATAGTACCGAACACACCATACATATCCCCTGGATCCGACGTGAGTCAGAAAAAAGCCTTGGTTAAGCTTGAGGGTGATTGATGACCCAAAAAGGAAAACAATCCAACAGAGAGAGAGTTAAAGAAACGGTATACATCAACTCCCAAACAACGCGCGACCGGATCGACCGGATTCCTCACCCCCCATAATATTTATATATATAAGTTAGGAGCTCTATTATGGAACCTATCACATCCATACACCATATGGTGTTACAACCGGGTTAAACACACAAGGGTGGTAAATATACTTACACGCACAAACAACATACAACTAACTCACGCATAGCCGTGGTTAGAACATTCCCATGGTTTGGGTCGTTAATTCCGAATATCGATCTCTTATGTGATCCTAGATTTGGTTAGCTACGGTATATCACTTTCGAGGTTAAACGGTATCTAAACTAAACGTGCCACATAGTTGAATTATTGTAAACTCATTACATATTTTTATCTTATAAGGTGGCAAACATTCGGAAAAACACATTGGCATACAAGCCGGTGTAATCCGGTAGAACACAGGTTGCAAGAAAACCATACCTGTCACCAACGTCCACACTGTTGTGCCCTCTTAGGTTCCTCGAATAATTCCCGAACAACTGGCAACATTACAATTGTTTCCATTAACATTGGGGTAACATGATTGTTTAACGACTAATGCGCCCATAGTTAACCCCGTCATCCCGTTATACTTAATTTTACTCTTGTGATCTTAAGTTCACAACTCTCACATCCAACCTAACACTTGTTTACACTTTTTAAGGCCTTTACATGTCACCAAACAAGGCCTAAACATCACCTAAAACCATTACCATTCAATCCCCCATCATTAGAAGTCATTAAAACACATTTTGAAACATTTTTGCCCTGGTCCGGGACTTGGTCCGGACCCAAGGTCCCGGACCATCACTGAATTTCACTCTCGGCCCTTATTTTCACTTGGTCCGGGTCTTGGTCCTGGACTAAGGACCCGGACCACTTGTAACATCATTTTCAGCACATTTTTAAGGGTGGTCCGGGACCTTATACAAGGGCTAAGTCCCGGACCATGTTAATAAGTTGTCAAAACACCTTTTTCAACCCCTAATCCAACCTTAAACCTTACCTAATCATTCCATAATCTTTCCACATGTTTCATACATGTTTAAACACCTTAAAACATGCACTAAACCTTCCTAAATCATCACTAACTTGTTACTCAACTTCTTTTCAAAATTTCTAACACTTATAACATTTTCCCTTAGGATTTCTAAGTGGTGAATCATGCCTACAATATCACTAACCAAAGTGTTGCCTCACAAACATTACCACTACTCCAAAAGCGTTATTTCTCACAAACACCTCCTTTACACAATTCATTAAGATTTTTCCACAAGTTCACACTTATTCCTTCACAAGGCATTTTACCTCTTTGTTACCAAGTTTGCACAAGAATTTACCACATATCCACCATGACATTGGTGTATTTAGAAATAATCCATTAGTTCTCTAAATCTCCAAGACTATGCCCAAGGCATCTTAACACTTAAGAACACCTTAATTCACTTTCTTTCACCAACTTAACACTTAACAATTCCTAGTACCTTCTAGGTCATAAAATCTCATTAGAACACATAAACTCCTTTGTTTATCAACTAAATTTTGCCATAGCTTCCCTAGTACATCCTTACACCCAAACACTTAGGCTTCCACCTTTAGACAACCAAGAACACTCAATCTCTTATTACACATTCTTACACACAAACACATGGTTTTTCATCCTTTAACCATCAAAGACATTCATCTTCACAAGAAATGTTCTTTACACACAACTAAACCTTTAAACTACACTACATCACAATATAGTGCATAAACTTAAATTGCTTGGCACTTAGGCCCTTAAATAACATGGCTCTTAGGCCCTTAAATTGCATTAAACCTAAACACTAAATTTCCACATTAAAATGCCTTCAACCTGCAATTACACACGACAAGGCTCCCATGTCTTTTTAGTCCACCTTGTGGATAGTTTTCTAGCTCATTTCCCATTGGCTCTTTAGGTTATTTATTAAGCAAATATAGCTCAATTCCCTAGTACACAAAACTACATTAAGAGAGGCCATTTACCTCTTCTCTTCAAGATTTTCTCACTAGTTTTCCCTTGTTCTTTCTTGATTGGAAATCGGCAAGGAGCTTTTATCACTTGTCAATCTTCTAACCAATACACATATAAGGGTAATGAGCATTAAGTTTGATACTCAAACTCATAATTGAACCCTAGATTTACACAAGTGTCTTAAAACACTAAAATTGGTGTTTAGCTTTGGAATTTGAAAGAGAACTTGATTAAGAAGCAAGAGAGGACTCCTTCTAGTCCTTTGAAGATTGATTCAAGCTAAATGAAGAGCAAGATAATGCACCATTAAGAGGTGAATTTTTGGCTATATACAAAAATGAAGGGAAACATGGTTTTTCTTTGATTTTCCTTACCTTGAAGCAAAGGAGAACAACAAGGTATGAAAATGTGAGCTCAAGCTCCTTCAATGGTGATTCTTCATGGCACCGAAATGGAGCTCTTGAAGTTTTGAAAAGATAGAAGTGTAGAGCTTGGTCTAACTAGAAGAATGGTGGTCTTGGAATTAAATTTGGAGCATGGAGCTAGAAGATACAAGCATTCAAAGATGAAGAATGTGTGGTTGCTGTAGCAAAACGATTTGAGAAGGGATGAAGGAGGTTGGTGACGGTGGGGAACAAGAAGAAATGAAGAAAGGTGAGGAGAGAGGTGAGTGAAGATATTTTAAGTTATAAAGGTAAATAGTCTTTTTCTTTATTTCTTCCTCTTTTACTTTAATTGGCTGGCATGGTGATGACTCACCACCACTAATACCGTGCCCCCTTCCATAATAAAGATATTTATGGTCTTTGTTGACCATTTAATTAAGCTAATTTGACTTAAGTCAAAACTAGCACTATTTGTGCACTTCACTAATTAGTGCACATATTTGTGAAATTTTTGGTTTCCCATTGATTTAGGCTTCCTAATGTGATACTAAGTAGTATACATGTTGAGTAAAGAGTAATGATGGACATTTAGCCACTCAAAACCCATTTCCAAGACAATTTTTCAAAAATGTGCTTTAAGGCTCCTTAAAGTACATTTTGTGTTTTAACTTGTTTTCAAGCTTGATTTTCTTTGGTAATTGATTTAACATGTCCATTAGAATTTTAATAAGGTCTAGGAATGACCTTTAGGTCTTATACAAGGTTACACCAAGTCTAGGGCAAGTATTTGCTTAAATTGACTTTATGGTGTTTTCTTGTGTTTTGTTTGGTTTAAATTGTCTACCAATGTTTCCTAAGGACTTAATTAGCCTTATCACACCATAATGGCATATTATTAAGTCTTGGTAGGTTCTTTGGGTCCTAACCAAGTTCATTCCAAGCTTAGAGCGTGTTTTTGCTCAAATTGTCTTTATGGTACTTTATTGTTTTCTTACTATGGTTTAAATTGTTCACTAATGTTTCTATGACACTTTTTATCCTTAATATACCATATTTTAATAGTTAAATAACATATCAAGGTTTGGGGTATTTCAGCCCTTGTCCAGGACTCAACGTCTGCCGAACCGTAGGACGGCTCTGATGTGCAATGCCTCCTTGCACCTTTCGTGGCAAGCAATCGGGACAACCCTTAGTTGCCTCATGCCAGTGGTCACACTAGCACTCGCAACCTAAGGTCCAGCATCGAGCACAACATGATCAACACCTCTTGGAGTTGCTACCAAGCCACCCTAGTGGCATGCATGCCCAATGGCATGCCCGGTCCCCATCGGGGCCCAGACGGATGCCCTCCACAGCATCCACAAACTGACCTAAGGGTCAGCACTGAGCACAACGCGCTCATACTATTGGAGTCGCTACCAAGCCATCCTGGCAGTGTGCATGCCCGAAGGCATGCCCGGTCCTTAACAGGTCCGGACGGATGCCCTCCACAGCATCCGCTAACTCGGCCCTCGTTCAAGTCACAAGCTGACGCCACTCAGCTCGGCCCAGACCAACACATCGTGCCCTTCAACGGATGCCCATCCCTCGGACCTTCATCCTCGGGGGTCTCAAGGATCGTGGAACTTAAGGGACTAGGTCAAAGCGACAATCAAGTATGGGATTGACAAGCAAACCCCGCACAAGTTTTAACAGGCACCAACCGAAGGGCAAACTGGCATAGAGCTTCTTGTGACCAAGCAGCTCACCAAAAAGAGGCATGACAAACCTCCCCCACCGAAGCTCTTGCCGTCCCCGGCAAGATACAACAATGAGTCTTAGCTTAGCTAAGAAGATTTTATCATGCTCCAACAGTTTCCCTACTTTAAAGGTATAACAACCCATAGACAATGTCTTTGACCATCACACACAGGCAACTGCCTTGAACAGTTAACCGGCGCATTTCCCAAAGCTCAAATATTTTTGAGTTCTTTCACGTTCTACTTGAATGGGTCACCGATCTATAGAGCACCACAGCGTCGGTGGCCTCTTGTGTCATTTTGTTCGTGACACCTCGCCACTTGGTGCCCTGATACTCAATTTGTTGTGATGTCCTGAGTCCTTCCATTCATGTCACAACGACACCAAGTGAACAGCGAACACGCTGTTGCGACATCCTGAGTCCTTCCATTCGTGGTGCGGCAACATTCTGATGTTGTGCAATAATAGGTTCCCCATGTCTCTTCAATGTCAATGTCCTTAGTCTTCAATTCGCATCGACACTTACTGCACTGCTCGCCATCGGCAACATCAGCCCTAATAAGCTGAGTCTTAGCTGGCTTGGTAGTGACTCCAATAGCTTGCGCACGTTGTGCTTAGAGCTATCCTTAGGTTGCGAGTGCCAGTGTAACCATAGGCACGAAGCAACTAGAGGTTGTCTTGGCCGAGCTGAGTAGCGTCAGCTTGTGACTCGGGCGAGGGCTGTGGTTGCGGATGCTGTGGAGGGCATCCGTCTGGGCCTGGTGTGGACCGGACGTTGTAATGCGCAACCTCTTAAATGGAAAATTTTCTCGCGATAAGACATCACAAGACAAACAGTCCACTGATCACACAAGCACGCAAGCACACAAACAAGCATTCACAAGAACACAAGTAAACAAGCATGCAAGTTGACAAGGTTAACATCACCGGCGTCGGGCACAAGGCCCGACCAGCCTTATGTATGCCTATCCCGGGCAGGGTGTGAGCCTCGATTTTAAACCCTATCCTATGTGGATTAACTTGATTGGGATCTAATCGGGTTTTAGGTCCACTTATAGCCTAAGATTAATAACTATGTCATATAATAATTATTAAAGCCTAAGCTAGCTCACTGGAACCTTATGAGTCGCCACCTAATTTTAACCTAGATCAAATTAGGAAAGGAGAGTTCGGGTTCGGGGGCTTGATATTCGACTTAATTAGGGTTCAAATTACTTTCATTACCCTTCCTAGGTCGTTTTCCTCTACTTGGTTCAATTACGGCTTTCTACAAAGTTGTTTTAACCTAGGTGCGCGCTTCTTTTTTTTTTTATTTTTAACGTTTTTTGATAGAAAATTAAAGTGGAAATTAAAATTACCTAAACTAGGGTTTCGGAGGCAGAATTAGGTCAAATTTTGTTTCCATCCGTAGCCACGGACCTAATGTCCGAGACCACGGACCCCTGTTAACCTATATGAAAATAAAAGTCGAATTAAAAGAAAACAGAAAATTGTAAAGTCCGGGGCCACGGACAGGCTGTCCGTGGGCCCGGACATTATTAGAAAACCTAAATTTTTAAAATTTAAAAAATCCCGCCGCCGTTCGTGGGCGTCCGAGCTTACGGACAGGGAGTCCGGGACCCCGGACATGACGTCCGTGGGTGCGGACCGCCCTCGGACGGCGACGTTGAGGCTGTTCCCGAAGGTGTTTTTGGCTCAAATTTTATGGGCGTGTAGCCTAAAAGATGTACAAGACGTTAGTGATTGAAAGAATTCAATTTGAAGTCAAAATTAATACGAAACTTAGTTAACAAGTTATTAGACAGAAACACAAACAAACCTTAATTCAGAAGCAATAAAAGTCAATTCGATTAGAAATTTCACACATAAGTGTATTCTGATCAGAGGGGTTAAGGAAGTCAAATTCCAACTGTTTTGACTTCGGGATTTGATTGTTCCTTCACGTCGGGAATCTTCGAGAGCTTCGTTGATGGCCGATCCGGTTCGACTTTGACCCAAGCTTCTGGCTCCTTCCTTGTATTGTTAGCCACGGTTTGCTTCTGTATTTTGTGTTTTGGTGCTAGGAATCTCAATGGGAGGGAGAAGAAGGAATGTGTTTTTTGGTGATTTCAGGATGATTTCGGTATAGATTCGAGGCTCGGGGTTGCAAAAAACGTTGGAAGTGGGTTGATGGCTGAGTTCTCTGACTTTGGGGATGATCTCCTCGCCCTAGTTCGTTCTTGGGGGGTCCTTTTATAGAAAGAGCATGGTCAAATTGATAGAGCAAGATCTTTATCTAAAAGACTGATTTTGTGCTCTAAGGGAATCTGATTTTTTAGAATGTGTTGCAAGCCGATAAAAATTATGAAAATTTAACTGAAGGTAAATAATGATTTTTAGGAATTTTGAGAGTTGGAATCGGATTATTTTGATAAATAGTCGATTAGATAAAAATCGCACAATATGGAATCTCCCATAATTCATAACTAATTATTGGAAAGTCGAAATAACGAAATTCCAACGGCATTAGTCTCTAAAAATCATCCTCTATTTGTGTTAAAATTTCATGACATTTTGTTTTCATTTCGGTTTTCCAGAGGAGAGAGAAAATTGCAAAAAATGATTGAATTTCTCTTTTAAATTTTGGGATAAGGTTCCCAATAAAATAATTTCAGGTTTATGACTGTATGTAGTCATGGTAACCATGTGACACTTTTATTTTAATTTGGAAACCTTTTAATTTCTATTTTGAGGCTATTTCATGTGTTAATTATTAAAGAAATTAGCTTATAATATGAATTAAAAGCTAAATTTCCAGAATAAATATTATCAGAGAATCATGAAATACCTTTCATAATGACCATGATGTTTGGAAGTGTTTGGAGATAATGAACAAGTCATATGAAAAATAGAAAATCCCGAGAATGTCCTTGGAAAATCCTACATTGGTGCATTTTGACCACTTTGCCCTTTAACACGTATGCCTTAGAGACTACTCCGGGGGGGTTGAAATTTTGGGTATAACACAGGGCAAGGCCCGTGCCTCAAGACAGCCACCACCATAGCCAGATAGGGACTATGAGTGGACTTTAACCACCCAACGACGAGCTCTCAACACTGACTCACTTATCCCGACACTAGACTTCGGGACTAGTGGGGCGGGTCCCGATTATTTAATCAACACCGTCCCTAGGACCCAAGCCCAGGTCCAGAGGGGCATCAACTCCCAAGCAGCTATACAACAATAGAAACCAACACCAAGCTGGATCCATGGTAACTCAACTCCAAGGAGTGAGTTGCCCAAAGCCTGCCATAAGGGGATCCCCGGACCGTCGGCGGGAGCGTTCCAAGTGGGCCAACATTGAACACTCGTTCCTTCATAATCCAAACTGTCCCTGTCTTAACCTATAGGGTCTCACAGGCGCGTCGCCCATCGTGCCATAAGTATAAGGACAAGGTGCTAACAAGGTCGCCATGCATCTGCAAGCTCCACTCATGATCGTAATCTCCGTCGTTAACGCCACATGCTATTAACAAGTGTACTAGCCCCAAGCCTTAGCCCGGGTCTAGGTCTTTGTTGCAATGACTTCAGTCACCCATGTATTACGCCTTTGAGTTCTCTTCTAGGTAACTCCATAACAAGTTATGTTTATTTTTCAAAAAATTTAATTTTATTTTTAGTCATTTCCATTTATTTTTTTGTTTATTTAGTTATTCATTTTTTGATTATTGATGTAAATTTTATATGAACTTAAATTTTTTGAGCATTTTATTAAATTTAAATTCAAACGAAACTTTGACTATTTATCCTTGAGGCTATTAGGGGGCATATGATGCGAGGGTAAAATGAGGAATCTGACTGAGGGGTATCTTGTAATAAAATTGAAACTTTAGGGGTATATCATAATGAAAATGAAACCTCAGGGGTATATCGTAAAAAAATGAAACCTCGGGGGTATTATAATAAAATAAACCTCAGGGGTATCTTATAAAATTCGCTCAAACCTCGGGGGTATATCGTGAAATTTCCCTTAAAATTATATATGGAATAACAACAAGTTTTTGTATCTATCACTAAATAACGCGTTCCATGGGGTCTAAAGTGTGTCACATATTAGTAAATGAAATACCATTCCACCCATTTCTTCTTCTCAGTTCTCAAGATGTTGCTGCACCTGAAATTAATAGAAGAATTTAGACTTTTGTTTCCTACTTGTATCATTCCTCTAATTGATGAGGAACAAACTATGGATATTAATTAAATAAGATGAGGCTTGTCCTCCGTGTTTTTGACAAAAAAAATAAGGGAGTTAA
The DNA here is from genome assembly GCA_023374045.1 of Limonium bicolor. Lineage (NCBI taxonomy): Eukaryota > Viridiplantae > Streptophyta > Magnoliopsida > Caryophyllales > Plumbaginaceae > Limonium > Limonium bicolor. Next base: position 291,068,483 of record CM041781.1, read on the forward strand.
GTGTGGAACTAAGGAAACAATAGACGGAATCGTATTTGTTTATATAAGCAAAGACCGGATATTATCCTATGTAATACCGACAAGACAGTGATAAAACGAGAATACGACTTTAACTCAATCGTATTTCATGAAATGTCCTTATAAAATTTTGTATTCTTATTATAAAAAATCTAAAAGAACTTGTATTAAAAGGGAGGAAGTACATATAAATCCATTATTCTATGAGTTTTTAGTAATGAATTTATGTTACAAACGCTTTTCTTTTCCCTTTAACTCACATGCACAATTTCCCTTAATCAAACCAAAACCCAAAACCCCCAATTTACATTTATGCACTTTTGTATATATTTATATGCACATTGACTAACCTTATAATAACTAGCTAGTATGAAGCCCTGTGGATACGACCTTGTTGTACTACAATGATTGGGTTCACTGCCCATAGTTAGCAAGATAGTTTAACCACTATTTTGTACAACAACTCTGGCAATTGGCAACAGTTTGGTGATGAAGGGCAAGTTCAGGCTTACGTTTGGCTGGTGGCAACTGGTGTTAGACATGGTTGGGGTTAGAGGAGGGACAACAGTAAATGGAGACTATGGAAGATAGAGGAGAGAGCATCTTGGAGAGAGACTTGAGCAGTCAGTCTTGTTGTGGCCCTTGTAGAGTGTCAAATAGTCACAAGTGTGGGTTGATAGTCACAGGTGTGGGTTGACATTTACATTATCCTTTTACATAGGTTTTCATTGTGATGTTCCGGACGAAAGAAGACCAGAAGTGGTTTTTACAAAAAAACAAGTGGAGTAAGGAAATATGATCAGTCGATCCAAGAAGAAACCAAATGGACTTATACATAAGGGTGCGTGAAAAGTATTTAAAAGTGACATAAAATCAATAAAAACTAAACTAACTAAACTAGGATAGATGTAGCTCAGGATGCATCCTTGCACCCATGCCCCCTTTACTACCGATTATTGACTCTTGAACTCATAGCTGAACAACGGGAACTCTTGTTTAACTAGTGATCAAACCTTGATCTACTAGTCCTAAACAAATATGGAAAAAATAGATAATGACCCTCTAAACCCGAGATGAGCCAAATCTTACTTAGTTAATTTTAACCTTCACAACCTGTTAGGGTTAACCTCACTAAATAGCATTAAGTACAAGTTCCCCCTAAGTTGTAATGAAACCTATCTCAGAACCACTGATGATAAATTACATTGATTTAGTCCTCACGGTTTAGGGTACTATCTCAGAAAACTCTCATGTTGATAGAAACCCACAGTAATTTCTGAATAGTCGGCAACCTAGAATCTATCACAAGGCCTAATATCGACAGATTCAGAGCAACCCATAAATTCCAACACATAGATAACAAATTGGGTAAAACCCTAAACAAATCCCCAAATCATGAGTGACAAGTTTAAGAGTCATGAATACTCAATAGTTATTAATCATTAAGCATAAGGACTAAAATAAAGCATAAATACAAGTTCAAGATTCAACAATGGAGTTTTAGGGATTTTGGGACAAAATCCCCATCCCAAACTACAAGGGAGGTTAAGCCTCCATTAGAACATAAATGAGAGAGAAAGGAGAAGAAATAGTCATGGGAGGTTGAAGATGAGCTTCAATGGTGAGGGGGTCCTTCCTCTTCTTTCCCTTCTTCTTCTTCCTTTTCTTCTTCCTTCTTTCCTCCTCTTTTTTCTCCCTTTTCGTCGTTCTTGTCGTGGCTCTTGATATCCCCCCTCTCTCCTTCTTTTTCTGCTTTTAAAATCTGAAATCTGGGCAAATTTCCGACTGGACTGCCCCTGTGGGGCGGTCCGGACCAGAAGCAAAACAAATGCTCTATCTTCTTTGTTATAGCTCAGATTTTGGATCCGTTTGCGCCCACGCGTTTGTCTCTTCGTCTACTTTATTTTAGCTATGTTATTTCTCCTATTTCAGCAATAATTGTGTAAAACACTAATAAAACACAAAACTAGAGGAAAACTAGCTAGAATGGAGAAATGAGCATGAAAAGTGTTGATAAAACATACTAAATACACCCCTAAAACATGCTCATTTAGACACTCAACAAGAGCCTCACAAATTGATCCATCCACCACCTCACATCGACCATCACCAGCTGCTCACCAAATCCACCGACCTAGCTCCACAAAACACCACAAACAAGAACTCACTTCTCACCTAAACCACAAAACAAGCCACCCAAGAAACCGATATCTCCATCTAGTTCGACAAACTTTGAGAGATGGATAGCGAGAGGAGATATCATTGAACTCAACAAGTCCACCCAACCACAGTCTTTGTGGATAACATGTAGGAGGGGACAACACTGGGGATGCTATGGAAGACATTCACATCATATGGAAGGATATTGAGTGTGTATTGTCTACCCAAAAGGCGCATTTCTAGTGGTATCCTCGAACCACAGGTCGTGGGTTCAAAACTCACCCACTACCGTATTGTGAGAATGGTTCATTTAGGCCCCATTCTTTTGCAGAGCTGAACCGTGAGCTGATGTCAGTTGTCAGCTGAAATTAGAAAAAGTAGAGAGAAAAAATAGTTGATATGACAATTGATGTATGTGGCATACAGAGAGAACAAACTACCTGATCAAATAAACTAGCTTATAATATTGACAAAAGAATAGGGCTTAGAGTCTCAGTATCGCTCTAATGTGAACTTTCAGCCACTTATTAAAAAAAGAATACAAAAATTGGCAACAAGTGGATAAAGTAATCCTAGAAGCGAATGACACATGGATTAATGGAAGCACAATCAGCACACAATCGGCCAAACCCAAGAAGAAACCCGGAAATCAAGGCAGGACTAGACAATTTGGGCATTCGACATCAGACCCTCGACTGCCACGACCACCCCCATATCACCCATACCCACCACATGAGAAAGGAAATGATGGGCACAACGATGAGAATATGACAGGGTCGTTGAACTTAATTATGACCAGAATAGGAACCATGCCTGGAGAAAGAGGATGACATATGGTGGTCCAATTAAGATGTCACCCTTTGGAGTACTAAATACTGATATCAAAGTTGGATAGAAGTATCAAAATTTGGTCGAAGGAACGAACCACCAGAGGAAGTAGGGGAAGCAATGGGGGAAGGAGCGGGGATTGAGCATGTAGTGAGTATGTATGCATTTGATCATATAGTTATAATTGATGAAAAAGGAGGCCAACAAAAGTTCCTTCAAAGAATTAAATGGAACTAGGAGAGATGGGCTGTAGAAGAATGGGTGGATGGGTCAGCTCCAACTAGTAGAGTAACAAGTGTATCCATTCGAGGGGTACCCCACCGGCTTGGTCCAAGCTGTCGGTGAAATCAATTGTGGAAAAGTTTGGTAAAATAGTCGAGATCGATACCAACATGGATCTCACCCCCATAAACCTGGAGGCGTATGCTGTGATTGAAACAATAATATACAAGATCATTAATGATGAGGTTCAAGTGTTGTTTGATAATGTGGTCTCAAATATTGGTGTAATAGTTAAAATTTGGGGTGAGGGGATGGGAGACAGGATGGCGCGGCCGGGAAAAATTCCAGTGAGACTACCGGTAGGAACCAGGATGGTTACGTGGTGGAAGGAAGATGAAAGGATAGAATCGGGATAATTGAGGAGTCACAAGGAAGAGAAGGTGGACGAATAAATGGTAATGAAGGAGCATGCATGAGAATTATGGATAAAAACCAAAAGGAAGTAACATACGAAGGGCCATACAATTCATCCCGAGAAATGGTGATATATTCGAGGTATAATTATGTGGAGATGTGCATGGGAAAGATGGCTTCAATGTACGTGGAATCAACGCTTAATGCCAATAATTGTGTCTTCGTCGAAAATAAAGACAATAAATGCATAACGGTGCAAATAAATGATAGTAAAGTGGCGTGCGTAATGATGGGGATATTGGCCAACGTGGGGAACATACACAGTGAATGGAGAAATGACCCCATGGGGCCTGCGGAAAGAATGGTAATGACATACTTAATGGACGGTGACAGAAGGAGGAATTGGGCTTAAACTACAAGGGAAATGGCAATGAGCCCTAGGCCCATATTAAATGAGAAGAGTGAGCAGCCTGATCGATAGATGGGCAAGTCACTTAATAACATCGGAAGTTATTCACAAGCAGCCCACATTAATAAGGAGACAAATGAACCTGAAGAGAAAAGTGAATCCCTGATCTCATCAACCGTGCACTCAGAAAACTCAACCGACTATTATGAAGACATTAAAGAAATATCCACATTCTAGATAGGATCCACTGAGATTTCAAACAAAGGTCACCCAACTCCAATCAATGCGGATTTCTTGGAAGAACTCATCCTAAATATTGATCTATCACCGAGAACCAAGGAAGCACATAGAGCAAAACAGTAGTAGCAGATAGATAAGAAAGAAAAGAGCAAGAAACAAGCAGTTTCGAAAGAAGCAAGATGCTACTTTAAATATGTCCAACGACTCAAAATAAACTCATCATTCTCTAGCAAGTCATTGGCAAATATTGACAGAATTCTAAAGAGGAGTCGAATAAGGATCCAAAAAGAGAATAATGGGACTGGGAGTGGCTTTTTAATATATTCATGGGTCAAAAAAGGTAGAGAAATGGGCACTAGTAAAGAAGAAGATCGGGAAGACTCAGGTGGCAATAATCGGGCTCCTGGAAATGCACCATTCCAAGCCTTGTAACAAAAAGCGGAACCTTTAGGGACTAGGAAAATTGGGAGAATGGAGTGAAGTATTCTCGGAAAGTCAATCAGGTGGTTTCATTGTGTCTTGATTCCTAAATGATGTGAAGGTAAAGGTGATTATGAGTAGCAATAGATGGTTGGCTTTGGAAGTACAAATACCTCCGAGTCAATTCCAAGGTATGATAATTTTCATTTATGGACCCACTAGTGCTGATGGATGTAGGGAAATGTATCAGGAGCTATGTAATGTAAGGCAAAACACTACTCTCCTAATTCTAGTGGTATGAGACTTTAATGAAGTCAGAATGGACAGTGAGAGGAAATGAGCGCATAGTATGAATACTAGTGCTTCAATGGTATAGTTGAATGAATAGGAGCAAGAGATGAAGATGAATTGGATCAACACATTGATCGAGATTTCAGCTCGGCAGATTGGATGAACCAGTACCCACACCTGTCTTTACGGGGGATACCGTGGAAGCTTTATGATCACAGGTTTATGTGGATTAAGTTTCAGAATTATGACTGGGGTCTAAGGCCATGTTGCTTCCTTGATATGTGGCTGGAAGATAAAGGTTTCACAAATTCTTTAGGAATGAGGGGACTAACCTAAACGGTACTCAGGTACATCAGAAATTGGGAGAGATGAAATTGAAGCTAAAGAAATGGAATATTGAACACTTTAGAAGAATTGATCTTACCCTTGAGAAGGAATCAAAAGAACTTGAAAGGCTGGACAAGTTAGACGAGGACAGGGTACAGATGAGAGGCAAAATATGGAAAGACACAAGTTAAAAACGGAAATGTGGGACACACTACACAAAGAGGAATGGTACTGGCGCCAGATGTCTCGGGACAAAAAGGTGAAAGAGGATGATATGAATACTCGATACTTTCACCGTAGAGCAACAATAAACCGAAACTTGAACAAAATCACTGCTTTGGTGCTTAACGGACGATTGTCCTATAGTCCCTCTACTATCCGAAATGAAGCAATGAGATACTTCAAGAGGTTGTTTCGTTTTGATCTAGCATTTGGAAATTACCCACACTTAGTAAGTAGACCAAGATTTGTTGATGCTATTTTGATTGACAAACTCAGCTCAATACTGAAACCCATTTTAAGACTAGCCTGAAGCGAAGTCCGTCAGTCTTGAACTGACAAACAGAGAATAAGTAAAATATTCAACAAGATTTTATCTAGCTATTAAAGATAAAATCTTATATGATAGATTCTCACACGGTTTCTGTATATATATAAGCGGAAGAAAGTCTAGGTTAAAAGTGTGCTTGTGAAAGGAGAAAACAAACACGGGCGAGTGCAACTATGAGAGTTTGGGGAAATTCATTGTAAGTGCATACAGAGAAAAACATAGACAGAGAGAGAGAGATTTGAGAGGTAATTCATAAAGAGTTTAGCTGCTAGTTGCGTTGTAGGTAATTTGAGTTCAGAACTCAAATTACGTGTGAGTTATGTCAAGGTAGTATTCTTGACGTGAGGGTTTGTATTCGTATTGAATACGTGATTATGTAACCATTGTTATACGTGATTATAATAAAGGTTCTACCTTTATGCTATTCTAGTCTTCCCTTCTTTCTCCCTGTTTGTCCTCAGTTGTGAACTCAAATCATCGACACCTTCTGAGTTGCAGACTCAACACCAACAACTTGGAATTTACAAGATTATCTCAGGCGGATCAGACAGTGTTAACAGAGATTCCTACAACAACTAAAATCAAACACTCGGTTTAGGAGTGTGATGGTAGCAAGGCGCTGGGTATGATGGCTACAATTTTAATATGATCAAACGTATATGGAGAATAATTGGACAAGGTTTTACAATGGCAGTTTTAAAATTCTTCACTGAAGGTTAATTGACAGGGGAAATCAATATAACCCGGGTCACACTAATTCCAAAAAAGCCAAGGGCTGATTCACTGGAATATTTCAAACTGATTAGTGTAATCAGGAGCATATATAAAGTCATTGCAAAAATCTTGGTAAATAGATTAGCGTCTATAATAAACAAACTGGTGGGAGATACACAAACAACATTCATCAAAGGCCGACACATCCTTGAAGGCCCCCTATTGACAAATGAAGTTATTCACTGGATGAAAGCAAGGAAGAGGAAATGATTCATATTCAAGTTGCATTTCCGGAAAGCTTATGATAGTGTGAGCTGGACATTTGTTCTGAGAATGTTTGATATATTTGGGTTTCCGAAGGTAAAGAATGGATACGCAAGTGCATCATTACACCAAGAATCGTGATTCTCGTCAATGGATCATCAACACCAACATTTAAACCTAGACGAGGATTACGCCAAGGTGATCCAATCTCCCCGCTGTTGTTTATCCTAGTGGTTAAGGCGTTAAATTGGATGCTAGATGACTCGATCCAATCAAAAGACGGGCAAGGTGTGGTGGTGGGTTCAAACAAAACTAGGGTGTCGCACTTGCAATTCACAGATGACACAATTATCTTTGGCACCCCGTTGAGACATAAATCGAGATCGATGAAGTGGATTGTTACTCTATTTGCTGATATGTTGGGTTTGGAATTCAATCGGCCAAAATTAGTGGTGGTTGGCATAAACTTAGAAGATAATGATAAGGAAGCAATGTGTAATATTCTGGGATGCCAACTTGGTGAGCTTCCTAGCACTTACCTAGGGTTTCCCCTAGGCGCGAACCCAAGGAAAATTGAGACATGGAAGCCGATAATATCAAAGGTGGAGGCGAGATTGAGCCGCTGAAAAGCATCATCGCTGTCCTATGCAGGAAGACTAGTCCTCATTAGAACAGTTTTGGACAGCTTACCGACTATTACATGAGCATGTTCCGAATGCCCAAGAAAGTAATGGAAAAGATCTCGTCTATACAGAGAAAGTTTAAATGGGGCAGAGGTGATGGGAAAGGTGTCACTCTGATGAGCTGGAACTCTCTGACGAAGCCAAAGAAGGAATACTGCCTTGATGATGAAATGGTGGTGGAAGTATTAAGTATCTGAATTTAAATTGTGGAAGAAGGTCTTAGCTGCGGTATATAATGAGGACATCTGTTTGCCTATAACTAATCTTTCTTAGAGGAATGTCTCAAGGAATGAGGTGTAGAAGGAAGTGGTCTTGATTCGTTTATGGAGCAATATAATACGGGAGGTCATGGAAAGGAACCTTCGATGGGTTGTAATAAGCCCCAGGCCCAATATACTAGTCTAGCCCAAATAGAAATATAAGTCCATTCCTTACGGTTGTAATAACTGTCCAATTACAAGCATATATAAATATACAGTACAGTACCCTATAATAGACTCGAGGGTTTTACATTCAATATACGAAATACACATTGTCGGCTACATATCATCTACATATCTAACTATGGTATCAGAGCTCAATTGAGCGTCTTCCTGCTTATCGATCCTTTCTTCCTTGCGTCTCCATGGAGGGACAGTCAACAATTTCGGCTCATTCAACAGCTTCAGCTGGATCGACAACATCTTCTGGTTCTATGACTTCCAGCTCGCATTCTCCTGCTGTGCCAGAGGTTGGAGGGACGATCACTGGATCAGCCACCTTCTCCTTTCCTTCCTTGATCTCCTCTGCAAACAACTTCATAAAGTTGAATTCAGGTAACTATCTAATTTGGAAGAAACAGATTGAACCCTACTTACGGGGTCATGGTCTCTTTGGGGTTATAGACGGTTCTCTTCCCCAACCTGCTCAAACAAATGATGATAACAATGTTAATCAAGAGTATTGTAAGTGGAAACAGTTGGATCAATTAGTAATGTCAGTGCTTACATCCTCCCTTTCTGAGACGGTTGTGTCTCAAATTTTATGTTGTGATACTGCCGCTTCAATTTGGGATCATATCAGTAAGATGTACACTCATCAAAATGAAGCTCGCATTATGCAAACTAAAAATCTGCTTATGGATCTCAATAGAGGTTCTGATACGGTCACTGATTATTATAACAAAGCTCAGACCCTAGCTGCCTCCCTTGCAGCAGCTGGGTGCCCTCTCTCAGATAGTGATATGAATTCCTATCTTCTACGTGGTTTAGGACCAGAATTTGACTCACTGGTCACAACTATTCTCACCAGGGCAGATCCTATTCCCACATCTGTTCTATATGGGAACATGTTGCATGTTGAGGCTCATCTAAATCAGCAGGCTCAAAGTTTACAAGGGTAGAACCCCTTGAGTATCAACTCTACAGCTCTCACTCGTACCAACAGCAACACCCAGCTGTATCAACAACAGAAAGGAAGAGGAAATGGTGGTTATAGAGGAAAGAATGATAACTACAGAGGCAGAGGAAGGGGCAGATCCTCAAACCAGAATTACTCCAAAACATCTTTCAATCAGTTGTCTGGCAAATCAGATCCTAGACCTGTTTGTTAGGTCTGTGACAAACCTGGCCACACCGCTAAAGTCTGTTGGCACAGGTTTAACCAATCCTACCAATCCAGTCCACCCACCTCCTTCAGTGCCAACTATACTGAATCCTACCCATCAGAATCATCATGGTTACCTGACAGTGCTGCCACTAATCATTTCACAAATGACTTTGCTAATCTGGGCCTAGACTCTAATGCTTACACTGGGTCAGAGGGAGTGTCCCTAGGCGATGGCTTAGCCTTGTCCATCCATCATCAAGGAACAGACAGGCTCTATTACCCTACTAAATGTTTCACTCTCTCACAACTTCTTCATGTCCCTGATCTCACAAAGAATTTAGTGCCGGTTCAAAAATTCTGTGCAGATAATGATACTTATTTTGAATTCCATGTTTCTCATTTTTTAATCAAGGATCGAAAAACGGGGCAGACTCTTCTACAAGGAGGGGTTAAAGATGGTCTTTACCAATTTCCACCACCACACACACCACATCCAGAAGCCCACCTCACAGCCAAGACTGATGCCAAGACTTGGCATCTGCGCCTTGGACACCCTTCTATCAGAACCACTAAACTTATTTTGAATAAATTTCAGCTACCTAGTACTCATGTACATAAACTGAATGATACTTGTATGCCCTGTTTTAAGGGCAAGATGCACTCCCTTCCCTATTCCCCAAGTCCCTCAGTTTTTAAGGCCCCGTTTCATTTGCTTTTTATGGATGTTTGGGGACCTGCGCCTGTTACTGGTTTTTCTGGTTCAAAGTATTTCCTATATGTGGTTGATGACTATTCTCGATATTTGTGGATCTTTCCTATCTCTGCTAAGTCATGCGTTGCCTCTATTGTTTTGGATTTCATTAAACTGGTTAGCACTCAATTCTCTACCATGGTTAAGGCAATCCAAACAGATGGGGGAGGAGAATTTAAACCTCTCACTCTGTTCTACGGGCTCAGGGAATTCTCCATAGACTCACATGCCCCTATGCTCACAGTCAGAATTGGAGCATTGAAAGCAGGCACCGGTCCATTGTGGACAAGGGATTGGCTATGTTAGCTCAAGCTTCTCTACCTCTCTTATTTTGGGATAAGGCGTTCTGCACTGCTGGCTTTCTAATGAACAGAACACCTATGGCTGTTCTTAAGCACTCTACACCTTATGAACTGTTATTTGGTAAGTCTCCTGATTTCTCTTCTCTCAAGGTGTTTGGTTGTGCTTGCTGGCCCAATTTACGGCCTTATAACAAACATAAAATGTCCTACCGCACCACTCTTTGTATTTTCTTGGGATACAACCCCTCACACTGGTTATGTTTGCCTAGACCTCTCCACAAACAAAGTCTACATCTCTCGGGATGTTTTATTTGATGAGCATACCTTTCCTTATCAAACTTTTTTATCTCAACCCACTCCCTCACCTACTGACACCACTGTTTTGCCCACAATTCATACTCCACAATACCCTTCCACCTCCTCACCCACTAACATCCTTCCCTCTACAGAAACACCACAACAAAGTTCTCCCCACTCTCCTTCCCCTGCTCATTCCGACCTATCCCATGTTCCTTTTGATCTCAGTCAAGCTACATCCTCTCCTGCTAGCCCAAATAACACCTCATCTACTCCCTCAACCTCCTCACCCCTGTTTACCCCTTCACCCACTTTACCTCACCCAATGATTACCCGTGCCAAGGATAATATTCAAAAACCTCTCATCCGTACAGATGGCACAATCCCATGGCCACAAGCTCACACCCTCACTCTCATTCCTGACTCTCCAACCTACACTCAAGCCCTCAAACATCAGGAATGGCGCCAGGCGCTCTTACAAGAATATCAGGCCCTTATCTCTAATAACACTTGGACCTTGGTTCCTTCTCCCTCTAATACTCCTGTTTTAGGAGTCAAATGGGTTCTCAAAACCAAGTATAATTCAGATGGATCAGTGGAAAGGCGCAAAGCGCGGCTGGTTGCAAAAGGCTATGATCAGATCTATGGGCTGGATTATTTTGAAACCTTTAGCCCAGTTATTAAACCCACTACAATGCGGATAATCCTATCCCTCGTAGTTGTTCGAGGATGGCCAATACAGCAGATTGATATACAGAACGCGTTCCTACATGGGGATTTAACCGAAACTGTTTACATGACCCAACCCCCTGGGTTCAAGGATCCACATCTACCTCACTATGTCTGCAAACTCAAGAAAGCCATCTACAGTCTCAAACAGGCCTCGAGGGCATGGTTTGCAAAACTGACTAAAGCCCTAAACTCTATGGGTTTTCATGGATCCAAAGCCGACACTTCACTCTTTATCTACTCATGGTATGGTGAAACCCTATATGTTCTCATCTATGTCGATGATCTGATTATTACTGGGAGTTCCTCTTCTCTTGTTACAAAATTTATCTCTGTTCTATCCTCTTTGTTTCCGGTCAAAAACCTAGGCCCCTTGAACTATTTTCTCGGGGTGCAAGTACAGAGAAATGACAAAGGCCTAATTCTGTCTCAACAAAATACATCACTGATTTATTTCACAAAACCAACATGCATGCCGCTCGCGCTGTTCCTACCCCAATTTCTCCCTCCACAGAAATCTCAAATGCAGACACAGAAAAATTTTCAGATCCCAGCACATATCGCAGTATCTTGGGCAGTTTGCAGTATTTAAGCTTAACTAGGCCAGATATTACTTACCTGGTTAATCGCTTGTGCCAGCATATGCACAATCCGACTGTGGGACACTGGCGTGCCTTGAAGCGCCTTCTTCGATACCTTGGAGCCACTAAAGATCTCGCTTTTCATATCAGTTCTCGCTCCCCTCTGTCCCTTACTGCTTTTGCCGATTCTGACTGGGCAAGTTCTTCAACTGACCGTCGGTCCACCACGGGTTATTGTGTCTTCCTCGGCGCAAACCTCATATCTTGGGTCTCCAAAAAATAGGCTACGGTTGTGCGGTCCACTACGGAGGCCGAATACCGTGCTTTGGCTGCCGTCGCTTGTGAGCTCCTATGGATTCAACACCTTTTCTCTGAAATCGGTCTCTTTCTTCCCACACCCCCGACGATATGGTGTGACAATGTTGGCGAGTATATCTCTCAGCCAACCCGATCCTCCATTCCCGTATCAAACATGTTCAACTTGATTATCATTTTTTGAGAGAGAAAATCAAGAACCGTACTTTGAAGATAGACTTTATCTCCAGTCAGAACCAACTTGCGGATCTACTTACAAAACCCTTGCCGACTCGTCGTTTCCAGATTCTCTGCTCTCACCTTCGGTTGCACCCGGTTCAAGCGTGGGGGGATAATAAGCCCAAGGCCCAAGATACTAGTCTAGCCCAAATAGAAATATAAGTCCATTCCTTACGGTTGTAATAACTGTCCAATTACAAGCATATATAAATAGACAGTACAGTACCTTGTAATAGACTCGAGGGTTTTACATTCAATATACGAAATACACACTGTCGGCTACATATCATCTACATATCCAACTAATGGAAAGGAACCTTCGATGGGTTGTAATAAACAGTAACACAGTCAAATGTTGGATGGATCCTTGGGTAGGAGGATTCAATCTTCGAAACAGATTCCCAAAACTGTTTCTGGTGAGCAATTTGAAAACGGCTACTGTCTCTGAAGCTGGTTTCTGGACTGGAATGGAATGGCAATGGAATCTAAATTGAAGGAGACCTCTATTTGAGTATGAGGTGGAAGAGGAGAATCAACTAATGTGCCTAATTAACGAATGTAATATGGCATATGACGAGGAGGATGATTGCTTAGTACGGTTAGCAGGTAAAGAAGGTTTGTTTTCTATCAAAAGCTATTATACAGAATCCATGAACTTGATGCATAATCCCTCTCCGTCCTGGCACAAATTCTTTTGGTGCAAAGTAGCTCCTCCGAGAGTTGAGGTCTTTAACTGGTTTATGCTGAACAACAAGTTGGTCACTAAGGACAAATTATTAAGCATGAATCTTGCCACACTGAATCAAATAAAGTGTTCGCTATGCCAGGTGGCAATGGAGACCGTAGACCATCTAATCCTGATGTGTGTGGAAAGCCAGAAGATATGGAGGATTATCTACAGATGGTGGGGAGTTAAATCATTTGCAGGCATCTGATGTGCAATACTTTTTCAAGTCCTGGTGCAAGCAGCCACCTATAAAGAAAACGGGAAAGTTATGGAAGATGACGTTCATGTTTGTCACCTACAATTCATGGTTCGCAAGAAACAAGCTGATATTTGAGCAGGAAGTAATCGATTGGGAGAAACTGGGAACATCGATTAAACTCCAAATTCTTGAGTGGGGCAGATGCAAGGAATCAATGCAAGGATCTCTTAATACTCAGCTATTTTGTTGTAACTTGAAAGATCTAGTCTAATTGCTGTAGCTAGGCGATGTATTTTCCTATTTTATTTTTGCTCCTGTTGTCACTTCCTGGCTAGATCTAATGTAGCCGCATAAACCTTAATGGTTGTAATTGCTACTTTGTTAGCCCCTTGATTAAAAAAAACACACACACACACTCACATGCGGCTATTTCTCTTCCTTTTACGCTGACCCTTTGATCCTTCCTAGTATATGTCTCTTGGGAATAAAGCAGTAGTTCAGCTGTGTCAATGGGTCGCCTTATCAAGTGGCTCATTCGAAACTTCATTGTTTGTTTTTTCTTTAGTCAATTGTAGCATAACATTCAGGTTGTTTCAACAAACTGCGCCCTCCCCGCCTACTTTGTCTCGCTCAACTTCGACTTTGTCTACACTTGTATTTAATCAGTATTGACCTTAGAGTTCGGACACAATTAATATCGGTAAGCTTTCATTGATATTTTGTGAAAATGTAATGGGAGGTGTATCCGAGAAGAATGAAGAATGAAATTTCAATATATTATGTGAAGTACTCGGTATCATCAAGACAGTTACTGTTAAAGTAGCTGGTTCATGAGTCGGGAACTCCAATTTTGAGGGTGAGGAGTGTATGAGAGTTTTTAAGTTTTGTTAGGAAAATTGATAGCTATTTTATTTGATTTCACTTGCATCAGAATACTTGCATATTTTATCAAGGTTGTTAACAGAAATAAAAGTCTTTTTCAAATACGAAACAAATTGAATATTGGAAAGAATTTCTTACAATACCGTTAGAAAACAAATCAATACATTAGACCTTGCAGTGAGTGAGCATTGTTACTCATTAGCACAACTTTCATATGTGACCCTTGATGGGGTAAGAATAAGTGATGTCCAAGATCCAGCATAATGAATCTCTAATCTTCATCGCAACACATGGTAAGAGTATGTTGTCTCCATCTTCATAAACATTTTCAACTTGGTTGCTAGCTTGATTAGAGGTACTAGCTTTTTGTCTTAAGACAACAATGAAACACCAATAAACCAAGAATGCTATCAACTCTGATAACAAAATATAATTTTCCAACACACTGCTTCCCATGTTTATAAATGTATCAACCATTCTAGAGTCAACAAAACAAACATTCATGTGGTACACATCCTCTTAAAGTCAGATTTATCTATACATTTAAAAAATATTGGTAGACCCTTTATTCTTTAATTCATTGCCTTTTGTAACTTTTGATCATTAACCAATATGTTTAAATGTTAACCAATTACTAACATTCAATATCAACATAATTACCTAGTTCCTACCCCAATTACTACGTACCCAAACTTAAAAATAGAAGTATTACCCACTACTTTTTCTCATTTCCATAGTCATGGACAGATTCGAAAGAAAGTGGAGTAGGTACTTAATTGATTAGATGACAAGAGTATGAGATTCTACCTATTGCAAAGACTTTTACTTCTTCAGAAAAATTGAGGGGAAATAAAATCATCCGCTTTAGTGGCAGATATTCTGATCTGAATCGATTTACAGAGTTATTTGTGAGTTTGGGAGAAGGAGGAGAACAAGATATAGGATTTTGTCGTATTTAGAATTCAATGTGATGTCCCCTACCCCCTGTCTGCCCGCTGCCTATGGGGATTTCCCTCAGTACCATTCCCAGCAACGTCTCTTCTAGCTGTTGGCAACAACAGCCTATTTCTAAGCTGAATAAACTCTATAATTTACTCTCAGACTAACTGAATCCTAAAGACCCATTCTTTCAGGACCGCATCACGACAACCATAACAAGAAAATAAGACATGAGTTAAACATAAGAACTAATCTTTTTCTTTGACTCATACGCCTGGTTGTGCAGAAGAGGTAGGTAGGATCTCCTAATCATATTCTTTTTAATTGGCATCTACAAGTTGGTGCATTGTGGTAAAAGCGTAGAAGTGCAAACAGAATAGGAAGCAGTGTTGAGATTGAATCATTAAAAAAATTAGTTAATTTTTGGGTTTTCTAAGGTAACATATATGTAAGCGGCTCTGGTACTACCTACTTTATTTCCAAAGTGAAGAAGCATTACATTAAGAAAGATCATCACTACCAAATTCACTTAACACTGAGTTAATGCTACAAATTAGGATTATCGTTTGACCAACAGAAAAAACAAAATCCTGATCTACAACACCAATGGAAAACTTATCTAGCTAGTTTGAAAAAAAATAAACAGAAAAAAAATCTAGATTCTTCTATTTAGCACAGGCTGGAGCATGAAAATCTCTAACAGTAACAAACAAGAAAGACTGTGGTTTGACAACGAGGGACGAAGAAGCCTTGACTAGCTTTGGCTGCATTTGAGGAATATCATATTTGGCATTAAGCTTCAATAGATTCCCATTCAAGAGCAACTCTCGGCTATGAATATCCCCATCCTTAGGGGTCAAATGATACTCTTCCCTATTCTCATAACCCTTGAATTTCTTCACCATCCGTCCAGGACCCGGGTAAAGATTCAAATCATTGAACAATTTAACCTTGTAAGCTGTAGAATTATCCATGTTTATCATCAGAATTGTAACCCCAGGTTTAGTCCTGGCGCAATGACTATAAACACGAAGATTGGGTGACCCATCATGTGTAGCTGTCAGAACATTCTTCCCCATCAGTTTATGCCATAATAGGGCACCATAGAAATCAGGATTAGGGATGAAATTGGTAGTGTTAAGGAGGGCGTAATTCCCACCAATCAAGGCTTGTCTGCAGTAAACCTTGGTGTTGAAGGTTGAACTCATGCCTAGTTGATCCAAATACCAATACCCATCAACAAAAGAGTTAGACACCGTTTTACCACCACTGTTGTAGGCACCGCCGGCTTCTCCAACCCACGCACCAGCCCACGGGCCAAAAGTGTTGACGGTGGATTTCAAGTCCTTGAAGGTTTGAGCCATCTGGTCTAGAAAATATGGGTCCTGAATCTTATGGATCAAATTCTTGTCGTTTCCAGGTCCTAGGTTGTATATGTGGTGGGTTATCCCGTCTACTATGTTGGGACCAGCGGTTTGAAGGAATGTAGTGAACCATTTCTGGTCGAAGAAACCAGCAGGACCTAATAACTTTGGTTGGGTTGATGGATCTGGGTATAATGTTGTTACTAGTTGCTTGAGGACTTTGAAGTCCTGAGCGTACTGTGTTGGGGTCACAGTTGCTGAGACACCGCCTGTGAGCTCATTTCCAAATTCGTAGGAATCAATTTTATATCCTTTTGAGATCGTGTAATTCATCAGATCTTTTGCATTTTGCGGGTTCCAATCTCCCACAAACCGATCACTGTTTCTTATCTTGATCCTTCCGAACAGTGCATTCAAACCAAATGTAAGGATAACCCTGCATTCAGCCATTGTTAGCATCCCACCTTCAATCAAATAAAGATCCACACTGAAAAAAAAAATGTGTGCATACCCTGTTTCACTAAAAAAGTTGTTTAGCTCATCCCATCTTTGCATCTCAAGGCACCCTTCACTGAACCCAAACAAGCCACCAGATTGTTTGGTCATTTTGGTGCAATTTAAAGCTGCATCTCCAACTTTGTATATAATTTGATCTTGCAATGAACCTCCCACCCTAATTCTTAGAGGCCCAAAAGCTGAAATTAAAATTGAAATTGCAGTACATTAAGTTATTGGAGCCACATATGATATAGGAATTCACTTTTGTATATAACCTAATTTACTTACCCTTTACAGCTTTGTATAGAATTTCGTTTTTCAAATCCTGCCAGAGATGAATTGTATCATGGTTAATGAATAGATACGTCTTTTTATCAAAAATTAAACAATAGTAACAAATAGGGTTTAATTAACATTACCAGATTTGGAATGCCGGCAAGACCCCAAGGACACTGCCCGTAGTCACACTTGTTGACTGGCCACCAATCTAGAGTTGCACATATGAAGTTCTCATCCGTGCTCGCAACTGAAGTCACTCCTCCGATTGTGAGTCTTACAGCATCATCTTTTACTTTCCTAGCTATTGAGACTGGACAACACCATAGGAAAAGAAGAGTGAGAACAAAACCATTAAAGGTGCTTTTTGGAGCCATTAATCCCAAGAGTTAACAATCTATATCTCTAGAAGAAGAGGAATAAGTACACTGACACTAGACTATATTGCACCCATATATATAGTGTTTCATGAATATTGTAGAAAATTTAGAAAAAAAAATTTAGAATCAACTTAATTGCTGAATGAAAAAGATAAGATAAGAAGTGAAACTCCCCGTGTATTTCTCTGAAATCTTCAAGATTAAATAAATTCATAAATTTGGATCACGTTTTTAAATTCAAACTAGTTTGAACAAAAGTTTAGGAAACGACATCCATTTGGAAAAAAGTAAGACAATTAATTACATGAGCTTATCCAAAACTTTATAATTATCTAATTCAAAATAGAAAACACCCTAATTGTATTATCAAATTGTTATCACCATTTGACTGATTACTCATGTTAATGGGTTTCATTTTGGAAATATATATTGACCAGACTATATTGCACCCATATACTATATAGTGTTTCATAAATGTAACAGAAAATAAACCAAAAATTGAGTTAAAAAAATACAATAAATCATTGAGATTCTTAATATGAAATATGGAAGTCCTTAAAATTAATTAAATTTACTGATTAAAAGCAGGTTTTCAAAATTGAAACAAAAATTAAGGAAATGACGGTTTTTTTTTTAAAAAAAAAGGACAATTAGTTACTTGAGCTTATCCAAAACCTTCAATTATCCAAAGGTTGAATAGTGAACAAAATCAATTATATTTATCATTTGACTCGGGGACATAGTGTTTTGATACCGCCGCTTAGAAAATTTGTAGATTCAGTTACTTAAAACATTCTAGTATATTTAAGACTACTTAGATGCAAAAATATTAAGTAAAATATATAAGATTATTAGGTAAAACATACGCAACACAAATAATTTTCTGAGATAAAATTTCTACTAACCACTAAAATATAATCACTTTGAGTGAACAAATAGTTGCAATTTCATAGTATATCAGACTGGCGCAAGTAGCAACTAATTTATGTTTTCAATATTATTTCTAATGCTTAAAAAAAACTTCCTGCTAAATTGTTAGAGATTTATATATTAGAGATTTATCTAGCTTTTAATAAGTATTGTATTAGTTACTCCTATTAACAATATAACATATGTTGATTGAAATATAAAATTAAGAAAATGAAAAAAAAAGCAAATTATACCAACAATATTAGTTACTTGTTTTGCTGCATTATTAAAGTATAAAATATTACGCATGGTTTGTAATATATTTTAGACAATATATAATTCCTTAAAAAAATATAAAAGACAATAGATAAGATGTTTTGTCTTCAACTTTTTTTTTTCAGATAAAATTGTTTCTTCAAATGAGGGTATGCATACAAATTGACAACAAATTATGCAGTTCAATCTTTTGCATTCAAATAATTACTAGGTTTTGGGTAAGCTCTATTATGTTACCTTTTCTAATGAAAACTCATAAATTTGTGTCCGGCATTATAGCCCGACTAAAATAAAGGTGTCCTTTGCAAACAAGAAATCGCTTCTTTCTATGAAATCACAATGAAAGACATTATATATTACCAAAATGAAACAAATAAATGGGAGTAATCAGTCCAATGCTGATAACAATTTGATAATACAGTTATGATGTTTACTAGTATTTTGCATTTAGATAATTACAAGGTTTTGGATAAGCTCATGCAATTAATTGTTAATTTTTTTCCAAAAGGATGTCATTTCCTAATTTTTTGTTCAAACTAGTTTGAATTTAAAAACGTGATCCTAATTTGTAAATTTATTTAATTTTGAAGATTTATGAGAGTTTCAATTGTTATCTTATCCTTTTTGATTCAGCAGTTTAGTTCATTCTAGTTAATTATTTTAATTTTCTACTATATTCATGAAACAGTATATTGTTACAAGTATGAGCTGATTTAACAGTTATCATTACACAGTTCTCGCTGTTGTGGTTTTAAAGCCTTGGTTCTTCTTATAAGGATTCAAATGTTGTTTCGGTATTAAAAACTTGGTTCTTCTGATAAGGATTCAGAAGAGGGCGGGAGTCTACTCAATCAATTTATCTCTTCCAAGTGGATCGATATGGCTCATGCCTCAATGGATACACTTGCTATGTTTTAGGTACTTGTAGTTAGGGTTAAAATAGAATGCTTAATATGTAATACTCTTCATGACTATAATAAAATTTGATACTATTAAATATACTTTGATTATAATAATATTTGTATGTTAATTTATAATGTTTCATAATATATTATACATTTAAATGTAAATTGAGTTTTATTATAGTTAATGATCAGTATTAGAAATAGTTGTCAATATATAAAGTTCCAATAAAATAATTTCAATGGTGGTGAAAATTATTTCCCCGGTTTGTTAATCAAAATAGGCAACCTGAAAATCCACTCCATAATGTATAATCAATGGAGGCGACCCTGAAATACCTTACAATTCTATTTCCAAACTTTAAGACTTTAAAGCATAGTTTTGGTCGTTTCTAAGGGTAAAATGAGAATGAAGCCATTTGGTAGAAGCTTTGAGGGTTAGGATGTGTTCCACTGGGTATACAATGTATTTTTCCATAAGTTGACCATGGGTATTTAGGTAATTTTGACCAGAAAGTTAACTTTGACCACCTACGACTATTTTGGTAATATAGTCCGAGTCAGAAATTGACCCTTGGCTTATAGGCGTAGATATAGTACATTAATGAAATACCGAGCCACAAAAAAGTAGCTGGAAGTTACCTTATCTTAGAGACAAAATTTCACCTTTAAAGCACAAAAGAGCCATGATGTTCTTAAATGAGATTTTATCCTTTTGGTTGTTATTCTATGTGATTGAAAGATTTATTTAATCTTAATTAAGGTTATATAATTCATTTAAAACGACAAGTATGTTAAGAATAAAGGACAATAGAAATATGGGAATTTGTAAATTCTTTTATTTTCAAAATTTTGGCCTCGAAACCACAAACCCTCATATAAATGTGTGTCCCTAGACTCTTTATCAGAGCTAAGTATGAATTACTTTTTTCTATTTCTTTATGTTGTTGCCCTTGTCTTGAACTTATAATTGCATTATCAACTACAAGTTTCAGAATGAGCTTTTAATTGCCTCTTCAGCCTGTATGACCAGCTTTAGGCTATGTACACTAAAACATATAATTATATATTGTTACAAGTATAAGCTGGTTTAACCGTTATCATTACACAGTTCTTGTCGCGGTATTAAAGCCTTCCTTATTCTTATAAGGATTTAGAAGGGGGCGGGAGTTTACTCAATTGATTTATCTCTTCCTAGTGGATTGATTTGTTTCATGTCTTCCTCCCGGTTCTAAATTAATGGACACAGTTGCTATTTTTTAGGTACTATGTAATTAGGGTTGAAATAGAATGCTTAATATGTTATACCCTTCATGACTATAATAACAATATTTGATACTATTAAATATACTTTGATTATAATAACATTTGTATGTAAATTTTACTATGTTTCAGAATATATTATACATTTAAATGTGAATTGAGTTCTATTATGGTAGAGTTATAGATTGTTAACTTTAGGATTAATGGCTCCAAAAACACCATTCATCATCTTGTTCTCATTGTGTTTTTTCTATGGTGTTCCCCGGTCTCAATAGAGAGGAAAGTAAAAGATGATGTTGTAAGACTGACAATCGGAGGAGTGACTTCAATTGCGAGCACGGATGAGAACTTCATATGCGCAACTCTAGATTGGTGGCCTGTCAACAAGTGTGACTATGGGCATTGCCCTGGAGGCCTTATATATAAGTGAATTCCTATATCATATGTGGCTCTAGTTAAATTAATGTAGCGTAATTTCAATCTTAGTTTCAGATTTGAGGCCTCTGAGAATTAGGGTGGGAGGTTCATTGCAAGATCAAATTATTTACAAAGTGGGAGATGCAGCTTTAAATTGTACCAAAATGACCAAACTATATGGTGGTTTGTTTGGGTTCAGTGAAGGGTGCCTTGAGATGCAAAGATGGGATGAGCTCAACAACTTTTTTTTGTGAAAGAGGGTATATGCACACATTTTTTTTTATTTTCAGTGTAAATAGTCTTTATTCGATTGAAGGTGATGATGCTAACAATGATTGGATGTAGGGTTATCCTTACATTTGGTTTGAATGCACTATTCGGAAGAATCAAAATGACATGAAACCCTGAAAACGAATCCGGGCCATTGGATGCTCGCGATTTCCGGGATTTTTCGGATAAGGGCTTATCTTTGACTGGCAAAAACACCGCCTCGCCCTAGGGAGGTTTCTGCCACTTAAAATCGTCTAAATAATCTGCGTGAGACTGCTTCTCATACCTCATCCTCAAACACCCAAACTCTCTCAAATCCTTGATAATCTCCACCAAATTTGACAAGGTTAGTTTGTTAAATTTCACAAAAATACCGTTTAAAAAAAATTATTTGTGGTGGCTTTTTTACCAAAAAATTATGCCGCAAGTGCCAAAATGAGGCAAAGAAACAGCCTTGAGGTGATGCTTCTTTTAAAAAAATGAGCGTAAACCGCCGTGGAGTGAGGCGGTTTCAGCTTATTTTTAAGTAGAAGCCGCCCTGGTCAATGGCGGCTTCAAAAATACGGAAGCGAAAACCGTCCTCACCTGGTGCAGTTTCTTTGCCTCATCTATTGTCTGACATGAAATCCTGAAAACGAACCCGGGCCGTTGGATGCTCGTTATTTCCGGGATTTTTCGGATAAGGGCTTATCTTTGACAAGCAAAAAATCCACCTCGCCCTAGGGAGGTTTCTACCACTTAAAATCGTCTAAATAATCCGCCTCTGCGTTAGATTGCTTCTCATACCTCATCCTCACACACCCAAACTCTCTCAAATACTTGATAATCTCCACCGAATTAGACAAGGTTAGTTTGTTAAATTTTCAGCATTTTTTCTCAATTTTGTATATATTATCTACTTTTAATCACTAGGTTTTACCATATTAGTTTCGTGAAGTTTAGTTTATTGTTTAATTATATTTGGAATTAATTAATACAATTAATTTAGAATTTCTAGATCCCCTCTAATCTCCACCAAAGTAGACAATGTTAGTTTGTTAAATTTTCAGCATTTTTTATCACTTTTGTATATGTTATCTACTTCTAATCACTAGGTTTTACCTTAATAGTTTTGTGAAATTTAGTAATTGTTTAATTATATATTTAATTCGTAATTAATTAATACAATAAATTTATAATTTATAGATCTTTCAAAATAGTGTAGAATTATAGAAATGGTGTTATAGTCTAAAATTTATTTGTTGATTCTTAGTTTATTGTTTAATTATGTAATAGTTAGTAATTATTGTTGCAATTAATTAATAATTTTAGATCTTCTAAATTAGTGTATAATTACCTAAAAAGTATGTAGAAATTCCGTTATAGATTAAAATTAATTTTGTGATACTTAGTTTATTGTTTAATTTTTTTACTAAGTTTGTAATCAATTGCAATTAATTAACAATTTTTAAATCTTCTAAATTATTGTATAATAAGCTAAAAAGTATGTAGAAATGTTATTATAAATTAAAATTAATGGTGTGATACTTAGTTTAATGTTTAGTTATTTATTAAATTTGTAATTGATTGTTGCAACTAATTATTTTTTGTACATCTTCTAAATTGGTGTATAACTACCTAAAAACTGTGTAGAAACATTTTTATAGGTTGAAATTAATTTTGTGAAACTTATCTTATTGTTTAAGTGCATATTAAATTCGTAATTAATTAAGACAATTAATTTATAATTTGTAGATATTTTAATTTAGTATAAATACCTAAAAAATTTGTAGAAATGTTGTTTTAGGTTGAAAAAAATAATAAGTCGATAATTTTGTGAATTTATTTTATTGTTTAAGTGCATATTAAGTTCGTAATTAATAGTTGTATAAAATTAATACTTTGTTAATCTTCGAAATTGGTGTATAATTAACTAAAAACTATGTGGAAATTTTTTTATAGGTTGAAATTTATTTTGTGAAAGTTAGTTTATTGTTTAAGTGCATATTAAATTCGTAATTAATTAACACATTTATTTTATAATTTGTAGGTCTTCTAAATTGGTGTATAATTACCTAAAATCTATGTAGAAGAGTTTTTAAAATTTGAGATTATTTTTCTGAAACATAGTTATTGTTTAAGTGCATATTAAATTTGTAATTAATTAAGATAATTAAATTATAATTTGTAGATCTTCTAATTTAGTGTATAATTACCTAAGAAATATGTAGAAATGTTACTTTTGGTTGAAATTAATTTGTGAAACTGAGTTTATTGTTTAAGTGCATATTAAATTCGTAATATATTGTTGGAGAAAATTACTAATTTGGTAATCTACTAAATTGGTGTATAATTATCCTAAAACATATACAGAAAAGCTTTATAGGTTGAAATTAATTATGTGAAAGTTAGTTTATTGTTTAAGTGCATATTAAGTTCATAATTAATTAGGACAATTTATTTTATAATTTTTAAATCCTCTAATTTAGTGTATAGTTATCTAAAAACTATGTAGAAATGTTGTTACAGGTTAAAATTAATTTTTTAAAACTTGTTTTATTGTTTAATTATGAATTAAGTTCGTAATTAATTAACGTCTAATAAAAAATTTAAGAATGTATGTCTTCTCCAAGAATGAGAGTCGATATTAATCTTTCTTGAACTTCCGGCAATACGTTTCCAGTGGTGGTCACATCTCGTGCCCACTGTCTCTTTTCTTTTCTCTAATTCAATTCTCTGTTTCTGGAGGGAATCGCAACAATGGATAAGGGGGATTCTTTCGCACAGATCGTCAAGAAGAAACGGAGTCACGGCTCTTTCACCTCTGAAGCAGGTTTAGGAGGGGATAACCAAGATAGGGTTATGTTGGATCGAAATGCAGCGAGCCAAAATGTTCTACAAAGCCCGCTTAGAGAGGTAACTAGGAGTAATTCCCAGGATGAAGAAGAAGGTCCAGTTGAAGATCTGGAAGAAGTGTCGGATGAAGAGGAGGATTCGATGGATGATGATGATGCAAAATGTCCTACTATCTCGATTACTAAGGATCAGAAGTTAAGGTTCCGGCGGCCATGGATACAGGCGATTATTGTTAAGCTTCTGGGGAAGACCCTTCCCATGAATGTTCTCTCCGACAGATTGAAGCGAAGGTGGAAACTACATGGCGATTTCAATATCGACGACTTAACAAATGTTTTTTTCAAGATAACTTTCTCAAACAGGGAAGATCTGCTCTTTGTGCTTTCAGAAGGCCCGTGGCCTATTATGAACCACTATCTCACAATCAGAAGATGGCATCCTAACTTCGATCCGAATTCTGAAGCTTTATCATCGCTTGAAGTACTGGTAAGATTTCCGGATCTACCAAGTGAATATTATAATGAGGAGTTTTTGTCTCTTGTTGGTGCAAGAGTGGGAAAGGTTAAACGTGTAGATCTGTCCCCGACGATATTTGGAAAATCCCGACTAGCAAGAGTGGCGATAGAGGTCGACCTTACGAAGCTGCTTCTTGCAAAATATAAATTTCGGCGAAGAGTGATGAAAATCGAGTATGAAGGCTTACACTTGGTTTGCTTCAAGTGTGGGTGTTATGGTCACAAGGATTCAGTGTGCCCATTTAACAGTAGCGATGACAATATACAGCAAGAGGAGGGCGTCAAATTAATTGCAAACCAGCAACCGGAACAAGTATCTCATGTTGTAGATAACTATGGCGACTGGATGGTGCCGAAAAGAAAGAATACGGCTAAGAAGTCACAATGTTCCAAGCGGGTCTCGCAAGAGATTAAACCCAAAGAGAGAAAGTTGGAATCAAGATTTGCGGCTCTGGAGGCTGAGGAAACTCAGAATAATCAGCAACTAACAAATCCAGTGCCAATCCCCCAGTCAATCACACACAACGAGGAAAATCCCAGACTCACCCCCGATGATCCTAATAAGAGAATACATATTCGGGAGGATGGGGTATCGGTTTCGCCTCGAAAAACTAGGGTTTCGGGTAACCCACCTTCTAACCTGGGACGTCAGACCGAAGATCCCCCTGCTGCCACTGCCCACGGAAGTCGTGGAATCAATCTCCCACAATCTAGACAAGCCAATCGTGGAGGAATTTTACATAGCCCCCCTGTTCTTCAGGTAATACCGCTGGGTAACTCTATCAAGACGGAGGAAGGTACATAATCTTCTAGTATCTTATTTATGATGAATAAAATTGTGTTTTGGAACGTAAGAGGGGCTCTCAAGCTGAGCTTTCATCGTGCTATTAAGAATATCATTCTTGCTAATCGACCTGATGTTATGGTCTGAATGGAACCTAGGATTAGTGGTGCTACTGCTGATGCTGTCTGTGCTAAACTGGACTTTAAAAATTGTTTTCGTGTTGTAGCTGAAGGTTTCAGCGGAGGTATTTGGATGTTTTGGAATGATAACTGTGTGATTGATATTATTGCTAGTAACAAACTGTTTATTCATTGCAAGGTGATGTCTAGGGATAAAATCTTCCTTTTAACTGCAGTTTATGCTAGACCTATAATGTCGATTAGGAATTCTCTTTGGGATGATCTTGACCTTGCTCACTCTGGGAACTCCTTTCCTTGGGTCTTGGGTGGTGATTTCAACGCTACATTGCTTGCCTCTGATAGATCTCAATGTGTATTGAATAGTCTTGGTATTGATCGGAACTTCTCTAGCTGGTTTCATAAGAGAGGGCTAGTACTAGTTAAAACTATCGGGAATAGGTTTACATGGTCTAATGGTCGGCATAAAGCTTGTCTAGATAGGGTTATAGATTCGGTGGATTGGATTAACATGTTTTCTGATGCCTCTGTTGATGTTCTGTCTAGATTTGCGTCTGATCATAGCCCCCTTATCCTCCATCTTGACCCTAATCGTAATAGATCTGCTAGATCTAAGTTTTTTAAGGTGCTTGCTGCCTGGTTTACCCATCCACATTTTAGCCAAACCATTCACCAAAATTGGACTGGTGATAATCCTCTTTATGATTCTCTCGGTTTTATGAGCACTCTTCTG
Organism: Limonium bicolor; assembly: GCA_023374045.1. Classification (NCBI taxonomy): domain Eukaryota; kingdom Viridiplantae; phylum Streptophyta; class Magnoliopsida; order Caryophyllales; family Plumbaginaceae; genus Limonium; species Limonium bicolor. Next base: position 291,095,110 of record CM041781.1, read on the forward strand.
TCTGACTGGAATAAAAGAGTGTTTGGCCATATTGCCTTTAATAAGAGGAGGATTGAAGCTAGACTTCGCGGTATTCAAAAAGCCATAGATGAAGGTAGAGGTAGGCACTTGTTAGGCTTAGAAGCTTCCTTATCTAAGGATTTAGAGATGTGGTTGCAGAGGGAAGAATTGTTATGGCATCAAAAATCCAGAGACCAATGGGTGGGTTTGGGTGACAGAAACACTACTTTCTTTCATCTTAAAACTAAGCTTAGACGGCAGCATAACAAAATTGAGAGACTTCTTGATTGTAATGGTGGCTGGGTGACCAAAAATGAGGACATTGAGAATATTCTTACTCAACATTTTGTGTATTTGTTCAGTGCAGATTCTGATATTCATTATAGAGCTATTGGGCATGATTTCCCTTCCCTTAGTAGTAGTGACAAGGAAAGTCTTGCCAAACCAATAGAACTTAATGAACTCACCACTGCAATCAAATCTATGAAGCCATTTAAAGCTCCGGGTAAGGATGGCTTTCCTGCTGCTTTCTTTCAAAAGTTTTGGAATCTGTTAAGCCCTTCTGTTTTAAGGTTTGCTCAGGATACTTTCAATAATCAGAAACTTGACAAAAGATTAAATGAAACTACTGGTTCTTATTCCTAAGGTGGCTTGCCCTACTCAGGTATCACAATTTCGCCCCATTTCTCTATGCCAAACACAATATAAGATCTTTGCTAAACTTTTAACAAATAGGCTGAAACCCTTTATGAAAACTTGGGTCTCGGATTGTCAGGCCAGTTTCATTCCTGGACGGAGCATTTTCGAAAATATAATTATAGTCCAAGAGGTCTTACATTATATGTGAAATACTAAGAGTAAAGAGGGGTGTATTGCGATGAAAATCGATCTAGCGAAGGCCTGTGACAGACTCTCTTGGCGTTTTATAGCTGATACCTTGGTCTGTTTAGGCCTTCCTTCTAATCTAAAAAACATGATTATGGATTGCATTACATCAGTATCTTTTCAGATTTGTTGGAATGGAAACTTTACCAAAACTTTTGATGCGGGGAGAGGTATAAGACAAGGCGACCCTCTGTCCCCTTTCATTTTTGTGCTATGTATGGAAAGATTAGCCTATTTAATCAGAACTAGTGTTTCTAGGAAAATATGGAAACCTATTTCTTTGGGTAAGAAAGGCATATCTCTCTCACACTGTTTTTTCGCAGATGACCTAGTTTTATTTGGTACAGCATCCATGAAACAAATTCGTATCATGCCTGAGTGCCTTGATGATTTTTGTGTTGCTTCAGGTTAGAGTCAAAAGCTATCAGACCTATACCCAGCCAAGATATCGATAGGAGAGTGTTAGATTACTGGATAAACAACATGGGATGGAATAGGGATGCTCTTTCTGATCTCTTACCTGATAATATGTTAAATCTGATTGCGAATTATTCTATTTATCCAGAGTCAGGGTCTGATTTTCTCACTTGGTGGCCTGCGAATGATGGTAGCTATTCTGTTAAATCTGCATATGATATACTCACGAAGTGCTCTGATCATGTTAATATAGACAGCTCTGCAGTTTTCAAATCGATATGGAAACTGCCAATACAGGAGCGTATAAAACTCATGTTGTGGCGCACTTATTTAAATAAGCTTATGACCAACTCCAGAAGGTTTTGTCTGGGTTTATCCAGTGATAAATCTTGTCATTACTGTGGCAATGAGGAGACAATCCTGCACATTCATCGGGACTGTCCAATAGCTAGAAGAATATGGGCAAAACTTATTTCTTATAGTTACTCTGCTGATTTCTTTGGATGTGATTTACAGGTCTGGTTTAAGAACAACTTAGTAAAGAGTAAAAAGGGTCTGATAACTATAAAGTGGAGGATGGTCTTTCCTATTGTATGCTTCATGCTATGGAATTGGAGGAACAACAAAATCTTTGGTAAAGAAGCTAGAATGTTTCTTCCTTTCCGTGCTATTATACTGCGGTGCCAACAAAACAAGAGGGCCCAATTGTACATCAAGAAGCTGTCATCTGTCTGGAGAAATGAAAATGATTGCACAAACAGGGAGTTTTCTATTCTTACCTACGACTCTGGCTCCACTCTCTTCACTATTGATGGTGCGACTTGTATTTCTTCAGGTGTAGCTGCTGCTGGAGGCTCATGGAGGAATAGCTATGGCGACTGGCTTGGGGGCTTCATTGCAGTATTTGGCTTCAGAAGCATACTTCATGCGAAAACCATGGCTCTAGTACATGCCAGCAGTATTGTGAAAGCACAAGGCATACACAACGTAAAGATTCTGACTGACTCGACCCAGTTGGTGAATCTGTTAGAAGAATGTCCGGGAAACCATATCCTAAGACCTCTGCTTGAAGAATGTAGATCCAACCTGTTGTCTGTGTCTAATAGTAGAGTTGATTATTTCCCCGTTCTCATAATATGGTGGCTGATCTTTTGGCTAAGTCAGGTCTAGCTAGGCCCTTAGGCTACAGTTTTCCTAATGCCCCTCCTGCTTGTATCATGAACCAATTACTTGAGGATAAATCCTCCATGTTCTCAATTAGGGAAGGGGGCTGAGTGCCCTCCGTCTTTCTGATAAAAAAAAAGTTCGTAATTAATTAAAATAATTAATTTATAATTTGTAGATCTTCTAATTTAGTGTATAATTACTTAAAAATTATGTAGAAATGTTGTTTTAGGTTGAAATTTATTTTGTGAAACTTATTTTATTATTTAAGTACATAATAAATTCGCAATTAATTAATAGTTTATAGGTATTCTAAATTAGCAATTATCTAAAAACTATGTAAATGTTGTTATGGGTTGAAATTAATTTTTTGAAACTTATTGCATTATTTAATTGAATGTTAAATTCATAATTATTAATTTACAATGTGTAGATCTTCCAAATTAGTGTACAATTACTTAAACACTATGTAGAAATGTTGCTATAAGTTATAATTAATTTTGTGGTTGTTTAATTATATGTTGAATTCAAAATTAATTAAAACAATTAATTTATAATTTGTAGATCTTCTAAATTTGTGTACAATTACTTAAAAACTATGTAGAAATGGTGTTATATGTTGAAATTATTTTTTTGAAGTTTAGTTTTATATTAAATTCCTATGTGTATATTGTTTTTTTTACTTGTAGTTCAATGTTTAATGATTTATTTACAATGAAACTTCCACATTTGTAATGATCTATTCAATTTTTGGACTTGTACGTGCATATCTCATTGGTTGTGAAGATGACAATCTCATTCCAAAGACAAACTGCTAATCTCGGACCCGATGATGCTAATCTTTTCACGTACCAGTCGACTCACATCTCAGCAGCACTATTTTCAGATGATCCGGTCAGTAAAGTGCATGTGAAACATCGTCACCTTTCATTTCCTATTTTATGTTCAAATTTTTGATATCATTGAATCGTTTCTTCGTGTAATCTAGATCATGAGGAACACAAAAAATACTGAAAGAAAACTGCACTCTAGGAATGTGGATGTTGAAACCCCTCATCTTGCCCTGGTGCCATTTTCATGTAGTCGTGTGGGTCCCATATGAGTTCAAAATGCTGAGCCAATGACATAGGTCCGAAGTATAACTGTTTGACTATCATCTTATAAAATTTCATTGATTTTGGATACCGTCAAAGCATTACACAAACTAACCGAAAGTTGGGGAAACCATCATGTTTATAAAAAAAAAGAAAACGCTAACAATGGTGCCATTTTCATGAAGTCGTGTGGGTCCCATATGAGTTCGAAACTTTGGACCAATGGCTTAGGTCTGAAGTATAACTGTTTGACTATCATCTTACAAAATTTCATTGATTTTGAAGATCGTTTAAGCATCGCATAAACTGATCAAAAATTGAAAAAAAAAATTCTCGAGAAAATTAGCACAAAAACCACCCAGCCTTGGTGGTTTTTGGTCGATTTATCTAGACACCACATTAGATGAGGGGACTTATGGTTAAAAAATACAATAAACCGCCTCAGGCCAGGGCGGTTTCTGCTCATTGTTTTTGAAGCAACACCGCCTCAAGGCAGATTCTCTGCTCCCATTTGGCACTTCCGCGTAATTTTTTTGGAAAAAAACCACCTCAAGTAATTTTTTTCAGAAATGATATTTTGGCAAAAATAACTTAATGGGGGATATCTTCACATACACCAACTGAAGAAGCAAACCACACAATACTAGGTGTAGATTGGACAATTTTTTGCTAACTCTGCTTGGATTCACCTCTTTCCTCATGGTCGCAATTCCCACCTTTAATGAGGGCGGTCTGATCACATGCCCATTAAGTTGCTCACGCAACCGCTATAGAGTGCTGGACCCAAACTTTTCAAGTTTGAGAATTGTGGGCATCCTATCCTGATTGTAAGCGGATTATTCAAAATTTGTGGACAGATTTGGAGGGGGAAGGGGATATATAGACAAGGTCTATTGATGTGGTCAAGCTTTCAAGGATTGGAGGGGGGAAGGAAATTCTGACCGGAAACTGTCCATGCTTTAAAGTTGCGGGCATAGATTGATAGAGTTGCCCAACAACAACCATCATCGTAAGCTATTTCTCAATGGAAGAGTTTGAACCGGGAATTACACTTGCTGCTCCTTAAGGATGAAACACGCTGGGCTCAATGGTCGTGACAAAAGTGGTTATGTCAGGGTGATCGTAACACTAGTTTCTTCTTTAACGCTATCCGATCTCGACGTAGAAAGAACACCATTCTAGAGCTTGTGGATAATCAAGGACGACAGGCTTTTAATTGGATGTACGTTTAGGAAGTGGCTCACTCTTACTTTTTGAACTTGTTTCAATCTTCCAACCCAATAGCCATCCCCATATTCTCTCATGTGTTGAGATTCAAGTGCTTGCTCACTAACAGAAGTCTTTGGGCAAACTCTACACCAAAGATGAACTTTTAAGTGCTTTTAAGGATATGCATCCTAACAAGGCCCCAGGACTGGATGAGATTAATGGTACCTTCTTACAGACATATTGGAATATCATTGGACAAGACTTTGTAGAGACTGCTCTTTTAATTTTGAATTCATAAGAGATGTGGCAGGTTTAAGCCACACGCATATTATGATCATACAAAAAAAGGCGTCAATAGTACGACAGATTTCCAAACCATCTCACTCTGTAATACCTTTTATAGGGTTTTTTTTATGCTTAATTAGGTTAATATTGTATATATATATATATATTTCACGTGATCAGATAACCGAGGCGTACATACATATTGGCTGCATTGGGATTGAATTGAAATCAATCTCATGAAGTGAATATACAAAGTCATGCACACACAAAAAGTTAACATGGAGCTACATTTCTTATGTTCATTCACGGCCGTGCACATTCACGCATGCAAGTGAAAGTGGGCTGGAGTTTTGTTGGACTGCATCACTATTGGCGTGGACTTCATGATGATTGACCGGCACATGCATATACAAATTGGCCCATTATTATTTGTTCATTCATGACAGCATGCATGCACATGTATTCGGAAGAAAGTAGCATGGAGGAGCAGCATATATCATTCGGATATATATCTATACGAGACAAATATACGGGGCTATCTTCGACACAAGACAATTGCATTGCGAACCCTAGCCGCACCGTTCGAGAGAAGTCAGACAGAATACATAGAGCAATGCAGACAGATCGGAGCAGAGGACAGAGACTGGATTTGTCATCATTCTATAATTAGATGATGTTTTTAATCTCTTTATTATTGTTATTATTTATTTGTCTCTGATGTCTGAGTAGTCGTTAGAGTATTAGCTTGCTATGGACAACTAGTTTTATTTTGCTTCATGAGTTGCTAGATATAAATTCCAAACATATTGTAGTTTTAATCCTTGTTTATTATTGAATTCACTTGTGATTAATTATTGCTTGAGTTTATTTGGTATGAATTGCTTACAAGTGAGAACTGCGGCGTTCATTAAATCTCAGGAATATTATCAGTGAAACTTGAGACGACAATTCCTGGGGATTAGCTGACTAGGGAGAAGTAGTAAACCAGGATTCACCCTTTTTAGAACTGTTTAGAAGATCATCTTTTTATTGTTTTTATATTGATTATTTATTTAGTCTCTGCAAACCCACCCCCAATTATTATTGTTATTTTTCCTTTATTTATTAATTAGTTAGATTAAAGACTCAAACTAGACACAACCTCCTTTGGTTCGATAACCTAAGAAATACTACCTAGGAAAACTTGCTACGATACACCAGTACACTTTGCAATACGATTTCACCCGTACAATGTGTGGGGACCTTTTAAGGTGCCTACCTATGATGGTCATAACTACTTAACTATTGTGGATAATTTTTCAAAAAGCACATGGAAACATTTGTTCAAACGAAAGTTTGAAGCCTTTTCTGCTCTAACGTGCTTTGTACGATTGATTGAACGTCAATTTGAAAGAAAGGTTAAAATCATAAGAAGTGATAATGCCTTTGAGTTAGGTAGAAACAATAAAGGGATGCATTTTTTTAAAGTGGAAGACATTATACATCAAACTAATTGTGCTCACTCAGTATAATAGAATAGAGTTGTGGAGCGAAAACACAAGTATTTGCTTGAAACTGCTCGTGCCTTATATTTTCAAGCACATTTGAGTTTTCCCTTTTGGGGAGAGTGTGTTCATCATGCCACTTATACAAGTAACATACTTCCTTTACATCCCTTAATGGATTAACCCCTTATGAAAAACTTTATTCCGTTAAACCTGATTATAATGCTCTCAAAGTTTTTGAATGCTTATGACATAGAACTAATGTTAAGGGAAACAAAGGAAAGTTTGATTCCAAAGCATCTAGATGCGTTTATCTAGGCCTAGCTTACAACAAAAAGGGTTATAAAGTCTTGGACTTAGAGACACACAATGTTCTCATAAGTAGGGACTTAACCTTCTACGCAACTATTTCTCCCCTAGCTGATTCCACCTCTGAAAACAGAACTTCTCATCATGAAACTACTGATTACATCCATGAGTCTATTAATTATGATGAACCAACAGAAGAACAGGCCAACATTCAATAGGAAGCACATGCGCAGGATCCAGTTGAAGCAACAAAAACTGATCTAGATACACATGCGCAGGATTCAACTTAAGTGACAAAAACTGCTCCTTCTATAAGAAGGTCAAGCAGAGAACGAAATATTCCTGGCCACCTTTGAGATTATTTCCTTGGAGGAGTACATGTCCCACAGGAAGATATCTTCACCAGCATTCTGTCAGAAAGATTACAACATCACCAAGGTAAGGCAAATTGTTTGACAGAGTTACTCACTAACATGAAGTCTATTCATTCTTTCAGAGCTCACGCCTTGGTCAAGCATTCTCACATTGTTATGAAGAATTTTCAAAACATTAAGGATCCGAGAACATACAAACAACCTGTCAAGAATCTTCGTTGGGTTGAGGCCATGAAACAAGAGCTTCAGGCGTTATAAAGCAATAATACTTGGTCGATTGCTGAATATTCAAAAGGGAAGGCAATTGTTGGATGCAAATGGGTATTTAGAGTAAAACTGAAGGCATACGACAGTTTAGAAAAGCACAAAGCTAGGCTCGTTGCAAAGGGGTCCACACAAAAATACGAAGAAGACTATTTTGAACCCTTCTCTCTAGTGGTCAAAAGGACCACTATTAGAACACTTGTTGATGTTGTCATCAAAAAAGGATGGGAAATTGATCAACTCGACATCAACAATGCTTTTCTACATGGCGATCTTCAAGAAGAATTCTACATGGAAATGCCCTATGAATTAAAGGATATCTACAAAGACAAAGTTTGTAAGCTTCACAAATCTCTTTATGGTTTAAAGCAATCCTCACGTCAGTGGTATGAAAAGCTCACTCATTTTCAAATGTATGGTTATGTACAATCCAAAACTGACTATTCTATCTTCAATAAATACAATGGAAAGTTTAGGACTTTTTTGGGTGTTTATGTTGATGACATGATCATAATGGGCAATGACCCCAATGAAATTGTGAAGATTAAAGCAGATTTGAATAGCAATTTTAAAATCAAAGATCTTTGGAAATTAACATACTTTCTTGGTATGAAGTTTCTTTATACCGAAAGGGGAATCATTCGCAACCAAGGTAAGTATGCCATGGACATCGTTGCTGATTATCTACCTTATGATTCTCTAGCTGTTTTTGTCCCTTTTCCCACAGGGATCAAACTCACTCCTAATCTAGGTGACCTCCTAGAAGATCCTACTCATTACCGGAGACTAATTGGCAGAGTAAATTTCCTCACCAATACAAGAGCTGACCTCACTTACCCAGTTCAACATCTCAGCCAGTTCTTTAAAGAACCACGAGTAGGGCATCTCAAAGCTTCCCTGCATTTACTTGGCTATATAAAAGGGACAACATGACAAGGAATTATGTTTAACAACAACCCATAATAGGAACTCACTGCCTACTGCGATGCAGACTAGGATAGCTACTCCTTTTCCAAACAATCTGTAAGTGGTTACATCATACTGTTGGGAGGTACTGCTATCAATTGGAAATAAATAAAAAAACAAGAGACTGTGGCTCTTTCCACAGCTGAGTTAGAATATCAGTCCATGCGAAGGGTCACCACTGAGCTAACTTGGGTTTCACGACTTTTGTCTGAACAGGGAGTTCACAAGATGAAATACCTTAAACATTAATTATCTTGATTAATAAGAAAGTAATTAAATAGAAGAGTTTAATTAAGGGCTGATCATTAAATAATAAAGACTAATGAGCCCTAATTCATTAAGGAATTGTATAACCTCTAAACATGCATACATATATATATATTTATTTATGTATAGTCCAAAATGGGCACTAAACCCCACATGAAATAATGGACTAAAGAGGAAACATTTATAAGGAGAAAACAACTCTTACAGTTAATGTGACATGTAACACATTAATTCATGATTTAAGGACATAAATCATGACAGAAGACTATGAAACATATTTTATATAGTCAAAATAATTTAAAAGTGCAATAACCAATTAGAAAAACGCCTAAGGACAAGAAAACAACATGTGACAAACCTAACACATGAAATAAGTACAAAATGTATAACTGTAACACCCCTACTGCTAATACTGTCATTACCGTCCAATCTCCTTATACAATCCAGACTCACGCAACGGATACTTACATACTCTACGGTGGGTGATACGATGCCGTTAGCCACCCACGTGACTAACAAGGCTACTACTACTACATACAGCATCGGTCTGATGGACTGGAATATCCGAGTACTACACACTTATCATACATACTCCAATTACCAAATCAAATACTAAAACTTCCCATTCATTACAATACTCCATGAGTTCAATACATTATAATACACCGAGTTTACTAAGATCCTTATACATACACATTACCTCTTTTAATTTCATACATACTCATTAAGAGTTAGCCTACCATCCCATCACAAACTACTTACTTCCTAAGTACAAGGGGTGTGCCACTTAGTACACTCCTACATTCTACTACTAACTATCCAAGTGTAGCCACCGATCTCTTACCTTGACCATATCTGCTTCGGGTACCTGCACACTAAAAACGTTCCCCCTAGGGGGTCAGCTTTCGCTGCATATGATAACCGCATACCCCGCGTACTAGTGAGGGTACGCCGACCACTTGGTCGAATACATGCAATTCATTTTACAATACACACATGCATACATGCTTTCATACATAATACTACAATACTTTTACGCAAGGAATACATACATACACTTCAACACATACACTTCGATACATACACTTCAATACATACATGGTAAACCATACAAGCCAACAGATACATACTCACCTTTCCCGAAGTCCACATTACACAATTCATATACCATACATACGCAATACATACACAATCCACATACTTGTTAGCTCCTTTTTGTCCACCCGGGTTAATCGGGTGGAGATTACTCTTTTACTCGTTACACAATACTTACGCATACATACTCATACTTTATTTACTTACTTACTCAAGTCAAGTCGTCGGGACCTCCGGCCCGGGGACTACTCTGTCCCACCACCGGGATTTACTTGGTTCACCAATCCAGGATGCTACCCATTTAAGGGGTTTGGGCCGAGGACCAGTTTAAGAACCAGGAATCGGATCCAACCTCTTGTGTCTCCTCATCCTCACGCGTGGCCGAAACTATATCGAACTTCTACTCATTCCAATTTATTCAATACTTAAGTTAAGAGTTAGGTAGTTAGGAATTAGTAGAAGTCATTCATTCAAGCCACATACACAAATACATTGCTCAAATACACATCCATACTAATTAAAATACAATATACAAGTACACTACGGGATACAAATACACTCCATCATCATTCATATATTTCATGAATTATACAAACTATTGTTCAAGACAAATATCAAGAACAATGTAAACAAGCACAAGTAAGTGTGATATAGTCCGATTCATGCGTTTATCTTATTAGGTGATCAAGTAAGCACACAAATCGGGGTAACCAGATTAGGATACAGGGCATGAAGAAATCATACCTTTCACCGTTGACTTTGGACTCACCGACTCCCTTCGGTGTTCAACTATTTGAATCCTATCACATACATACAGTTGGATGGTTAATTATCCATAATTAACCTTACTTATTACTTTCCTAAGTTTCCTAGTTTATACTTACTAACTCTTTGTTACTTAAATACATTTACTTAAGTTACTTACTTACAATTATTTTCTAAGCTTGTTTATAGCCTTAATGACCATTAAACATCATTAATCATGTCTTAATCATCTTATACAATCATTACCCATCCTTACCCTACCTTAGAATAGCTTTAAAACACATTCTGGAAGGATTTTAGTAGGGTCCGGGTTAGTGTCCGAGTTTACAAACCCGGACCATAGTGCTTGGTCAGTCTCGGGTGGAATTTAAGTGTGGTCCGGGTTTAGGGCTGGGTTTACAAACCCAAACCATGCATTGTAGTTTCTCTCGGGTGAAAAATTTGGGTGGTCCGGGTTTAGGGGTTGGTTTGCAAACCCGGACCATTCCTTTGCAAATCTATCGGGTGTATTTTTGGGGTGGTCCGGGTTTAGGTCTTGGTTTGCAAACCCGGACCACTCCTTATGAATTACAATCTGTCGAGTTTTTTGACTGGTCCGGGTTTGCGTACTTGTTTGCAAACCCGGACAAGTTGCAGTATTTACATATATGCTAGTTTCTTACTATGTTTCAACTCCAAATTTCTACCACTCTCTTCCCCATTATTCCTACATATAATCTAGCATATTTTAGCATTGATTAAGCACTTTAAACTATCCTAATCCACCTCTATCAAAATCTGTTACAAAATACACTCCACTGTCAGTTTTTTCTCCCCTGTTACATTTTTCTTCTTCCATAATGCTACAGATTTTTCCTTAAACCTTTACCATTCAATACTCCCTCTACCAATGTTTCTCCTAGCATTCTAAATCCATTACTTTGCCACTCTAGTTCTCCTCATTAACTAGACCCTCTTCAAATCTGTTTTCAAGGTACTAAACTACTCACTTAAACTCTCTAGGTTCACCTAGTTACCACCTAGGTTATCCCTTCTTCTTCCACATCTAAGTCCTTCAATTTTCCATACAAATTTGGGCAGAGGTTCCCCTATATTTTTAACATTGCCCACATGCATTCTCAGCCCACACATTCATTCTGTAGGATCGGGTGGCTAACTCAAACCAATCAAAGGTGTGAGTCTAAGGATTGGTTTGACTCAATCAGCCTTCGTAAATGAGAAACACTCTGTGATGTATAGGTACTCAATCGAATTAACTAAACTAAGGGTGCGGAAGACTTTTACGGTAATTGTAGCGAAACGATGAAAAGAGAGAAGGACTCTGTGGAACTCAGCAAGATACACAAATAAGCTATTTCATTTCCTGGTCAAATAAAACAACTTACAAATGCCCACTAAGTAGAAAGGATCTACTTAGCGGTTTTCCACTCACTCACCCAACACACTTTCTAATCAGAACAATGGTAAGCGTAGTGAAACTAGGATCTTCCTAGGTAGAGTCTATCTAGAGGCGCTAACTATCTTGGTACGTATTCTCTCTCTCTTTCTAGCTTACAATGCGATTCTCTTTCTCTCTCTAAGCTCTGAAATAATACTCAATGAAAGCACACTTAAAACTGACTATTACACATCTTATTTATACTCTAAGTACAATAGCAGGTCGAAGGAGTTAGTTCCGAAAATACCGGAACTAACTTAGTGGGCAACTTCCAACGGCTCTTAAGTGGTCTTCTTACTTGGGCCGCGATCTTCGGATGTTGAGGAAGAACTTCATGACCGTTGTGGCACTTGAGGTGTTCCGAGTTGACTCCTGATTTTCCGCAACAGCACGAGAGAGTCTATGAAGTCTTCTTTGTTGCGCGGACTCTATTGGAGAGGCTCACTCTTTGTGTCTGTCAAGTGATGATTGACTCTGTCGCGGTGAAGGGCAATCTCTGCAACACTCCGATGTCCCAACAGTTTCCCCCTTGTTGCTGATGATAGCAAACCTTCATGAATCCCGATGGAGTCAATCCTGAAATAAAAACACAAGGACTAGGGGAACCGACCCTGTCAAAGTTCCCCCTTAATAGCAGCAGTAACAACTAAATTCAAGGACTCTATTTAGATTCCCCCTTGATCGGAGAGGGACTCCAGGCAAGCAAACGATAAATAAGCAGTGTAATAGGCAGGATAGTATATAAGGCAGTCAAAACACTAGACCATATGGTCCACCAGCGCAATCCAAAAAGCAGTTTAAACCAGCAGCAGAATAACCCGTACACCAGACGGGATTCACCGCTTCCCCCTTTTGCTTTCATCAGAGGGGAAGCCCATAGTATCACAAAGTCAGTCAAAGTATTCACACAAAAACCATTAAAAAGTGTTTAGAACTTAAAAGCAGCCTAAGTTCTAACACTACACACACACGTCATTCTAAGGGTTTGGGGTTAAGGTGGATTGGATGTCAAGGAGTTGGTCTTGCAAGGCCGCCACTGTCGTCTCTATCCCGGCGAGTCGGTCCATCATCCGCGTCTGGCCCTGAATCAGCTCGGCTACGTGCGCAATGAGGCGCTCCACTTTCTCCAGGAGGGGTAGGAGTGAAGCTTGAGGGACTGCCTCTTGAGAAGTGGATGTCCCCGCCGTCGTTGAAGTAGATGGTGGGGGCAGCAGCTTTGATTTGTCGATAGAAGTCAGCCGATTCAGATACCGCAGGTTGATGGTGTCTGCCTCCTCGATGGACTCTGGCGTCGAAGTCTCCAAGGGTACCTGAAAGAATTTGAATACGCGAGGCAACCAGAACACGTACCCCAAGGAGTGTTTTGGGGTGTCGACCGACTGGGCTAGGTGATGGAGAATTATATGTGCCAGATTGATAGAGTGACGATTGATGATACAGTACATATGGTGAGGTCCAAGCAGTTGACCATGAGATTTCCTTCCTTCTTGGGACAATGTTTTTGATGACCAGAATGTGGAGGAGTTGGTGTAAATGGAGAGATCGCCACGGGGTATGGGGGAGCCAATCTTTTTCTTGGAGGAGAAAAAGCGATAGATTTTATTTTTGGGACCCCGGGGATCTCAGGAAGGATTCCTTTTCATAGAATGACAGGCCAGTAGCAGGGACGCCAAGAATTTCGGACAATTTTGCAAGATCAAAGAAGATTGGGTGGGAATTAACAACAGACTGTGCAACACCGTTTCGGATGACAAGGTTTTGGAAGAAGTCGATAGACTCTGTGGGATACCACTCCGTAATCTCACAGAAGAGGTGTTTCCACCCCTGAACTTCTAGCATAGTAACCAACTCCCCTAGGTTGGAGGATAGAGCCCAAGAAAAGTCGAGGAACTTACCCCTGACGATATTCGTTCTGAGGCAGGGTCCCCGAGCATGTACGTTGAGTGAATGGGTCGACCTTCACACTCCGTCGGTGCGGCTTTGGTGGTTTTTGATCTTTGGCGGAGGTAGCACCAGTGGAGGCATCGTGACTGGCCGTGGGCAGTTCTTGGACTGGAGACGATTCACCGGAACCAGAGGAGACAGGTTGTGCCTTGACGGAAGAACGAAGGATTCTTTTTGCTGTGGGTCGGGTAGAGGTTTGGCCTTTTCTCTTGCGGGTTTTGGGTGGAGGTTGTTGTGGTGGTGTTGCGGATTTAGCGGGTGATGCTGTGGGGTTGGTGTAGGGGATTTGTGGGTGATTTGGTGGTATGGGCTTGTGGCTGATCGGTAGGATGGTTTTCGGCGGGAGGGTTGTTAGCTTGTGGTGTTGGGGATGGTGGTAGGGTTTGGATTGGGGTGACCTCCTCAATGTTGGTTTCAAGAATTTCTGTTCTTGCAGCGGATGGCGGTGTTTGATGAGTGGATGGGTCGCGGATTTCAGGTGGTGGTGTGGAGGAGTGTGTGGGAGACGAAGTAGCAGTGGTTTTAGTGGGAGAGTGAGTGGTGGTGGTGAGTGGAGATGGATTAGGGTTTGCCATCGATTGGAGGTACGCCTGAAGGCGAATGGGATCGGCAAAAATATCGGCTGGGATGTTGATTCCGTTGAAGTTGATGCCGGCCATTTGGAAATTGAAGGATGCTTGGGTGTAAAGGGAGTGAAAGTGAGAGAGATGGAGTGGACGGGTGATAGATATAAAGGCTGGAAGTTGCAGAGATGGCGTGTGTCAGGTGAGATAAATGCGGCGACGTCAGGGTAGGGCGAGATTAAGGGCGACGATTTAGGCGGGTTGGGTTCGGATAGATGACGTGGATAGTAGTGCTAGAGTAATAGGCGTGCGAAGTAATAAAACACATTTCACTGATTCAAGTGCAAACAAAGACAGACTCTATGAGACATGAGGGAGTACCTACTGACGATTGCGGTAGGGGCAAGGAGATACGACCGTCTAGGTAGACGGAGTCAATCCGATTGCTGATCGCAGTGCTTCGAATCTTGCTGTAGACAAGGGTTTAGTAAAAATATCTGCAAGTTGATCTTCTGTGGGCACAAAGTCAAGTTGGATAAGCTTTTTCTCGACACAGTCTTTCAAGAAGTGAAAGCGAATTTCGATGTGTTTGGTTCTTGAGTGTTGGACTGGGTTTTCTGATATTTTGATTGTGCTTTTGTTGTCACAAAAGATTGGGATCTGTTCTTGGGTGACATGATAGTCTTGAAGTTGTTGTTTCATCCAAAGGAGTTGGGAGCAACAGGCTGCAGCAGAAACATACTCTGCCTCTGTAGAGAGTGCTACAGAATTCTGTTTTTTGGAGGACCATGAAACAAGGCAAAGACCCAAGAACTGTGCATTACCTGAAGTACTCTTTCGATCTTGGAGAGAACCAGCCCAATCAGAGTCACTATATCCAGATAAAGTAAAAGTAGGAGATCGTGGATACCATAGATAGAGTGTACTTGTACCTTTAGATAGCGGAAGATACGCTTGACTGCTTTGAGGTGAGACTGTTTTGGTGCTGCTTGGAAGCGAGCACAAAGACAGACTGCGTGAAGAATGTCTGGGCGACTGGCAGTCAGGTACAAGAGGGACCCTATCATTCCTCTATATTCGGTGGCATTGACGCCGACTCCGTCATCATCAGGATGCAGTTTGGCAGATGTACAGCTTGGTGTGGACATACTCTTGGCATTTTTTAGGTTGTACTTATCAAGGAGTTCCTTGATGTACTTTTGTTGATGGATCTTGATCCCTTCCCTTTCCTGTTGAATTTGTAATCCTAAGAAGAACTTGAGCTCACCTAACTCATTCATGGAAAACTCTTGCTTCATAAGGTTAGCAAAATGGTCACAGAGGGTGTTACTTGTAGAACCATAAATGATATCATCAACATAGATCTGTACTA